>OX030948.1:115875023-116475023 GCA_943735915.1 Pherbina coryleti | reverse complement strand
CCACCCTGTAATTCGTCCTGTGGCTGTAGGCTTCTGGTACCAGTCCAATTTTAAAGTGTTTTGTGTCTTTATTATCACTGTATCCAAATATGGTAATTTGTCTTCTTTTTCTATTTCTTGTGTGAACTGTATATGTATGTGGAACTTGTTTAATGATGCAAAATAAGTCGTCCAAATATTTTGTTAACAGTCTGGGTTTATATTCTACATTTTTTATTGTCGTGTCTAAAAGTTCCTCCATCACTATGTCCGCGATAACCGGTGAAGCTGGTGAGCCCATTGGCATTCCTTTTAGTTGTTCGTAGAATAGAATAGTCTACTCCGACATTTACGACAGAGACAAATACAATATTACACTAAAAAACAACAACACATTAAAACAAATATTATCAAACACAAAAACAAAACTGGACAAATTGGAAAAAGCAAACGTGATATATAAGATACCATACAATGGAGACGGATCCAACATATGTAATAAAATATATGTTGGAACAACAAAAACTAAACTACAAACAAGATTAGCTGCACACAAATCGGACTACAAAAATAGAAAAGGAACAATTGGTAACAAAACAG
Source organism: Pherbina coryleti (assembly GCA_943735915.1). NCBI lineage: Eukaryota > Metazoa > Arthropoda > Insecta > Diptera > Sciomyzidae > Pherbina > Pherbina coryleti. The sequence continues at coordinate 116,474,444 of OX030948.1, read as the reverse complement.
CGCTAGCGGCCCACTGTGTTTCCACTGAACATTCGCCGAACATAGAAAACACGCAAATATAACAACAAGAAACAAATCATAAAAAACAATACACAATAGAAATCTTACATATAATAAACACACAAGCAGATCAACGAATAAACTACAAAACAGACACAGAAAAATGTGCACATATATACAGACATATAATAACCAAACATAAACAACATAAACATTAGTACTTTCTGGACAATCGCAACAAGTGGACGGACTTATTGTATTTAATTGAAAGAGTATTTAAATTGTTTTAGTTTGTTTCGTTTAAATGTTAATTGTTGTGAAAATTTTTCAGATTTTCCTGAAGACGGACACCAAAGGTGTCCGAAATATTGAATAATTAAACAAATAATAAATGTAAAAAAACAAAAAAAATAGTTTCTATAACATTTTTTACAAGACCTAGAGCCCAAAAAATACAAAAAAACCATAGTTAAATAAATTAAATTAATGATTTGGCCAGTTGCCGTTTAGCAGGCGGGTGTGGATCAACATCACTGCTCTCTCTTATATCTAGGTCATCGTCATCATCATCAGAAAGGTCGATAATTTCGTCCAACAGATATTCTGGAATTTCATCATTGTCTTCCCCTTGTTCCTCTTTTTCCTCGCCTTCCTCTCGTTCAAAGGTGTGTTTATACCACCAACAAATTTCAGCGAGTATTGCATCTGGAGATTTCTTTCCTCTGTGCCTGAAACGAAAACAGTTTTCAATCGTTAACATGTTTAAATTGTACACTCTGACAAAGATATTAGAAAAATCTAGGAATTCAAAATATGCACACCTATAGTTACCTTATTTCAAATGGAAGCGCAGATTGGTGATAACGTTTGCCTTGCTCATCAGATTCAGTTGGCAACTGTTGAGCGAGTTGCTCAAGATGCTTGTCACGGATGGAGCTCGAATTTTAATGCAATAACATTAACCATTTAGCATTAAGCAATTAGTATTAGCAATTATTTCTAAAAGAACAAATTATGTATGTATGTAAATTTTACATTTTTCTTACCGCAGTTTGCACTCCAATCTGTTCTCCGTGACAAGTAAGAATGTAATAAATTTGAGTGTTGTCAGTGAAGCTTCTAAGCTATTCAAACAGTGAAATTTGAACAAACGCAAATAAAACAGAAAGAGAGAGAGAGAGAAAAAGTGCAAACTGCGATAGGATTCCCAGTGGACGATCTGCTACACTGCAGTTGATGGATTTCCCAGTGGACGTTCTGCTACATTCCCGCCTCCGTGGATCGACTCACTCGATTCACCACTATCCAAGTCAAGAACGGCCAACTTAGACACCGGACGACGTAAAATGCCTGTTTTCGTCCGCACATCTGCTCGCCTTATTACTGAATCTTTGCCACAATAAACTCGTTCAACTCTACCACGACACCACTGTTTTCTTGCCATGTTCGAATCACACACGAAGACCAGATCTCCAACTTGCAACGCTTTCGTTTTCTGACACCATTTTGTACGACGTGTCAATGTTGGCAAATACTCAGAAATCCAACGTTTCCAGAAACGATCCCTTAAATGTCGTGCAATTTTCCACTGTTTCCTCATAACGCATTGTTTTTCTAGCACGTCAGCAACCCTAGGTGTTTGAGCAGTATTTGCCGAGCCCAGCAAAAAATGATTCGGGGTAAGCGGCTCTTCTTGGTCGACTGATACTGGTAGGTGAGTAAGTGGTCGCGAATTCATAACATTCTCTGCCTCTACAAGAAATGTATGAAGTGTATGTTCTCGCGGAGCGACTTCCTTTAGCGTATGCTGCAGCACCCTTTTCACACACAAAACCATTCGTTCCCAAATACCACCTTCGGACAGATTGCAAGGGCAATTAAATATCCACTCGATTCCTTTCGACGACATTTCATCTTTAAGCCGGCCACAGTCGAACACCTCATCAAACCGTTTTGCCACTTGGTCAGCACCAACAAAATTCTTGCCATTGTCGCTACGCATCCTTGCCGGGAGTCCACGACGATTTGTAAAATTTCTGATCGCCAAAATACATGCGTCGGTTGACAAGTCGTGGGCGATTTCCAAATGAATGGCTCGTATCGTGAGGCATGTGAACAAAGCCACCCACCGCTTCTCCGTGCGCCGCCCGATCGTTACAGTGAGCGGACCAAAGTAGGCCAGGCCAGTAAATGAAAATGGCCTTATAAAGAGTGATTTTTTAAGTGCCTGATAACTTTTTTTTTAAAAAAAACGCATAAAATTTGCAAAATCTCATCGGTTCTTTATTTGAAACGTTAGATTGGTCCATGACATTTACTTTTTGAAGATAATTTCATTTAAATGTTGACCGCGGCTGCGTCTTAGGTGGTCCATTCGGAAAGTCCAATTTTGGGCAACTTTTTCGAGCATTTCGGCCGGAATAGCCCGAATTTCTTCGGAAATGTTGTCTTCCAAAGCTGGAATAGTTGCTGGCTTATTTCTGTAGACTTTAGACTTGACGTAGCCCCACAAAAAATAGTCTAAAGGCGTCAAATCGCATGATCTTGGTGGCCAACTTACCGGTCCATTACTTGAGATTAATTGTTCTCCGAAGTTTTCCCTCAAAATGGCCATAGAATCGCGAGATGTGTGGCATGTAGCGCCATCTTGTTGAAACCACATGTCAACCAAGTTCAGTTCTTCCATTTTTGGCAACAAAAAGTTTGTTAGCATCGAACGATAGCGATCACCATTCACCGTAACGTTGCGTCCAACAGCATCTTTGAAAAAATACGGTCCAATGATTCCACCAGCGTACAAACCACACCAAACAGTGCATTTTTCGGGATGCATGGCCAGTTCTTGAACGGCTTCTGGTTGCTCTTCACTCCAAATGCGGCAATTTTGCTTATTTACGTAGCCATTCAACCAGAAATGAGCCTCATCGCTGAACAAAATTTGTCGATAAAAAAGCGGATTTTCTGCCAACTTTTCTAGGGCCCATTCACTGAAAATTCGACGTTGTGGCAGTTAGTAAGTCTATTCATGATGAAATGTCAAAGCATACTGAGCATCTTTCTCTTTGACACCATGTCTGAAATCCCACGTGATCTGTCAAATACTAATGCATGAAAATCATAACCTCAAAAAAATCACCCTTTAAATGGCGTCAATCGATCTTCGGGTAGCGAGCCCATGAATGGTGGAACTGGAGCGGCACGCGTAATCTTGCAAACACTACAGCACGCAATTACCTTCCGCAAGACTTGCCTTAAACGGGGAACCCAGAATCTACGTCGAATTTCACAAATCGTTGCTTCGTGATTTTGATGCTTCATCAAGCAGTGGTGATGGATGATTACCAGTTTTGTGATCAAATGTTCTGGTGGAAGAATAATCGGACGTCTTGTACAATATGGCAGCCAGCTTCCTGTATCAATACGACCATTTACACGCAGAATATTTATCGTATCGATGTATGGCGTTAAAGTGTATAATGAACTATCTTTATGTAGGCCTTGACCATCTACAATTCGGCTAATGTCGTTGCCATACACCTCTGCTTGAGCTTGTCGCACTAGAATTACTTCAGCTGCTTCGATCTCGCTGACTATCAAACCATCTTCTTCTTCAGCACTGTATATTTTTCGGCAACGCTTAGCAAATCTAATGACCCAGGCTATTGTCCTTTTAAGTTTAATAAAAGAGGAAAAAAATCTATTAAAACATTACTCACGGCTAAAAGAGTGAACTTTGGACGCAGCTCTTCGTCACCATCTTCTTCGCCGAGGTCATTGTATACTTCAGATGGTCACATACCCTTTTCTTTCAGCAAAAACTCTGGTCCCTTCAGCCATCGTGATGAACAACTTAGCTCAACTAGAAACTTGGACCTAGTGGCTTCATCAGCGAAATTGCTGTCAGTAGGTATCCATTTCCAATTCGACACATCAGTTGTGGCAAGTATTTCAGCAATTCTATGAGCTACGAATGGCTTGTAGCGACGCTGCGCCGATGCGATCCACTTTAGGACCGTTTTAGAATCCGTCCATAGAACACAACATGTGATACATAAAGAATGGCTTTCAATTATATTCTGCTTCAAACGCGTTCCTAGCACAGCTGCCTGGAGTTCCAAACGGGGCACTGTCAACGGCTTCATAGGTGCGCACTTTGACTTGGCGCAGTTAAAAGATACCTCTATATTTCCAGCAACGTCAATAGCTCTCCAGTATGAGACTGCTGAAAACGCTTCCTGGCTGGCGTCAACAAAGATGTGTAACTCAAGTTGCTGTGGTTGACCTTGTTGGAAGTAATGACGAGGAATTTCAACATTTACGACCTTTCTCAAATCTTGACGCCACCTGCTCCACGCTTTATTGATGTAAGAAGGCAGACATTCGTCCCAGCCAATATGATGCTTCCAGACTTCACGCATAATTAATTTAGTAACTATCAAAAAATTGCATAAAAATCCCATAGGATCGAACACTGACATTATTATGCTCAGCAACTCTCTTTTGGTTGGGCATCTAATTCCATTTATAACCTCAACATCGACGTTATGAAATTTCAACTGAAATTTAAACGCATCACTTCTAGGCTGCCAATACATTCCAAGGATTTTTTCCGTTGCGAGACTGTCCTCAGACGAACAATTATAATTAACTGTCATGTTCTTGTAGTTACCCTCTAATGCCTCGGTTACCTCTAGTGAATTAGATGTAAAATTGCGAAGTACAAATCCTGCGTCTTTATGCATGTCGCGCACTTGCTTTGCCATGTTAATTGCTTGCGCCACTGACTCGAAGCTATCAACAAAGTCGTCGACGTAGTGGTGTTCTAGGATGGATTTGATAGCTCGAGGATCACTATCGCGGTGCTCCAACGCGTTTGTTGTTTTGACATGTTGAGCTATACACGGTGAGCATGCGGCTCCAAATGTCATAACGACCATTTCATAGACATCAGGTTGACGGTAGTCTTCTCCATCGCGCCAAAGAAATCTTTGTGAGCATCTATCTTCCGCCCGGACAACCACTTGGTGGAACATTTCCTTTATGTCCGCACAGACGGCTATTGCTCCAACTCAAAAATTATACAGCACTGATGGCATTGGCTGATAGTGTTGAGGGCCTTTCAGTAGATGAGCATTCAGTAAAGTACCATTCACCATAGCAGCGGCATCGAAAACTATGCGAATCTTATTCGGCTTGTTTGGGTTCACGACAGAAAAGTGAGGAAGATACCATGTCCTTGGTCCGTGTACTGAAGCTTCTACTGGCAGCAGCTTACGAGCGTACTGCTTGGTGACATAATCCTTTATAATTTCAATGTAGGCAGCAGCAAACCTGGAATCACGCTTCATTTTACGCTCGATTGCGACCAACCTCCTTTTGGCCATATTGTAACTATCTGGCAGCTCTATGTTGTCGTGTTTCCAAAGCAGACCAGCTTGAAATCTGCCATTTACTTTGCAAGTGGTTGCTTCTAATTAGTATACTTCGAGCTCGAAGATCATCTTTTGATTCTAAAGCTGGTGCCGGCCTAACACCAAAGCTATCTGTAACGAAATACTCAGCCACTAATTCGTGCAAGTCATGCTCACTTGTATTGTTCAACATCAGACAAGATGACGCTGTTGGCACGTTGTCTTTTGTCGGGCCAAATACTACCCAACCCAAATCAGTTTTCGCCGCGAATGGTCCACCTTCGTGCAACCTTATGGTCTCTATAGGCAAGCCCAGATGGCAATGATCTAAACCTATTAATAATTTTGGAGTAATATTGGAATATGGCTGTATTAGAAGTTTATTTACATAGCTACAATTCAAATTAATATCATCTGCTTGAAGGCTTTGCGTTGGTAAACTCAAGTTTGACACTCCATAAACGTTACTTAATTTATATCTCTTCTCTTTATCGACACTGCCAATATGCAGGTCAACGACTGTCACTGGCTCTTGTGCAGCTCTTCCTCCAAACCACTGGACGTTCAATCGACGTTGGTAGCCTTGGAGTTCTAGTTCTTCTATTAGCTCATTATCAATCATAGTTATGGAGGAGCCCTCGTCCAGCAAGGCATAAGTTTTAATTTGTTTGTTTGGCCCAAAAAGCAAAACTGGTAGCACGCGAAATAGCAAACTGTTTTTATTTTTAATTGCACTGGCTGCGCAACTAAGAACGGCTTCGTTTCCTCTTGCGACATCTATAGCTGCATGTGATGTTGATGGATGGATCTCACCTGTTTGGCTTAACACTCTGCTATTGTTGCTAATTTGCTTGTTCTCGTGTAATAATTTGTGATGGCTCTTTCGGCAACCATCAACAAGACATGATCGGCGACGGCGACAGTTACGAATGGAATGGCCTGCTTCTAAGCACGCGAAGCAGATTCGCTTCGCTTCAAGCCATCGTTCATTTAAGTTTAGTGCTAAAAATCTTGGACACTCAAAGGCTTTGTGTCGGCCTTGGCATATAGGACACTTAATTGCATCACTTCGAAGATGTTCAGCGGCATGAAGTACTACACGTCTCTTTGTTTCTGATGATGATCGACATGCGTTCTCTTGGAGGGTGCAAATAAGAGATGCAATCTCACTCAGCCAATTACTGAAACAAGTCTAGTGGGATATGGTCGAATTGGAGCAGCATACTTAGCCCAGTCAAATTTTTTACTCATTGGAAGTTTCCCAAAGTAGGGTTCGACAAGTGCTGCTGGCCATTTACCGATTTTAAAAAGACAGCTAGGTTTCTTGCTTTTGTAGCAAACGGTATTAATTTTTCCAGTGCGCTCTCAGGTATTGGTGCTACTTCCCGAATTTGACGCAGCTGCCTTCGTATTAGCTGTTCCGGGCGACCAAAGCGAAACTGAAGTTGCTCCATCACGGCAGACACGTTGTCAGGATGAATTAACAATGACCTAACTGTTTCCCTAGCTTCACCCTTCAAACATTTTTGCAACCGTTGGCTATTTTCTAAGTTAGTGTAATTATAGATTGCGGTAGACTGAGCATAAGCTGTAGAAAACATTGGCCAATCTTCTGCTTGCCTCTTGAACTTTTCGTGGAATGGTTGAGTGAGTTAGACTGTTACTGTTTGAAGGATGATTAGGCGCAAATTCTGACAAGGTGTTTGACGTAACCCAATTGTCGTTTCCATGTTGAAAGTTTTGATTTAATCTATTTGCAGGTGATGGTTGTGTTCTTAGGATAGTCGGTATTGCAGTTTCGTTGCTATAAGTGCAATATGTTTGATTCGATGTTTGCAACGACTGCGCAGCAGTCACACAAGTTGCAGTTGGATTGTAGGCTAACGGATACGATGTTGTTACTATGCTTGGAACTGTGGCAATAAATGGAGACAAAGATGATGCAATTGTATTGGTGTTTAACGGGATCAATGACGTGGCTGTGTTCGGAATTGTGGCGGCAAATTAAGATAACTGCATAGTTGCTGCTGTTGACGCTGACGGCGCAGCGACTTCGGACGTTGGTGCTGTGTGACTTTGAAGAGCCTTATTTAAAGATTGGCATTGAATATTACTCACCTGCAACTTAATTTGGGTGCTTTTTAGCTCTTGTTCCATAGCGTTAAGTTTCATTTGCATAATTTGCAAGATTTCCTCTCTATCTGGTTGGCTGCAAGGGTTGGTTGAGGGACCTGCGGCTGCTTCAGCAGGGCTTCTTGTTGCAGCTGTGGCGGCAGTGGCAGAGTTTTTATTGGTTTCTGCGGCAGCAGAGGCAGAGGCTTGGTTGTTAGCTGCGGCGGCAGAGGCAGAAGTTGCCTTGGTACTTGCGGCGGCATTGGCAGGGTTTTTGTTGGTACCTGCGGCGGCATTGGCAGGGTTTTTGTTGGTTTCTGCGGCGGCAGAGGCAGAAGTTTGATTGTTAGCTGCGGCGGCAGAGGCAGAAGTTGTCTTGGTACCTGCGGCGGCATTGGCAGGATTTTGGGCAGAATTCTCCATTTTGTTAGAATCTGAAGCTTTTGATTTATAAACTTCTTGCTGTTGAAATCGCGGACTTTTTCTTGTTGGTGTACGTTGTATTCCTTTGTATGACACTCACATCAACTTGGCAGAAGCGGCTGCTTGCTTCTAAAAATATGTGCAGTGACACAGACACATAGATTACTTCTCGACATTTCTGCGGCGGCAGAGCAGAACTTTCGCTAATGCGAAATAAAGAATTGTCACGGATGGAGCTCGAATTTTAATGCAATAACATTAACCATTTAGCATTAAGCAATTAGTATTAGCAATTATTTCTAAAAGAACAAATTATGTATGTATGTAAATTTTACATTTTTCTTACCGCAGTTTGCACTCCAATCTGTTCTCCGTGACAAGTAAGAATGTAATAAATTTGAGTGTTGTCAGTGAAGCTTCTTAGCTATTCAAACAGTGAAATTTGAACAAACGCAAATAAAACAGAAAGAGAGAGAGAGAAAAAGTGCAAACTGCGATAGGATTCCCAGTGGACGATCTGCTACACTGCAGTTGATGGATTTCCCAGTGGACGTTCTGCTACAATGCTGATGCAAGAGTTGAATTTTGTATGAAATTTCATCGAAAGCTGCCAACATGTTTGCAACAGATTGCCTATAGTTGTCTTTGCATTCTTTACCCAATAATGACTGCTTTCAATGCGAGCCATGCATTTAATTCTCGGTCTGTCAGAACTTGGTCAAAATCTTGACGACTCATTAGTTTCCGTATGTCGGGACCATTAACAACCGCTTCCTGAATTTTGGCGTTACTTAGTCTTGGGAAAATGCCTTTTAATCGGTCGAATACTGCTGGTCTTTTTGCGATACATTTCAAAAAATTTTTAGCAATGCCAAGTTTAATGTGGAGCAACGGCAACAAAATGTTCAATTCAGGAACAAGACTTTCGTGTAGCCTATTGTCTTTAGGCCATTTCCGTCCAATGCGACTATTCCAGTTATGCTGTTTGTACTGGTTTCTTCCTTTAATACCTTCTCCGTATCGTGAATCGCACAAAAAACACGGATATTTTGGACGGCCAGATGCTGTTAAGCCTGTAATCAGTGAAACTATTTTGAGGTCGCAGCAAACGCGCCACTGGTGTTCCTTATATTTGACTACTTCCAGAATGTGTTTCAAATTATCGAAATTTTCACTAGTGTCAGTGCTTTACGCAATCGGAACAGAAGGCATTCTATCTGTCTGGTGCAAAAGCACAACTTTTAAGCTGATTAGTGAACTATCGATGAATAAACGCCAATCATCTTTTTTATAGGTTAATCCTATCGTCTCCATTAACTTTTCAATATCGTTGCAATAAGCGAAATTTTTTGCATCATTCACATTGAAGAACTTTTCTAACTCTTTTTGGCGTTTTCGATATGCTGTTACTTTGGTACTTTTCGCCAGCAAATTCTTTCCTTTCAAAAATTAAGCCATTAGTTCTGTTGAACGAAATTATCGACCTTTCTGCTGATGATGACGATGACCAAGATATTAGAGAGAGCAGTGATGTTGATCCACACCCGCCTGCTAAACGGCAACTGGCCAAATCATTAATTTAATTTATTTAATTATTTGACTTAAAACTTTTCATTACTAACATTTCAAAATTATATTTTTTTTCGTAATTTTATAATTTCTTTTTCAATGTTTCTTCAAAACCAACACTGAACAAAATTGGTACATAAAAAATGAGAAGTAAATTAATATTAAGCTGGAAAACGCAAGTTATTATGATTGTTTTCTTTTCAAATGAAATTTATTGAAGAAACTCAGAAGCATATTATAGATCAAACAGAAAGCAAAAAAGACTTAGTTTTGTGGAAAATATTTTCAAAAAGCATGAAAAAAAAAGTTTGCAACATTTTGCTTCATAAGCACCACAAAAATTTTCTAAATAAATTTTTTAAAAAATTTTAATTGTTGCACAGCAATAATTTGGCTTTTACAGATTGAAAAAATATCAATTAGTCGACGAGTTATAGCCAAAAACCCATATAAACAATATGCTGAAAATCGGCATTTGACTGCACAGTTCGAAGGTCGATTAAAAAAAATTCGAACTAACATAAACAAACGCCGCGATGCGGATCTTCTAATTTAACCTCTATTTTGATCCCTCACTCTCAGAATCGGCCTAACTTTAGCTAACCTGAATTTGTTCCACAGTGTAATTGTAGACAAGTTAACAGAATATCTAGAAGAGTCCAATTTAGGCGCGGGGAGGGATCTGGAATTGTTGCGTAATACGGCTCAAAAAACATTGAACGATTGCAAAAAATAATTTTGATCGAAATGAACAACAAAACAAAAAAGTAAGTTTATTTACAGAATGTGATTTCGTAGTTATAAAGAACATTGATAATACAGTTGAAACTAACAAAAAACTGATACCGAAATACAAAGGTCCTTATGCACAAGAAATTGCCAAATGACCGTTATGTTATAAAAGATATTGAAAACTGCAAAACAACACAAATTCCTTATAATAGTATTCTTGTAGCTTGTAATATTAAATTGTGGAAAACTAATAATGAAGGTGACACTTAAATATTTTTATATTATTCAATTTTATTCAAAGCTATGTGTTAATATTGTATTTAATGTATATAATGTAAATAAGGTCATTTATATGGCTGTGATCGGGGCCGATCACTTTTGTCAGATTGGCCGAGCTGTAGCAAGAAATAGTTTTAAGTCATCAACCCTGAAATAGAAACAAAAATAAGCAACTCTGAAAATAAGATGAACAAGAAGAAGAAAATGAAAACTTGGAAAAGGAAAATGGTCAATTGCTGAGTTGATATAAAACAAAACGGTTGTGTTTTCTTATATTTTACCACTAAGTGAAAAATATTAGTTTTTTTTTGCTGGTTTTGCAATTTTTCGACGATAACTCATAAACTAAGTAAATGTTTAACCAAATATCTTCCACAATATTGTAGTCGAAAAAAAAAAATTAAACTACTCTTGCCAACATACTTCTATAATCTGAACAGGTCAACAATACTTAAGGGGGGAAACGCAGCCAGAGGCCGAAAAAAAGGTCATGTTTGTGAATTTTTTTAAGGAAACCTATGGGATATTTTTAAATGAGGGTTTTTATACCTAAAAATATACACATTAAAGAGTATTTTTAGTTTTGCTTTTTATTAAAAAAAAATTAATATTAAGGTCGATACAGCAGTTTTTGTAGAGCGCTCTGAAAAAAAGGTGAAATGCGGTGACCAAGATTGCTCCTCTTAAATTCATCTGAAACAAAAAAATGAAATATATTTATTATTAAAGTAGATACTTAAAACTCGTAATTGTCATAACCGTTTTTGAAAATATTGATTTTTCACAAAATGGCGGACTTTCGAACGTAAAAAAACTATTTTCGACCAAAAATTCGTCATAGTTTTGCCTATAAAAAAATGAACGAGGCTAAAAAAAATTCTATGACAAGTACGAGATTATTATGAATAAAATAAGCCTGCAAAAAAATCAAAACGATCAGTTCAGTGAGTTTCGAGAACTCTTGGACACCGACTTTGAAAACATGGTTTCGAGAAAAACGAGTTTGAGAATAAGCGCCAGTACTGCGCGCTCTAGAAGGCCGTTCACTCACTAGACTATAACTTTGTTATTTTTTGAGATATCGACTTGAAATTTTCACCACATATTCTTGAGACTTAAAGCTTTAAGAAAATTATTTTTGAAAAAAAAACTGACAGATTACAAATGTAAACTTTCCGACTTTGAAGCATTTTTTTTATATTTAAACTGTTCAAATTTCTTGAAACTTCATAAGAGAACTACAAATTCAATTCTAAATTGAATAAAAGAAGATAAAATATGTAAAAATTTTTTTTACCTTATATTGTCTGTTTTTCAAGACTACCTGCTAAACGGCTGACTGGTTTACATTTGTAAACATATGTATAATATATGGAGATACGATAAAATAGCAAAAACTCATTGTTTTTTTTTATTCATATTTTACTTGAAATTCGAATAAATTATATTATTATATTAGATTTATTATAAATAATTATAAGAGAAAAGTTTTAAAAATTTTTTTGCATTCTGAACACTTTGTAATCGTGACACAGTGCGTATCAAACACCTTCTTGGGCAAAAAGAGCAAATTTTTCGGGTTACGCGTTGTCTTTTCTCTATTTTGCAAAACACACACTTTCCTTTGATACCTTTTCCTTTATTCGCTTGTAATTGCTGCGGTGGCTGATCCCATGGAAGACTCGTGGTGCCCAGCATGTCCAGCATCGCATTTCGAACATGAGTCCAACGATTGAAGTGGCTAATCTGTGCTCGAGACCTGATGTTCGGAGTGGCCAAATAGTTCGCCAATTCAATGAGGAAGCTGCGATGAGAATTACTGGTCCCATGCGTTTCAGAATACAGCACGTATGTCGGCCAATGCCCACCATGTTGAAAAACATAGTTAATGGCCACCGAGGCGTTTTCCGCTTGCACGTATAATTGCTAAGCATTTGGTCCATGCCATGCCAGCTTTTGTATGGTTATATTTCATAATTATTTCTGGTTTCCCAGTTTTTGCATCAGTGGCGTTGTTGGAATGCATCGAGGATAAAACATAAACAATTTTTTTTTGGCTTTGGACAGTAAGAGACCAATGTGACGTCTTGGCGAAAGGCGAACACAGATTCGCCCACTTTTCTGTCACGAGTCCAATGCATTTCTTGGGGAATACAGCGTTTGTTCTTGCGCATTGTGCCGACGAGACTCAACTTTTTGCCCACCAACTGATGAGACAAATCCAATCCAGTAAAAAAATTATCCATTGTGATGTTTCGTCCAGAGCTCCAATATGGTTTGACGATTCCTTGCACTATATTAGTGCCAATATTACTGGCCATCAGCTGACCAGGCTGACGGCCATAGTATATGTCGCCTCTTCGTGGATAATGAGTGGCAGCATTGGCAGCCCACCAAATTTTCATTCCATATTTTGAAGGCTTCGATGGAATGTACTCCTTGAAAGATACTCGGTCTCTTAACGGAACAAATTGTTCAATTTTGCGCATGACGGTTAACGTGCAGCAGTTGTTGCTTTGGGATGAATAGAACGTGTGTTGCGCATAACGGTAAGCGTGCAGCGTCTTCTTGCAGGGGAAATAACAGTGTTGCGCACAGTTTCATAGTTTTTTGAAATGACTTGTAGTGCATGTGGCGTCCGTGGCGTAGTTGGTTAAAGTGCGTGGCCGCTATGTCAAAGAACTTTGGAAACCCAGATTCGAACCCCAGCAGCGACAGAAAATTATTTGAATTAAATAATTTTTCTGTACGGCCGCCACCTCTCTGCAGACAATGTCAAACCTCAGAGAGTAATCAAAATGCCATGTAAAGCTTCTTGAGAACGAGAACTTTCCGTTCATCGCCGTTCGGAGTCGGCGTTAAGCATGTAGGTCCGGTTCTCGGTCAATTGTGTACAAACTTAATAACACGCACAACACAATTGATCATAAGAAGCTAGGTCAAAGTCCTTTCAAGGGCTGAAATGGCCAGTTATTTATTTATTTATTTATTTATTTGTAGTGCAAATAACAGTTTTTTAATATTTCAGATTTGAAAGAATATATATGATTTTTTCTTCGTTTTTTTTATTTTTTGTACGTTAATTTTAATGTTATTGTAAAAAAATCTGGCAACGCTGCGAATAACGGTAAGCTTCGGTAAGCATGCAGCTCTTGTCGCGTTGCAATGGATTGAACGTGTGTTCCGCATAACGTTCTGCGCAGGCTGCGAATGAGGATTATATATGGGCTTACAAATGTAAACCAGTCCGCCGAAATAAGAGTAAGTGAACAGTCAGCTGTTTGAGGGTTAATATATACTTGACTGATAAATGATGATAATGCAATTGTTATGAAGCTATAAAATGATGAAGGTACTTTTTAGTAAACGGAAAACCCAAGTGAATCAATAATCTCGTTTATTTGATGCAAAATCTAAAAAATTTAATTTAATACAATAAAACTAACGAGCCCAATTTTGGCAAAGGAAAAAACCATGATTAAAGTTATATGCAAAACTTTTTATGTAATCTTTTTATTAAAGTCGGACTTGAGTACTTGTACATATGATGACACAATAAGAAGGTACGCAGCCCTATCACTGAGTCCGTCGTAGTACGATTATCGTAGAAACTACGAAAAAGGCATCACTGAGTTCGAATGGCTACGTCGTAAATTCGAAATTCGTAGATTGGCATCACTGAGTTCATTCGTGGCGCCATTTCATTTATTTTGAAACTAATTTGTTACGACGTGTTTTGCCTATCTGAGATAAGTTTCAAATTAAATGCAAAAGAAAATAAACCATTTTAACACGAACAATTTTTAAAATGTGACTATTTAACTTAATAAAAATATTTCTTTAAGCAATTTGCTGTATGTTTTCTTTCATTTGAGGTCAAAAACATTAACAACGCGTCACCAATACGCTCGGATGCTGGAACTTCTGCAAGAGAATCCGCAAATTGCACAAGGTTTCACCAAATGCCAAAAGGAGGAGGTGACAATTTTTTGGCAAAATGTTGCAGAAGTGCTTAACAGCCTCGGACCGCCAACCAAAGAGATTGCTTGTTGGAAAAAGGTAAAAAAAGGAATTGTATACATAGTGAAGTTTTTAACAACTGATCCAAAAATTTTTGTTTCTTTTCAGGTATGGCTCGACTGGAAGTCGTACGCTAAGCGCAAGCTATCGGAAAACAAGAGAGAACAATCAGCAACCGGTGGAGGACGAAATAGGCAGCACGTGTTCAACGAAATGGAGGAGCAGGTTATACAACTTGCTGGGCTGCAGACAAATACGTTTGGCATAACAAACACTGTAAGTGTTGGAGTACCTTCCCAGGAAGGTGAAATACTTGCCACGGTTGCCGACGTTTCAATGGTTTCTGAGAGTTCAAGTGCACCACAAGCCATAGGTACCCCAACGCCAAAGGCAACCCTGGCCTCATTCGTCAAAGTTGTGCGCTTTTTTATCTCTGAAAAAAAATTTTCTAAATTCATTATTTTTTCAATTAAAATCGTCTTGAAATAAATCGGTTTCGGTTTTTTTTAAGTGTTCAATACTCAAGTTGTTATTAAAGATAAGTAACTTTTCACATTTATTTTGTTTATCAAACTTTGTTGCTTACATATTCATTTGCATTTTAAGTGTTTCTTTTGTTTGCTTTGTTTATCTGAAGTTTAAGACATCTGCCTAGTTACAGTGTTTTTTAAACTGTGGAAATAATTATTGCCATATATTAAATAAAAAAAAAATAAAAAAAACTTTGCATACTTTAAGTCACTTTTGAATTAAACAGTGTTGGCATACTGCATAGTTCATTTTTAATAGCTATATTTACTTTTTATTTACTCTTTATTAATTAATTATACATTAATACTATTCTTATTATTTTTTTTGTTTTTGGTTTTCCTAAAGCATTTTTTAAATTAGAACATAATTGTTTACGCTTGTTGAAATCACTACATTTCTTCTTTTTCTTTTTAATTTTTTTTTTACAATTATAAATTTTCATATCTACTTATATATATAAAAAAGGAACTTATGTTTGTAAGGCCGCAATAGACTCCTAAACTACTCATCCGATTAGCATGAAAATTTGTGTATAGAAGTTTTTTGGTACGGTGCGTGTTTGTGGGCTATCAATTTTGATCCACCTTGAACACCAGAGGGCGCTGTAGTACAAATTTTTTAAAAAACTGCCTAAAACTCACAAACTGCTTATGCGAATGGAATGAAAAGTGGTATAGAGTGGGTTTCATGTACGTTGAGTGTTTTGCTGCTATCTTTTTTGACCTATCTTGAACACCAGAGGGCGCTGCAGTACAAATTTTTCGCAAAACCACCTAAAACTCCCAAACCGCTCATGGGACTAGAATGAAAATTGGTATATAGTAGTTTTCAGGTACAATGAGTTTTTTGACAGTATCTTCTCTGAACCACCTTGGACACCAGATGGTGCTGTAGTACACATTTTTTACAAAATCGCATATTTTTAGTTGTTTTCTTAGGTTACATATGCAAATATTTACAAAATATAAAATATTTCTTAAATTTAATAAAACTAAAAAAATTTCCGTTATTTTGACATCAAAAACATGACATATCTTGAAAACTATGAAAAATTTTACTACAACGATATATTTAATGCAACATCGTTGCTCAAAAATGAGAAAAAAACAATCAGAAATTTAATTTTGTGACGTTCGATTCAAATATCTCCGCTGCTATTTTATACATTTTGTTAAATTTTTTTTTGTCTTAAAACTTCATCAAAGTACTATGAAAACCTTATTGCAAAAATACCGTTAGTTGAGTATATATATTTTATATATTTTTTTCAAAAAAGGTCTGAAATTTTGGAGTTTTCCTCAAAACAAGGCTCAAAATTTGTTATTGTTGTAAAAATAATTTAAATTCAAATTCGTAAATTTTCAACTCTATTCAAAAATTTTAACATTTATAAGCAAAAGTTATTTCAATTTTACGCAAAAATTAAAAACCATTTTTGTGATTCAAAAAACAAGGCCTACCCCTTGATTTTTTTGAAGAAATTTTTTTTTTCAATATTGTGGTTTCATATTTTTGAATAAATTTACAAGCTAAAATAATAATTTATTAAAAAAAATTATTTCAGTATCTCTTACTAATCAAAAGTTATAGCCAATAATCTCTATTCAAAATATATACAAAAAGCAAAACGATGTCTGTGTGTTGGCTGGAAACTTCAAAATTGCTGAGTCGATAGAGCTGAAATTTTGGCAGTACATTTTTTTCAAGCACAAGATGGTTTTAATTTCTGTCACACCCCCTTTTACCGCCCACAAATCAATTAAAAATGCTATATTTCCTACGGTTTTTGTCGATTTGGCTACATATTGGTAATTTAGTTTGTTTGTTCACTGTCGGAAACTGTACTAAAACTGGGTAATGTCCATCTACTAGAAAACTGGGATGGGCATTATATAAGGGGGTGTGGCTCCTCCCATACAATTTGTATTATCGAATAGCTTTGAAAGTAAAAGTAGCAATACTTACATACAAACTGAAAATGGAGTTACTATTTGGTGATCTCCTGCTACTGGGAAACACCTTTTATGTTCCCATATAGTTGCAGGGTGCAGCAACGCGCGCCGGGAATAAGGCTAGTCTTCATTTAAAATGATTTGTACCAAACCTGGCTGCTTTACAAAGGGTGATACCGAGCGGTTTTTGGCATGTTGGTTATGTGACAACGCTGTTCATATCAAGTGTGCAGGCGTGTCAGGTCGAGTAGCAGACCATATTGATGAAGGTAAAGGCTTACGTTGGTCTTGCGAAAAATGTAGGTTGGCCGACATAAATTTCTACAAATTATTCAAGCAGACGAAGCAAGGTTTCTCTGAAATGAGTAGGGAACTTTCCTCGCATTCTGCTAAATTTAATAAATACCAAACTCTTTTCAATGAGTTTAAATATATTGATGAGCCAAATTCGTCACCCAAGCGAAAAAAGAAACACATGACCCTTCGAAGCAAGCAGAAAACTGACTTGACACCACCACCACCTTCTTCCGAACAGGACATTGTTGAAGACATGGACACTTGTACTATTAGTACCCCTCTTCCTACTGTTGCTTCTTCTTCAAATTTAACTCATTTAACTGTTTCTGCTCCTTTGCCGTCGTCGGCTCCATCACTTACATTGCCAGATATGTCGTACGCCCAAACTGTTTCTCTTGCTCCTACTGTTGTCGATGCTCATCAGGTTGCACTTACTTCGGAGGCTTCTGTTCCAATCTCACCTAAACCATTGATTGCGGTTCCTCCAAATAAATCAATCTTTGTTTCGCGCTTAGCTGCAGATACAACGGAAAATGATATAGACTTTTTTATTAAAGCAAAGTTGAAGTGCTCTTTGTCTCTTTCGATCCAAAAATTCAAATATTTAAATCCGAGACTGACTACTTCGTTTAGATTGACTGTTCCGGAAAACTTATTTAATACTCTTGTGGATGTAAACTTTTGGCCTCGTAATACAATTGTTCATGAATTTGAATTCAAAAACAAACCACGTATTGCAAATGTTGTATACTTGCCTCGTCCTTCTAATAATCCTCAGTACCATACAAAAAACGATTAAAAAATCACAAGTCTAAATTAGAGCTTGTCTATCAAAATGTTAGAGGTCTCAATTCTAAACTTTCCGATATTTTCATTAACAGTTTTCATTTTGAATATAACTTTATAGTTTTTACTGAAACTTGGCTTCGCTCTAACGTATTAAATTCTGAAATAATGTGCAATAAGTACCAAATTGTTCGTAAAGATCGCTATGATAAGATCGGTGGTGGCGTTCTGATAGCTGTCCATAACTCCCTTGCTTCTGAGGAATTAACAATTCCTGGCACCAACGATCTGGAGTTTATTTGTGTTACAGTTAAATTTAATAATAATACTATTTTTCTTACTTGCTCTTACATTCCACCTAAAAGTGATTTATTAATTTACTTAAACCATATTAATGCCATCGAAATTGTCCATAATATGCTTAAAAATATGGATACTATCATTGTTTTAGGTGATTTAAACTTACCTTCCGTGTCCTGGAGTTTGTCCGATGATTCCGAATTTCTTACTCCTATTTCTGCCTCCGATTGGATAAATGATTTCTTAGATAAGTTGTCTGATCTGTGTCTTCAACAGGTTAATAATATTCTTAATAAAAATTGTAGATCTCTTGACCTTGTATTTGTAGACAGATGCACTTCTGTAAATCTCCGTCGTTCGAACCCAGTTTCTGTTCCGGAAGATGATTATCATCCAACTCTTGAAATAACAATATTACTTGCCAACGAAAGTGAAAATAAATTAGCTCCAAATACGCGAAATAATAAAATTTTTAACTTTAAAAAACAGATTATGTTAAACTTAATGCTCTTCTCGCGCGGATTGACTAATCCCCAATTTTAAGTAATAGGTCTTCGTACTCTTTTTATGATGTCGAATCTTCAGTGCAGTTTTTCAATGATACCTTGCAAAATTGCTTTTCATTATCTGTGCCAAAACAAAATTGTAATTTCAAGCCTTTAAACCCTCCTTGGTTAACTAGTGAGCTTAAGTCTTTAAAAAATTCCAAAAATCGCTTATTTAAGAAATATAAAAAGTCAGGCTCTAATTTAGATTTCGCTTGCTATTCCTCTTGTCGTTACAGATATCAACTATTAAGGGGAGATACGCAGTCAGAACTTTTTTTTTTTCAAAAATTTTTTTTGCATTTTCTTAAAGCCTTAAGTTTCAAGAATATTTGGTGAAAATTTCAAGTTAATATCTCAAAAAATAACAAAGTCATAGCCTACTGAGTGAACGGCCTTCTAGAGCACGCAGTGCTGGCGCTTATTTTCAAACGCGTTTTTCTCGAAACCATGTTTTCAAAGTCGGTGACCAAGATTTCTCAAAGCTCAGTGAAGCGATAGTTTTGATTTTTTTGCAGGCTTATTGTACACATAATAATCTCGTACTTGTCATAAGATTTTTTTTTTTTTTAGCTTCGTTCATTTTTTATAGGCAAAACTATGACGAATTTTTGGTCGAAAATCGTTTTTTTACGTTCGAAAGTCCGCCATTTTGTGAAAAATCAATATTTTCAAAAACGGCTATGACAAGTACGAGTTTTAAGTATCTACTTTAATAATATATTTAATTTTTTTGTTTCAGATGAATTAAGGAGGAGCAATCTTGGTCACCGCATTTCACCTTTTTTTCAGAGCGCTCTACAAAAACTGCTGTATCGACCTTAATATTAATTTTTTTTTAATAAAAAAAAAACTAAAAATACTCTTGAATGTGTATACTTTTAGGTATAAAAACCTTCATTCAAAAATATCCCATAGGTTTCCTTAAAAAAATTCACAAACATGACCTTTTTTTTCGGCCTCTGGCTGCGTTGCTCCCCTTAAATAAACAATGCTACTCAGCCTATATAGCCAAAATAAAAACTCAATTCAAAGATAATCCGAAACTTTTCTACACTTTTGTCAATTCAAAACGGAAAACCTCCAGCTTCCCACCTCTTATGAAATTCAATCATGAAGAAGTATCTTGCGACATCGAAGTTTCCAACATGTTTGCAAGCTTCTTTAAAACAACCTACTCCGATATACCATTGAGCACGAGTCTTGAATATCCCTACCTACCACCAGTTAACTCTTTTGAAATCCCCGTAATAGATTCTAATATAGTTATGCATTACCTTCGACAAGTTAAATCTACTTTTACGACTGGTCCTGACGAAATACCGAGCTGCATTTTAAAACATTGTTCTATTAGTTTGTGTTCTCCTCTATCAATCATTTTTAACACATCCTTGCACAGTGGTCATTTTCCCTATATATGGAGAAAATCTTATATAATACCTCTTCATAAATCTGGCTTAAAAATTGATGTTTCCAATTACCGAGGTATCGCAAAACTAAGCGCAATCCCTAAGTTATTTGAGAAAATTATAACTGATCAAATAACCCACGTCGTATCTTCCTCCATTTCCACCTCTCAACATGGTTTTTTAAAGGGAAAATCTACGATAACTAACCTCTTGGAGTTTACTACGCGTGTCATTAAAGGTTTTACTTTAGGACGACAGACTGACGTTATTTATACAGACTTTAGCAAAGCTTTCGATAGTGTTAATCATTATCTTCTTCTGAAAAAGCTTCATCTAATTGGGTTTCCCGTCAAACTATTACACTGGATTAAATCGTACTTGTCGAATCGTTCGCAAAAAGTTTTATATAAGAATTCTATGTCAAAAAATATTTTGGTCACATCAGGTGTTCCTCAGGGAAGTCATCTTGGTCCGGTTTTATTTTTACTGTTTATAAATGACCTTCCTTCTGTAATAAAACACTGTAACGTCTTAATGTACGCCGATGACGTAAAACTTTTTCTAACTTGCAAATCGCCTGAAGAACAACAACTCTTACAATCCGATTTAAATAGTCTAGTGGAGTGGTGTAATTTAAACCTTTTAAAATTAAACTTAAAAAAATGTAAGCAAATGACATTCTCACGTCGAATTGCTAATAGTATAAATTACACTATAAATAATACTAACTTAGAAATTGTACACAGTTTTCTTGATTTAGGTGTAATTATGGATCCTAAACTTCGTTTCAATCTTCAAGTTAATTTGGTCGTAAATAAGGCTAGAGGTGTCCTTGGTTTCATTAAAAGATGGGCTAAAGAATTCAACGATCCTTTCACTACTAAGATACTTTATACCTCTCTTGTTAGACCAATTCTGGAATATGCATCCGTTATATGGAACCCTCAATACAATGTCCACATCGATGCATTAGAATCGGTCCAGAAACAATTCTTACTTTTTGCTTTACATTATCGTTGGAACCCCAACATTATAATACCCCCTTATGAAACCCGCCTTAAAATTATTTCCCTGCCTTCCTTAAGAAGCAGAAGAATTATGCTCAATGTCTCCTTTTTTACAAACTTCTCAGTGACGATATAGACTCACAATACCTTCTTTCTTTATTAAACTTCAACATCCCCAGGAGCGGAGCCAGACATTTCCAGCTTTTTAAGTTGAGTCAGTGCACTTCTAATTATGCCCTTCACGACCCTTTCCGATGTATGTGTAGTGATTTCAATGGTAACTTGAACTAGATAAATTTTTCTGACTCGGTGGATGTCTTAAAACGTAAAATGATATTACATTTGAATAGTTAACACATTCATTGTGATAACAAATACAACTCGCGATAATTGTGTAGATTTTACGATTTAACAAATTTAACTCGCGATAATTGTGTAGATTTTACGATTTAACAAATAAGCATCATCGAATATGTTAGATACTTTAAGTTTTCGCTTTATTCAGTTTCGTTGCTTTATTTTTTTTTTTTTCATTAAATTATTTTAGATCTTTAGTTCTATAGCTTCCCAAGTTTGAAATGGGACCATGAAAACCGTGTCTCTCGGCTTGGTGCGTCAGAGTTTATCTCTTTTCCATACAAGTTTTTACCTGCGTTGGCCCAAATGCATATCCAAATAATAACTTTAGCTCGGTGTTCCCTTATTTTAGTGACCCGAATATATACTTGTATATCTGTGCTATGTTTGGTATTGGTTTGGTGTTTGAGAGTTGCATCTCTTTTCCACGTAGGATTGGACAGTAGCCCCAAGCCGAATGACAGCAGTTATGAACGCGGTTATGTATGGTCTGGTGAATTACTTTGGATGTTGTCTTGTATATCTTCGTATTATGAAGATTGTGCTTTTATTCGATGATGTTTATGATGTTTACATAAGCACAAAAAATACTCAAATTTAAAATGTTTCTTTACTTAATTTTGATTTCCGCTGAAAGGCCAAGCAATTGTGCTTAGTGGAGGCTTTTAGTTGCCAATAGGTGGTAAGTTTTAGCACGTAGGTGCATTCTATTCAGTCCGGCTGATCCGGGAACTTCTTAGAATGTAAATCGTGCATGCGTATGGCGCGGGTCATACGTATCTATGAAGATTTCTTACCTCCGGGCGAATCCAAAAAAAAAAAAAAAAGAAACGAGCAGAACCGAACGCTGTTGACATCTTAAAACAACATATTGAACTGCAGAAGCATTTCAATACTTCAAGTGTTCAGCATTTTAATGAAACTAAAAAAACAATGGAAGAGGTCACTTCAGGTGTGCGCCGACTATGTCGAGTGACTGAGAAATTGGTGGAAGTACAAAAAGAAGAGCTGGATGAAATGCGCCGACATAATCGAGCTATAGAAAAAGTCCTAGCCGAAAAAAGGCACAATTAATGATGAGTGAAAATGGATTTTTTTAATTTTTTTTTTTGAAAATGTGCATTTGGAGCTAAAAAAGCTAATGTTGAAAACATTTTTCGCCGCTCTCAAGTGGCTTAGAAGTTACAGTGCTTGAATGTTGAGAAAATGGACTCCAAAAACTTGTGTGATCGTTAGCTTTCGTTAGGTTTTGTACGAAAATTTAAAAAGAAAACACAAGTTTTTGAAGTCCATTTTCTCAACATTCAAGCACTGTTACTTCTAAACCACTTGAGAACGACGAACAATTTTCAAGATTTGAGCTTAGAAGGGGTTGATACATATATTCCACAAAAAAAAAATTTAAATTTTAAGTTTTCGTTCATCTTCAATTATGCCCCGAAAAATGTACCTAATTATAAACTATAACTATGTGTGATAAAATTATTTGTAATGAATAAAAGCCCAAATATAAATATAGTAAATTACACTTAATTTATAAAGAGAATAATCAGGCATGTGAAAGAAATCGTTTTCGTACGAAATAGCTAGCGAAACTGATTTGACCTGTCTTTAAAGTTTTACACAAATTTGTGAAGTTTAATTTCACTCGAATTTAATTTAATGACTTTTAACGAATTCAAATAAATTTAACACGTAAAACAAATTCGTAGAATTTCAATCTCGTTTGCGTTTTCAATTCGTACGATATTAATCACATGCCTTAATATCTAGTTATCAATTAAAATTGGGAAACGAAATCAACCGCCATAATATAAGTATTTACGGAATTTTGTACATCATTTTTCTAATAAGAAAATGTGAGGTTTTTGTTCTTTATTTAATATATATCAACAATGACAACAAATCTATATTTTCCTATTTTGTGACTTCAATAAAGAAGTGACTGAATCCTGATTGAATCTTGATTGTGCTAGAAGAAATTTGCAAAAAATACTCATACAAACCGCGCTGTAAGACGTAATTGTACGTAAAAGACTTGACAAATAAAACAAAATCGGTTTTAATAACATAGCACTGAGCAAACATTTTTAGTTGTTACATATATTGGGAAAATGTCATGGTCACTTTTAAGAAATTGTGTTTAATATGGATTGCCTTATCCGTGAAGCTTCGCTAGAATGGTTTGATGAAAAATTTTCTGCTTCTTCGCCGTTAGTCGATGGTGCAACTACATTTTCTAAAATGTTGTCAACTACACGGAAGTGCAAAAAAATGTTGTGTAACGCTGCACTAACGTTTACGATTTGTGATGACTTCCAGGGCTCGTAATGAAGTTCACGTGCTCCCAAAAGGCATCTGAATCGATTCTTAAAAACGCCAATTGTTCGCTCTACAATGTTTCTTGCCTTCGAGTGGATTTTATTGTAAATGCTTTCCCTACTATTCATTGACGGTGCACGAAATGGGGTCATCAGCCATGGCTCTAGAGGATAGCCAGCATCTCCTAAGTAAAAAATGTGGTTCGTTTTTAATAGCGCAGACTTTCGATTCGTTGTCACTGTTGATTTACATAATATCCAAGTATTTCGTTCTCCCTCTTGGTATTTGTTTTCAAAAAATGCTTTCGCACTGCTTACATTCCATATATGGGAATCGTGGTTGCTGCCTGGATATTGCGCATTGATGTAGCGAATCCGCATTTTGTTATCGCATATCTGCAAATTAAAAGTTGGTTAGATATTTTAAAAACGCCGCCACTACATTTTTTTAGCAACTACAAGCATGGCATTAATGCTGAAATAACCTTTACGGTTATAGTACAGAAAATTATCTCTCGCTGGTGAAATTATTTTTATGTGTGTTTGGTCTACGCATAGTATTACGCCCGGAAACCTGTATTTGGAATAAAAATCCATTTTTGCATTTCGTTTTTCCTCATCACTCATTTCCAGCTTAATCCAAAGAGGGCATAGTTGAGACTGCAATGCATTTAAAACATATTTCAAAACCCCAGAAAATGTTGATTGGGCCATTGGAACATTATAATCTTTTCCAACACCGTGCTGGTAAGCACCTTCCGCGAAAAATCTTAACACCGAAGCCAGCTTATGAATCTCATTCATTGACGACGACCTGGCGTTATTTGAGCTATCTTCTTTTAACACCTCAAGCACATACATAAATGCTGATTTATTTAATCGGAAATTTTTAACAAATCTGTAATTTAAAGCTATTAAAATTATATATTTAAACAATCAAGAACTTTCCTTACGCAGTGTCATCCATTTGCAAAGGGTTAAAAGCATCTCTCAATATTTTCCGCTGTATTTAAAGAATTCTTGAATTCCGTTGTCTTTCTTCATTCAGAAGTATTACCGCACAAGCAATGAAATTCATTTTATTTAAAAAGGAAAAAAATTTCAAAGTGACGAAGAAGAAATAATTTTCAAGTTAAAAATTACAGTGAGCCAGCTGATTTCGAAACTTCAAATTTGGTGTTTCAGTCTGGCAACAATTTTTTCGAGTTCACATGGATTCAGTGATAGCAAATTTTTCGTATTCGTAGCGGAGGGTTGCGTTCGTAACTTTTCTACGACGGACTCAGTGATAGGGCTGACGGTAAAAAAATTTCAAAAGCACAAACTACAGACTTCCGTATTTAAAAAGAAAATTTGATGGTGGCCGTGGCACAGTGGGTAGAGTGCGTGATCCATACGCCAAAGAACCCTGGTTCAATTTCCATCTGACACTGAAAGTTTTTTCAATTGAATTAATTTTTCTGTTCAGCCGTAACCTCTCTGCAGACAATGGCAAACCTTAGAGAGTAAAAAATGACATGTAAAGTTTCTTGAGAACATGTTTATTAGCCGTTCGGAGTCGGCATAAAACTTGTAGGTCCAGTTCTCGATCATTTGTGTACAAACATTCAATAACACGCACAACACAATTTGATCATAAGAAGTTCGGTCAAAGTCCTTTCAAGGGCTGAAATGCCGGTTATTATATTGTTATTATTATAAAAGGTTTTGCATATAACCTGCAATGGGCTCGTTAATTTTATTGTATTCAATTAAATTTTTTTAATTTTGCATCATATAAACGAGATTATTGATTCACTTGGGTATTCCGTTTACTAAAAAGTACTTTCACCATTTTTATAGCTTTATAAAAATTGCATTCGCCTTGATTCTTGTTGTCACCTCACCTAAGTGAGTGTGACGTGTCTCACTGTGACGCTAAATTCGTACTCTTGTTCTCACCTCACCTAAATGAGTGTGACTTGTTTCACTGTGACAAAAATTCGTATTCTTGTTGTCACTTGTCGTTGAATTTAAGTGACATTTTACTCGCGTAAATTTTTTAAGTGAGAACCAAAAAGGTATGTTATAAAATATATTTAATTTTGGTTTTATTTATGAAATTAACTTGAAATACCATAGATTTATTTCCGTTTAGAGTGAAGATAACCACAAGAAAGCAATTTGAGGCGATGGTGAGTTTTATGGCAAAAAATTCATCTATCGATAAAGGCCTTAAATATACAGAAAACGGCAAAACGGCTTCCGATGGAAAGTGGCAAGAATTGGCCACTAAAATAAATAGCTTGGGTCCGACTATAAGATAGGATGCAGGATGGTAAAAAGTAAGTAATACAGTCGTACATATGAAGACGACGATTTAATTGTACAATTTTATTTGATTTAGGTTTGGAATGACTACAAGCTCAATCTAAGAAAGAAGTTAAGGCACAACAAGAAAGAGTAAAACTCTACCGGTGGCGGCCCTTTCCATTTGGCTCACCTGGACGCCCTAGAAGAAGTCTAAAAAATTTTTTGTCTTTGCATAAAGTCGCGCAGTGCAATGCGCCAACATATGGCGTTGATGATGAGGTGGAATTACACTCCATCCGGTAACTTCAACGGGTTAGAGGCGTCCCTTAGCTTTAATCTTTTTAATTTTAAATTTTCACCATCATTTCTGTCTTCACTATTAGTATCCGAAAATCAGAACTCGAATGAACTCATGTTAATTTTAATAAATAATATTTAAATAATTGCTTGTTATTTTTTTTTTACTTTAAAATTGACATTGATGCTAAAAAAATAAAAAGTCGACGCAATAAACACGACTTGCGATTTCATTTCCACATGTTCCTCACGCTCACTTCACATGACAACTACAATACCACAATTCAAGTGACGTGAGACGAGTGTGAGACTACTCACATATGTGAGGTGACAACAAGAATCAAGCCGATTATCATTATTTATCACTTAGGTATATATTAAACTTCGTGCTTTTAAGCTTTTTAGGTATTGTTGACCTGTTCAGATTATAGAAGTATATTAGCAAGAGTTGTTTAATTTTTTTTCGGCTACAATTTTGTGGAAGATACTTACTTACTTATCTGGCGCTTACAACCGTAGGTCGGTTTTGGCCTCGTACAAGAAATTGCGCCAGCCATTTCTGTTTTGAGCTTACTGACGCCAGTTGGAAACACCAAGCGTGGTCAGGTTATCCATCACCTGATCCTTCCAACGAAGATGTGGGCGTCCTCTTCTGCGTTGACCACCACCGACTTAGCCAGCGGAGCCGCACGATTTTAATGCGCTTACCTATGTCGATGTCAGCGTACAGCTCATACAGCTCATGGTTCCATCGAATTCGGTACTCGGCATAGACGCAGATTGGACCGAAGATTTTACGAAGGATTTGTCTCTCGAAGGCTCCCAAAGTCTTTTCATCAGAACTGCTCAACGTCCAGGTTTGTACTGCATTTAATAGGACGGGCATGATTAGTGACTTATAGAGCGCTCCTTCGTTTTATCTCAATACTGGCATCGTTGAAAAAGTTAATATTGGATCCCAGGTAGACGAAGTCCTTAACAACCTCGAAGGAGATGTTGTCAACAGTGACGTGGTTTCCAAGACGCTGGGACTGTTTATTTGTTGACACTAGGTATTTCGTCATATCTGCGTTCACTGCAATACCCATTCGACTCGACTCTTTCGCTAACCTGGAGAATGGTGCACTGACTTCGCGTGTATTATGGCCAATGATATCATATCATCAGCATACGCCAGCAGCATAATACTTTTGTAGAATATCGTGCCACTGCGTCTCAAATCCGCAGCTCGGATGATCTTCTCCATCATTAGGTTGAAAAAGTCGCACGATAAGGAATCACCTTGTCTGAAACCTCATTTGGTATCGAATGGGGGAGTGAGGTCCTTCCCGATTTTAACTGTGCTGCTGGTGATGCTCAGTGTCATTCTGCAAAGGCGGATGAGCTTTGCAGGAATACCAAATTCAGACATGGTGGAATATAGATGATTCCTTATTGGACTGTCGAACGCGGCTATATAATCGACAAAAAGATGGTGTGTGTCGATTTGTTTTTCTAGGGTCTCCTCCAAGATTTGTCGTAGCGTAAATATCTGGGGCCCTACCCTGTAATGCGATCCGATAGTAAAATTGCTTGAATTCGAAGAAATGGTACTCTGTAATTTGACGTTCGCACTTAAATTGCGTACTTTCGTATTTCAATTTATCTCTTTTCGCATTTTCGGCCCTTGGCAACGCGAATGTCAAAAGCATAAGCGAAAAATAGATTAAAATGTATGTTTTTATGTAAATAAACATGTTTTACTGTGTTTAAACAATAAATTTTTCTAAACAGGGAATCTTCTGGCAAAAACATGAGCACAAAGCCGCGGCAATTTGAAATTTTGGTGGATTTCTTTCAGCAGCACTCCGACTTGGCCAAGGAGCAATTGAAGACGGCAACGGCAAAAACGCATTCAACCAATCTGTGGAAGAGGTTGGCAAATGATTTAAATGCTGCTGGGCCACCATCGCGCGATGTCGTTGGATGGAAGAAAGTAAGAAATTTACAAATTTTGTTTAGTTATCATAATGCTAATACTAATATTCATGTTTGGGCGGACTACAAAAACCACCTCAAAACAAAACTACGGCGCAACAAGACTTCCAATTCAGACACAGGTGGTGGACCTTCAAGGTATTGTCCATTAAGCGCATTGGAGGAGCAAGTCAGCCAACTGCTCTGTATGAACGAAGCCGTCAGTGGTATGAGCGCAATGGAGTTCGGCTTTGTTGAAGGTTCCAGCTCACAGTTGTCGGTGAAGTAACGGAGGGCAGAGCCAGCAGCATTTCCCCTATGTGCTCCGCAGTGTGGACAGTTGAGATCGGCTTCAAGAAATAAAGAGAACCTTCTTCAAAAACAAGTGAACAATCAGATAAAATATCAGGAAAATTCCATTAAGGTTTGTGGCAGAGCTGATTGCTAAAACTTTCAAAAATTCACATTTTTAATAATTTTTATTTGGAAATTTTCTCAAAATTTATGTAGGTCCTTAAAGATATTCGAAATAACTTAAGAGACATAAGCAAGAACACAAAGAGGAAGTTAGAGATAGAGGAAAAGAAACACAAGCTAGCGAAAGAAAAGTTCGAATACAAAAAAAAAACGACAACGAGAAACGAAAATTACTTCTTAAAAAGGTTGAAATAAAACAGCAAATACTTGACATAGAAGCAAAAAGGATGCAATAGAGGCTAATACATACATATTTTACCAAAAAATGATCTCATATCAAGTGATATATTTAAAATAAGAATTAATCTTAAAAAATGTTTTTGCTGAACTGAAATAATATAACATAATTTATTTTTTTTAATTTATTTTTATAAAAAATGATCTCATTACAATGAAAAAAAAATTGGATTTAATATCATTAAAAATGAATTTAAAATGCTTTATTTACCTTCAAATGTTATTTCTTTTTTTTTTGTTTTTAAATAAAATAATAAAACAATAAATTTATGATATAATGCTGTTTTTTATTTCGTCTCTTATACCTGCGACACATTGGCATAGGAAAACTTGATTATCTCTTGTAGTTTAAAATATAACCATTGGGGATGACACACTCAATATTTTTGTTAACTAGTTTATAAAAATAACGAGAAATATGGATAAGCGGACAATACTATAATCGTAAATTTCAGAGCGTTTGCTCGAGTGAGAGCGCTGTAGTTCTCAACGAAAGTATAGAAAGAGGAATGTCAAAATCAGCTGCTATATCTCGTTTAACTGCGATAAACGAGTTTCGGAAACTAGGTTTGACTAAGCGAATTTTAAACATAGTTTAGCAGATATTTAAACGAGAAAAACACTTAAACGAGTTTAAATGGACCAATGTGTCGCAGGTATTATGCGTTTAGCAATATTGCTTAAATTAACATTCTCAACAAAATTTTCATTGAAATTCTTCTTCTTCTATGATCGGCAAGTGTGTAGGTATGTCAACATTATGTATCAAGCAAATGTTATGCAACGCACAACAAACGTTCAAAATTTGAACAGCCTTTTCGGGAGCGTAATGTAGTTCCCTTGCAGACAAAAGGCAACGAAATCGTCCTTTCAATACTCCGAAAACTCTTTCAATAATGGACCTTGCTTTGGAGAACTTCTCATTGAATAATGATTCAGCCGAATTTTCGCCGGTATTTCTATATGGTGTTAAAAGCCAAGGTTCCAAACGATATCCAGAATCACCTAGAATGAAAAAATAAATTGCATATTTCAGTGAACTTATTTTGGTTACATCTTAAGATTAATTAAATTAAAAAATGTACTTGCCAAGAATCCAAGTTCCTCTGTGGCCATTTTCATATTTCTCTTTCAAATTTTGTCTTTGCCTAGATAGATTCCACACATGCGAATCGTGAGAAGCACCTCCAAATCGGCCATTGACTGATCTTATGGTCAGTTCGTGATCGCAAATCTAAATTAATTTAAAATCAATTTACAAGCAATTAAAATTATTTAACATAAGTAACTTACAACCATAGCATTTATACTATGTTTTAGTTTCCTATTAAAGTATAAATGCTCATTCCTTGACGGCCTTATTATTTGGATGTGGGTGCCATCTACCACTCCAATTATGCCTGGAATACTGGACTTCTCATGGAAAAAGGACTTTGCTTCCCTTTTCTTCATCTCAATGATATATGTTTGCAAAGTGTTTTTCGATTGCACTGCATACCTCAAACAGGCAACTAGACATAGTCTGTTGTGCTATGCCAACAAAGCGGTCCTGGGCAATTTTATGTTGGTATCCACCCAGACCAAGAAATTTTAAGGTCGCTGCCAGTTTGATAATAGGAGGAACCGTTGTAGATCTCTGGCTAACTTTAAAATCATTTGTGATGCTCCGAAAAACGTACATAAAGGCTTCTTTATTAAGCCGAAAATTTTTCACAAAGCTAAAAAATAATAAAATAACTAAATAAAATTAGGTGAACGTTAGGCGGACAGCAATATTCATTGTTTCTTACCTCCTATCACTGATTGCCATCACATTAGAGTGATCCCGTATGATTCGCCGCAGCAACCTTTCTTTATTATTGTATTCATCAATCCACAAAGCCACTGAATCCATGTTTTTTAAGTTAAGAAATATAAATACGATCTGATTTGTTGTTTTCAGTAATCACAATTTTTTTTTTACATTTTTCTGACGTTTAGTAAAAAGTGATGCCAAATTTTGCACAAATTTGCTGGCAATTATAGCAAGCTACTCTCCCACTCAAGCGAAAGAGTTACAGAGTGTGATTTAAAATTCGGATCGCATTTGCTTTACGAATCGGATTGCTTTTCGAATCACATTACAGAGTATGGCCCCTGGTCTATGGTGGATTTTCCAGGTCTGAAGCCACACTGATAAGGTCCAATCGATGGTTTACGATGGGCTTCAGTCTTTCACATAATACGCTCGACAGGACCTTATATGCGATATTAAGAAGGCTTATCCCACGGTAGTTGACGCAAATTGTGGGATCGCCTTTCTTGTGGATTGGGCAGAGCACACTGATGTTCCAAACATTTGGAATGCATTCTTTCGACCATATTCTGCATAGAAGCTCATGAATGCATTTAAATAGATTTAGCTTTCACGAGCGGAACTTCAACGCTGTCGTCCACAATTGGGGGTTTCCGGGATATCATCTCTATTGGCGGGATTGTTGTCGTCGTTACCATTCAAAAGCCTAGAGAAGTGTTCTCTCCACATCATTAGTGTAATCTGGATATGTCACTAGATTCCCATTTTTATCCTTGCAGTAAGAGGCCCCGGTTTTGAAACCATCGGCCAGGCGTCTTATTTTTCGAAAAATGTTCGGACCTCATTCCTGTCACCATGCATCTCAATTTTCTCGCACTCACGCATTTCCGCTTCCCATTTCTTTCACCTGAAAATGCGTCTCTCTTCCCTCCTCTTCTCTTTGTATCGCTCCTAAGCAGCACTCGTTACAACCGACTGCAGGGTGGCTTTGTAGGCGGCGTCTTTTTCTGCAGTGGCGACGCGACACTCTTGGTCGTGCCACTGGTTTCGGCGAGGGCGGTGATAGCCAATCACCTCTTCGGCAGCCGTACGCATAGAGTGGGAAATGTGATTCCAGTGCGCGCATATATCGTCGATCGGAGGAGTGCTTTCTTGAAGCAGGAATGAGAGTCGAGTAGCAAAGTCTTCGGCTGTTTGCTTTGATTGCAGCTTTTCAACGTCTAGCTTTCTCTGTGCTGGATTGCGCGTATTCTTGGTTGCGCACAGGCGTGTACGGATCTTGGCTGCGACAAGATAATGATCCGAGTCTATATTGGCACCACGGATCGTGCGTACATCTAAAACACTGGAAGAGTGCCTTCCGTCAATCAAAACGTGATCAATTTGGTTGCGCGTCTTTTGATCAGGAGACAGCCAAGTTGCTTTATGAATATTGAGATGCTTGAATCTAGTGCTACCAACAACCATGTTTCGCGCTGCAGCAAAGTCAATCAGCCTCATTCCGTTATCGGAGGTATTGTCGTGGAGGCTGAACTTTCCGACTGTTGGACCAAAGATATTTTCTTGTCCCACCTTGGCGTTGAAGTCACCAAGCACGATTTTTATGTCGTGGCGGGGGCTGCGCTCATAGGCCTCTTCAAGGCGCTCGTAGAAGCTGTCTTTGGTCTCATCGTCCTTCTCTTCTGTCGGAGCGTGCGCACAAATCAGGCTTATGTTAAAAAATCTTGCCTTGAAACGGATTATGGCAAGTCGTTCGTTCACAGGTGTGAATCGCAGGACATGATGCCGTAGTCTCTTGCCAACCACGAATCCGCATCCAAATTCGTGTTTCTCCGCATGGCCGCTGTAGTAGATATCACAGGATGCTTGCCGTGAGCAACCCTGTCCCTTCCATCGCATTTCTTGGATCGCAGTGATATCAGCTTTGTACCTTTCTAAGATATCTATCAGTTGGATAGAGGCACCATGCCAATTAAGGGTTCGGACGTTCCAAGTGCATATCCATAAATCATTGTCAGTTTTTCGTTTGCGGTAGTCGTCATCAGATTTGGGGATAATTTTCTTAAAGTTATTTGGTGGGTTTCAAACCCAACGCACAACCCTTTAAAGGCAGGTAGCCCGCTGCTCAGATTATCCGTCAAACTAACGGTTGCCAGTTTTCCGTTTCTAGAGGACACCACGCAGAGGTTTGAGTAGCCTTGAAACGAGTTTGACATGGATAATGCTGGCCTCACTAGGCTGAGGCAGTCAGACACGTTGCCATGTGAATATCGCGTTGCCTTGTGAGGATCGTCCTTTGTGGAAGATATTTAGTTAAAAAGTTACTCGGAATTTATTTTTGGCAGAGAACGCTGGAACTTTCTCGGCATATTGGCAGTTTAACTAGAACCAAAGTAACTAGAGTGGATCACAGTGTAAAGTCATACGAAGGCTACTGATGAGTTGGTGTAACGGCCAACGAAACAGTCTGTATAGTCAAGCTGTGTGATTTGCTCTATACGGAGCCGTTGTTGTTGCCTCCTTTGTTCTTCATGTTGTCTTGTTGTCAACATGCCTGGCCTAAAGCTCAAAACTTTTTTTCATTTTTTTAAAGTTTTAAGTCTCAAGAATATGTGGTGAAAATTTCAAGTCGATATCTCAAAAAATAACAAAGTTATAGCCTAGTGAGTGAACCGCCTTCTATAGCGCGCAGTGCTGGCCTTTATTTTCAAACCGCCATTTTGTGAAAAATCAATATTTTCAAAATCGGCTATGACAAGTACGAGATTTAAGTATCTAGTTTAATAATATTTTTCATTTTTTTGTTTCAGTTGAATTTAGGAGGAGCAATCTTGGTCACCTCATTTTCAGAGCGTTCTACAAAAAATGCTGTATCTACTAAACCTCTGCACGAGTGCGCTTGAAATGCATTTCAAAGCACTCGTTTGTGGTGCCAGCTTTTGCTATGTTTTGCTCTCATCAATGAAATCAAACCTAACACTACAGAGAGCACTCGTCGCTTGAACAGAACAAGAACAAACTAAAACCAAAACAATGTTAGGCACGATTCGGAAAAGAAGTCTGCACTGACTGGAAAGTTATGTAAACAACAGCAGATCGCTTGAAGTTATGCTGTGTTATTTTAGTTTCATATTCTTCATTCATTTTCTTGTAAAAAAATCATTAGGTGCATATATTTAAAAAGCAAAAAAAAAGGGATTTTCTTATTAATTATTCAAATTATAATAGAAGACTTATTTGTTTTGTATTAAAATGCATGTTTTCCGTTTTAATAATAATATTTAATTAAAAACAAGTTAAAAGAAGTCGGTTAAAAAAATAAATAAATAACTGGCCATTTCAGCCCTTGAAAGGACTTTGACCTAGCTTCTTATGATCAATTGTGTTGTGCGTGTTATTAAGTTTGTACACAATTGACCGAGAACCGGACCTACATGCTTAACGCCGACTCCGAACGGCGATGAACGGAATGTTCTCGTTCTCAAGAAGCTTTACATGGCAATTTGGTTACTCTCTGAGGTTTTCCATTGTCTGCAGAGAGGTGGCGGCCGTACAGAAAAATTATTTTAATTCAAATAATTTGCTGTCGCTGCTGGGGTTCGAACCTGGGTCTCCAAATTTCTTTGACATAGCGGCCACGCACTTTAACCAACTACGCCACGGACGCCACCAAGCCATTAAAAACAAGTTACAATTTTAAAAATTTGAAAGTAACAAAAAATAAGAAGTTAATCAAATTATATAAAATAACAATAATTAATACTGCAATAATGTAGTTGTAGGTGTGTTTTTACTTTTATCATTTTTGGTGATATTGTAAGTCTGGTGTAGTTAGTTTCTTATGATGTTCGATTGTTGCTGATGATGATTTCGTTTGTTGTTTATGGTAGCATTGGTGTTTGTGTGATTGTTGGTCTATTGTGGAAATCTTTTTATTTTATAATTGTTTTTTCTTGTTGATGTAGCTTTCGATTCCGAGAAAACTATTGCTTGTATGAAAAAGTTCTTGAATAAAAAAAAGAACGTTTAAAAACCCACGACGACTAAAGTTTCGCAATAAAATTGGATTAAAAAGAAAAAATTTCTGGCGCTATCTGGGTTAAACATTCATTATAATAAAATTAAAATTTAAATAACTTACGTCATTTACATCCATTCTATTAAGCAATTATTTACAAAATTTTCTCCAAAAACAAAAAAAAAAAAACAATTAAAAAAATTGTTAAAAAAAATACACCACTCACTACAAAATAAAAATAACTACTTCGACAAGGTTCTGCCGCTTAAAGGGTTAATGCTTAGCAAAGAATTGAAAAAAGTAGCAATAATGCAGACGTTAACTGTGCTTAATATATCACGCATTCCGTGTTGCGTACGGGGACATTTTTCAGTACTTTAAAGTATATTTTAATACATTTTAATGATAAAACGAATTAAAATTTTTTTTTCTTGTATCCAGTTCTCTTCAGTATATGTGTATTTTTTAATTTAAATTTGGTTTAAGCTAAACAATAACTTAAATATAAAGTATCTACTAGGTTGCGTACGGAGGACACTAAAAATACCGTAGTTTTTGTTCATTTTAAAACAAACAATAGATCAGGGAAATGTGTTGAAATTTCAAGAAACATTTTATTTGTATAAAAAGTGTAAATAGTACAGAATTCAATATTTTATTTTAAATTAATTGCAAATTATAAACAAAAACTATAAAAATTTAAATTTCGGTTGCGTACGGTGTCCCCGATGGTTGCGTTTTTGGATATGTACGAAAAAAAAAATTCATGAATTTTCACACTGTTTGATTACAAGACAATTTTTTTTTAATGTATTAAGAACCTTTAATAGGTGATGACAATATGTTGCAATCACTCGATATGACGAAATGGTGTTGATTTTGGAGGTAGAGAGTAGCATAAACTTTTTGATTGTCAACATAAAATATTTTTATGCCCGTTGTCACCTTAGTTGCAAAGTTTGAAAAGTCAATTGCTGATTCAATTTGTATGCGTCTAGATTTGATTCCATTCCATACACACAGAAAAAAGAGTAGAACTTTTACCTAAAAATGTTGTGAATTCAGCTAAAGTAATACGGTGATTTTCAGTCAACGAATTTGATTAAGTGCGCTACCAATTTCTAAATGTTAATTATTACAATTATATTGGTAAATATAATATATAATATTGGTGCGAGAGTAAATATAGAACCTAAATATTTTGGTGTACCTTCAGCTATAAAATAGATAAGACACATAATTTATTAGAAGAATTAGCTAATTTTTTTTAAACTATGTCCACTTCAGATTAGGTAAGCCACCTACTAAGTGTAGAAAAATTATCTAATTATTTCGATTGCATTCCCACTTAAGAGTGGAAACGACAGCTACATATTTTAGAAAAATCAACTATTTATTTTAATAGTTTACCAACTTCAGATTAGGAAAAACAACTACTTGTTTTAGGAAATTCATTCAATTCCTTAGATAATTTTTCCACTTAAAAGTAAGAATACATAAACCAATCGAAATAAATTAAATAAAGAACTTGAAAAAATAATATTGTAAAATTTTAAAAAGAAAACTCACATAACAAAAAAGAAAGTGAAATTAAATAACAGCGAAATAAAAAACAATTGGTTCTTTAAGGATTAACCCCTAAGAGCTAACATTCAAATGCTTCATTACATAGGATCAAATCGACAACTTGCATTAGGTAAAATGACTAGAAGAATTAGATGATTTAATAAGCAAAATTTTAGTAGAATTTACAAATTTTAATTAGGTGAATTACCTAATGCATGATTGTTTAATTAACTGTGTAAGTAGAAAAGTTGTTGAAAAGATTAGGTGAAATAGAAAATTTCACATTAGCTAAACTAGTTTAGGTAATAATTTAATTCTTTTATTTTCTGTGCACAACGCTTCACGGTAGCACATATGCCATCAACGGCTCCTTTCAAATTGGTGTGAGGTTTGTAGACAAGGCAACTTAGTGATTCTTGAATTCACTCGTGCATTTATCAGAAAATCTGTATTATTATTACGCAAGCGTTTTTTTTTTTGTGATGACCATCAAATCTATACCGTGAATGGGATTTTCTTAAATGGGGTATCAGTAGAAAGGTCTTGCTCTGCAGATGTGCAAAAAGGTCTTAAGAAAACATAAGTATTGTGTATTTAAACAAAAAAAAAAAAAAAAAAACGAAACAAAGAAAGTAAGTTATTTTTTATGTTGCGTACTTAAGACATGACCTCAGTACGCAACCAACAAAATTTAAATAAGTAGACATATCTTTTTTTTTTTATTTATTCTTGACAAAATATTTTTTTATTTCAAACAAAATTCCTAAGAAAAAAACAAAAGCATATTTTCGTTGCGTATTTTGGACAAAAAACAACGGCTTCTTTTTAGGTTAGAGCCCGATAAACTATGTATTTTACTGACGGGTTAGTAATGCAACTGCAACTTACATGGCTCTAATAAATGAAAAACAAAAAAACAATTTAAATTGAACTCCTAAATAAAAGGTCTGCGTGGCTTCACAATCAATACTGAAGTGAGTAAAAACGTCGCGATAATGCACACGCATTACACTTGTAGCTGCTGTAATAAAAGATCTTGTCAAAATATCAAAAATCATGCTTGTTTGTTTGCATTAG
The DNA here is from genome assembly GCA_943735915.1 of Pherbina coryleti. NCBI lineage: Eukaryota > Metazoa > Arthropoda > Insecta > Diptera > Sciomyzidae > Pherbina > Pherbina coryleti. The sequence continues at coordinate 116,436,678 of OX030948.1, read as the reverse complement.
GTGTCGAACAGTATATAGAAAAAGTATTATGGGCTATATGTGAGATTAGTTTTTCGAGACTGCGGTTTACTTTTTCACGAAATGCGTGATATATATATATTAATAAACAAATGACGCGCAAAAAGGAATGAAAAAAAGAAAACAAGCAACAACATTAACAACAAAAACTAACAAACACACAAACAAACTTTACAACTTAAAAAAAAATTACACAAAAATTACATATATAAATTAATGATTGAACAAAAAATAAACACAAATCAATTATATTAAACATTCATTATAATAAATATATAGTATTAAATATTATAATAAAATTAAAATTTTAATAACTTACGTCATTTACATCCATTGTTTTTAGCAATTATTTACAAAATGTTCTCCAAAAAAAATAGAAATTAAAAAATTGTTAAAAAACCACCACTCACTACGAAACAAAAATAATTACTTCGCCAAGGTTCTGCTGTGTTAGGTATGACTGATGCATTTTTCGCTGTTATAAATTGTTCTGTTTTTATTAAACAAACAACATCGTGCTCTGTTAAAGCAAACGGCGAACATACAGGCATGTCATGGAAATCGGTCGTAATCAAAACGCAAACGAAATTGCAAAAATATACGAATTTGTTTTACGCGTTAAATTAATTTAAATTCGTTAAGTTTCATTAAATTAAATTCGAGTGAAATTAAGCTTCACAAAAATTACAAAAATTAGTGTACTTTAAAGATAGGTCAAATCGGTTTCGCTAGCTATTTCGTACGAAAACATTTCTATCACATGCCTGATAGTTCTCTTTGAAGTCTACGAGTGCTCTGCAGTGCTTGTTTGTTGTTATTAAATGACTTGGATAAGCTCTGCTTGACTAACAGAGTTCTGTCAAACTCTGAACTCTGTCTACTGTTGTGGAAAAAACGAGTGCATTTGTGCAGAGGTTTAGTATCTACCATAATATTAATTTTTTTTTTTAATAAACAAATACGAAACATACTCTTGAATGTGTATATTTTAATGTATAAAAACCCTCATTTAAAAGTATCCCTTAGGTTTCCTTAAAAAAATACACAAACATGACCCTTTCTTTTCGGCCTCTGGATATATTTCCCCCCTTAAGTAGTGTAGACACGTTCAGATCACATATGTAAGTATGTTCACAAGAGTTGTTAAATCTTTCTTCGGCTACAATTTTGTAGAAAATAGTATAGGAAAAAATTGGATTCCTTTCAAGTTATTTCTTTCCAAAAAAAAAAGAAAAAGGAAGGAACCGAAAAAATTAAAAATTTTTTTGACATTTTAATTAAAAAAAAAAAATACAACAACTTATTTTACAAGCATGTTTTGTTTATATGTTTGTTTATTGGATTGTTAACCCTACATCACTAACCTTAGGGTGGAATCCACCCAGTCACTGTTGCTTTGCAAGATTTCTAATGAAATACTAATTCTTTATGTTTTGTTTAGTATGTAACAAATTAATTCTTTTAATAAAAAACATTTTAAAATGATAAAAAATAATGTTGAATTTATTTAAAACCACACTTTTCTTAGGTTTAAGCTAAGTATATCCTTATAGCTGAGAGTTTATTATGTGGGTGGAAAACACCCAGAGTTAGTTGTGCCGCAACTCAGCAAAAGGTTAGTGATCCAGGGTTAACTTCAACTTTGCCAAAGTCAATAAACCGATATATCTATTTCTGACGGAACTATGAAGAAAAACTAATGGTACCATTTTTTGGAAAAATCTCTAAAATCCACACAAGTTCTAACCACTGTTAAGGTGTACCACAAGGATTGTCTAAAGAAAACAGTAAAGTTCCCGGCAAGCGTTATGGTATGGGGCTGCATGTCTGCGAAAGGTATTGGCAAACTTTATTTCATAAATGGCACTGTAAATGCTAACAATTATGTTGAAATTTTAGAAAACAATTTAATATCATCTATTAAAAAATTAAGTTCGTTTAATGAACTTATATTTCAACAGGACGGTGCCACGCGCCATACCGCAAAATTTGCAAGAAACTGGCTTCAAGAAAAACAAATAAAGGTTTTAGATTGGCCCTCCTCAAGCACCGACTTGAATCACATCGAATCTTTGTGGGCAATTATGAAACGAAGACTTCGAAACCATCCTCAAAGAACTATTAGCGGCCTTAAGGACAATGTTACTGAAATATGAAATTCAATAACGCCAACTGAATGCCAAAACCTCATAAATTCCATGTCGGAGAGATTAGAACCAGTTATACAAGCAAACGGAAATGTTACACAATATTAATAATATTATTTATATACTGTACGAATTAAAAGTAGTCATTTCCGAAATTGTTTTTAAAAAAATTAATTCAGTTTAAATAAAATATTTCTATTAACGAATTAAAAAATATAATATGTTTATTATTTATTAACAACTACACCAAGGGGTTTTTAAAAAGTAATGGTTTCATCAAAATGTTGTGAGTAAGATTTTTAAAAAATTTGTTATAAACAATAGAAAGGCAGCTGTACGAATTAATAGTGGTTAGGGCTTGTAAAATGAACCATAAAAATGAAACAGGCGCCAAACTCGCGAAACCCAACTAGAGTTTTACTCACCATGGATCATAGTATCGAACCTATTCAGCAATGAACAACTGAAAAACATGTAGGAAGTCTTTTTTACGTATTTTCTATTCGAAAGCTATATCAAAAAATTTACATATATGCTATGTTTAGTTCCAGTTTTGACTCAGTTGTTACCTTTAAATAAAAAGAAAGTACCAACAATCATAAAAAATACTACTTTAAGTGATCGAAATTTCATTAAAATTCGATTAGTGGTTCAAAAATTTTGTACGTTCATCGAAAAGGGGTTCAGTTTTATTAATATTATAGAACAACATTCTTTAAGTAGCTGTTACAGATAATACAGAAAATTTAATTACTTTTGTTTAAAAATCATGCTGAATATTACAAACTGAAATTTTCAAAATGATTTTGAGTAAAATATGTTTTAGTTCCATCTTTTATTTCTGCTTCGTGACACATGACGTTCTACAGTGCGATCAAATCCATGTTCTTTTTCGCGCTCTTGATTCTTTTCTTTAAAACGTTCCTTTTCTTTTTCATAGGACTTAATTCGATCCATTTCTCTTAGATGAATTCGATGTTTTTGTTCTAAAATGCGCTTTCTTCGAATATTTTCTTTTTCGGCAATCTTGAATTGTTTGTAATGAAAAAACAATAACTCAATCTTTGAAAATTTATATTTACCTGTTCGGGTGTAAGCGGTAACCAGTATATGCACGGTGTTGTTTGAGTTTTTCGAAATAAATCATCTAAAAGTCGTAAGGGTGGCTCATTTTCTTTAATTTTTTGTTTTCGCACTGAAAAAGAAAATAATAAAATAAAGATAAATATATGGTTTAGCTTTAAATCAAAATGTAAAAACTATGTGTTGATTCGAAAGAAAGGTGAGTGGAAAGATGGAGTAGTGTTTTTAAAGATTAAATTTAAGTTCAATCAAAGCAAAACTGCAGGGGAACACGCTCGTAGGGAGATAGTTACACAACTTTACTGTACGAATTATGAACAAATTATCTTGGTAATGCGATGTGCATCAAAGTTATGGTCTACGGATGGGCTTGGGAAACACACGATCTAATGGCGTCAGGTCATGTATCTCCCTTTAACAATACCCCGTACAAAAAGCTTAGGTAACTAAAACTGCGTCGATGCCCAAGAGAGTTGAGAAAAGATGAAACCGACTCATAACCGCCAAAATATCTTAAGCGACATAATATCCGATTTATGTTTTTTGATGAAAATCGATAATTTGCGATGGTTTACATCGTCTGTCAAAATTTCATAGGTGTACGAAATTAGATTATGAATTTAAACCAAAAGCAATTTTAGCTTAAGTACACACTACATGTTTGTTTACATTTTTCATGACAGCAAAGTGTCGCTTAAGATGAAATTCTCTAAAAGAAATTAATCAATATAAGAGATAAAATTACTAAAATAAAATTAATAGCAAAGAGATAAGAGATAAAAGATAAGATTAATAGCAAAGATTATTAAAAAAAACCTTCTCCTGTAAAATTTTCTTTTTGGCGCTTAAGATATTTTGGCGGTTATGAGTCGAAATGTTTTAATTTCCTATCAGATGACAATTTTCGGCCTTATATATGAGATAAAGATGACACCTTATTCAGTTTGAGTAAAGTATTTCTTTTACTTATTTTAAATAATATAAGAAATATTTTAGTTCTTTCGACACTTCTAAGGCCGCTTCTTCGACACTTCGAAAATGTTATATGATTCCAACGAAGATCAGAATTAATCGATATGACCAGCACGTCAAGAGCATCTGACTCCGCAAGATCTATCCGTTCATACTGAGGGGAGTTAAGGGGCAATTCATTCGCTTGTGAATTAACAGGCAACACTGAGTCTTGCTAATATTGTGACCAACAAACTTTTCTCCCAATCCCAAAACCATATGCGGTAAAAGAATATCTGTTTATATCGCTGTACAGCAGTTCAGAATTCATGGTATAAAATCAGCTTCAACAAATTCTCTACCAGATGTTAAAATATGCATCGATCTGTATAACAGCATAGAAGTAAAAATCAATTCCATGAACGAAAATAATTCATGTAAAAAATAAAAACCCTGACCTTATTTAAGCGCATTCGCTAAATTATCAAAATTTTAAAGTTTTGAAGTGTCAAGTGCTTCCAACTACAACGTCGGTGGGCACAAAACAAACAGACGAATTGTTTGCGAGCATTGGAATTTGCTTACATGTTTTACATCTTATGAATTCACAGATTTCTTTGAAACAAATAATGTACAGCACATCAAAATTGCGACAAACTCTCCACAAGCAAATGGTGAGGCAGAAATTATAAATGAAAGTTTAGGCCCAATGTTAGCAAAAATGGTTGATTCAGAAAAAAGTATAGGTTAGGACAAAATACTAGAGCCAGTAGAGTATGCAATGGATAATACAATACAATTATTGACTCATTACATATTGACTCGTACATAAAAATTTTTATTGACTACAGCTCTGCTTTAAAGCATTATCTAGTCAATACAGATTTCAAAATGCACTCAATACAAGAAAATTACGAAATTGCTGTGTGCAGAAATTTGTCACGAGTACATTAATGTATACAGTCACACCATAGGTTTTCCCCCCTGTAAAACCTTGGCTCGAATGCAATGTGGCGAATAAAGCTCCTAGCCAAGATTTGTGCTTCTTGAAAGAGTTAAAAGAGTACGAAAAAGTTGACGCAACAATTTCTAAAGGTTCTAAAAGTAAGTTTAATCATCACTTATGGTGTTTATGTGAAAAGACAGTCATTCTATCAGTTTTTGATTAAGTTCATTACCAAACAAAGATGAAAATTATTGCCAACTTAAAAAGGAACAGAAGCTCAGATTTTGTGAAAGGCTATGTCCCATCAAAGGAATAACGGCCCCAAAAGTTATTTGGTAAGCTAAATTTATTTTGTGTTTTTTTACTTGTTTTTGTTTCATTATCATTATCATTATCATTATTATCATTATTATCATTATTATCATTATTATCATTATTATCATTATTTTCATTATTATCATTATCATTATTATCATTATTATCATTATTATCATTATTATCATTATTATCATTATTATCATTATTATCATTATTATCATTATTATCATTATTATCATTATTATCATTATTATCATTATTATCATTATTATCATTATTATCATTATTATCATTATTATCATTATTATCATTATTATCATTATTATCATTATTATCATTATTATCATTATTATCATTATTATCATTATTATCATTATTATCATTATTATCATTATTATCATTATTATCATTATTATCATTATTATCATTATTATCATTATTATCATTATTATCATTATTATCATTATTATCATTATTATCATTATTATCATTACTAGCCTTTTCATGGTGCGCGTTGCTGCACCCTACAACTATATGGGTGTATTCAACATAATAGGTGTATTCAAAACTTTTCTTAAACTCATAGTTTGACACCACTGTTATTTTCCACTGATCGTTACAGTTTTCCAGAAGCAGGAGATCACCAAATACTAAGTCCATTTTGAGTTTGTATGTAAGTACTGCTACTTTTACTTTCAAAGCTATTCGATAATACAAATTGTATGGGCTTATATAATTATATAATGCCCATCCCAGTTTTCTAGTAGATGGACATTACCCAGTTTTAGTACAGTTGCCGACAGTGAGCATACAATCTAAATTACCAAAATGTAGCCAAATTGGCGAAAACCGTAGGAAATATAGCATTTTTATTGATTTATAAGCGGTAAAAGGGGGTGTGACGTGTGACAGAAATTTAAGCTGTCTCGTACTTGAAAAAAATGTACTGCCAAAATTCAGCTCTATCGGCTCAGTAATTTTGAATTTTCCAGCCATCACACAGGCAGCGTTTTGCTTTTTGTTTATATATTTTGGATAAAGATTATTGGCTATTACTTTTGATTGGCAAGAGATACTAACATAATTTTTTCTAATAAATTAATTTTTTAGATTTTACATTTTTTCAAAAATATAAAAACACAATATTGAAAAAAAAATGTTGGTTGGTTTTCAGTTTTTGCGTACAATTGAATTAATTTTCGCCTATAAATTTTATAATTTTTAAATGGAGTTTAAAATTTGTGAATTTGAATTTAAATTATTTTTGCAACAAAAACAATTTTTAGCCTTTTTTTGAGGAAAACTCCAATATTTCAGACCTTTTATGAAAAAAATATATATACTCAACTAACGATATTCTTGCAATAAGGTTTTCATAGTACTTTGATGAAGCTTTAAGACAAAAAAAAAATTAACAAAATGTATAAAAAAGCAGCGGAGATATTTGAATCGAAAATCACAAAATTAAATTTCTGATTGTTTTTTTTTCTCATTTTTGAGCAACGATGTTGCATTATATAAATGGTTGTAATAAAATTTTTCATAGTTTTCAAGATATGTTCATGTTTTTGATGTCAAGATAACCGACATTTTTTTAATTTTACTTAATTTAAGAAGTATTTTATATTTTGTAGATATTTGCATATGTAACCTTAGAAAACCACTAAAAATATGCGATTTTGTAAAAATTTGTACTGCAGCACCATCTGGTGTCCAAGGTGGATCAAAGAAGATAGTGCTGAAAAACTCATCGTATCTGAAAACCCGTATGCACCAATTTTCATTCCAATCACATGAGCGGTTTGTGAGTTTTAGGCAGTTTTGTAAAAAATTTGTGCTACAGCGCTCTCTGGTGTTCAAGGTGGATAAAATTTATAGCCCACAGACACGCACCGTACCAAAAAACTTCTATACACAAATTTTCTTGCCAATCGGATGAATAGTTTGGGAGTTTATTGCATAGTTACACACAAAAACTTCTTTTTTATATATATATAGATATAAAAAGTGGGCGTAAAAGTGGGCGTGGTCAATTTTTCTTCAGTAAAAACATAAAATGGATTACTACGAACATTTACAAAATAAATTAGCCAAGTGGGTGTAGCCGTTTTCCGATTTTAGATAAATGAAAAAGTGGGCGTGGTCAATTTTTCTATCCGTAAAAACATAAGTTGGGCTATTACGAACATTAAAAAAAAAAATTATCCAAATCGGTCCAGCCGTTCTCAACTGATACAATTACCAACGAACGACATTTGATTTTTATTTATATAGATTATCATTATTATCATTATTATCATTATCATCATTATCATCATTATTATCATTATTATCATTATTATCATTATTATCATTATTATCATTATTATCATTATAATCATTATTATCGTTATTATCATTATTATCATTATTATCATTATTATCATTATTATTATTATTATTATTATCATTATTATCATTATTATCATTATTAGCAATATTATCATTATTATCATTATTATCATTAATATCATTATTATCATTATTATCATTATCATCATTATCATTATTATCATTATTATCATTATCATCATTATCATCATTATCATCATTATCATCATTATCATCATTATCATCATTATCATCATTATCATCATTATCATCATTATCATCATTATCATCATTATTATCATTATGATCATTATGATCATTATTATCATTATTATCATTATTATCATTATTATCATTATTATCATTATTATCATTATTATCATTATTATCATTATTATCATTATTATTATTATACCTTATTATATAAGTATTATTATTATATTAGTATTATTATTATATTAGTATTATTATTATATTAGTATTATTATTATATTAGTATTATTATTATATAAGTATTATTATTATATTAGTATTGTTATTATATTAGTATTGTTATTATATTAGTATTATTATTATATTAGTATTAATTATTAATTTTTATTATTTATAACTAGTTTTTTCCCGGCGTGCTGCACCCAGCAACTATATCGGAACAAAATAATTTTATTCAAAACTTTTCTTCGACCCATAGTTTGACACCACTCATTTTCCACTGCCCGTTACAGTTTCCCAGTAGCAGGACATCAACAAATGTTAACTCCATTTTGAGTTTGTATGTAAGTAATGTTACTTCTAAAGCTATTCGATATTAAAAATTTTTGGAATTAAAAAATGGAATTTACCCAGTTTTAGTACAGTTGCCGACATTAAGCATGCAAACTAAATAACCAAATTTTAGTCTCGTACAACTTAAACCGTCCGAAATAAATCTTTTTATTGATTTGTGGGCGGTAAAAGAGGGTGTGGCAACCCATTTTTAGCACAGTTGCCGACAGTAAGCATGCAAACTAAATTACCAAATTTTAGTCTAATACTACCAAAACCGTGTGAAATATAGAATTTTTATTTGTTTGTGGGCGGTAAAAGGGGGTGTGGCAAATTTTTTCCCTAAACCATCTCGTACTGGATACAAATCTACTACTTAAATTTCAGCTCAATCTGCCCAATATTTTTGGAGTCTATAGCAGTGGTCATCAAACTCAATACAAGCTTTATGTACTTTGTCTTTGTACTTTGTTTATGTATAAAAGCTCATTGAAAGCTTTGCACTGAAAAAAATACTGCTTGAGTCTCAGTCCAGCTTTCATGCAAGACGATGGTTCGCTTGTTTGATTATTCAGTGGCGCCGGAAAAAATTTTCATCTGGTGTCTTACAAATCTATGGGAGAGGCGTGAGGGGGAAATGTTTTTAAAAAATTTTGCGATTTACGTATGCTTACTACCATTTGAATTCACTACTACATTTGAGTGCACAAACTTTGAATAACTTTGCATTGGCTCAGTAGCCAGTTTGCTATTTTTTTCAAAAAACGCTTTTTTAAACGAATCCCTAGTTCTTTACGCTCAGTTTCACTTAAAATTTTGTATGTTAAACTATGACAAGCATTATAATGCCGTTCAATGTTATATTTTTTACGAGCAGAAACAGTCCGGTAGCACACCATACATTGAGGTTCAGAAAAAATATTTTCTGCAAAAAAGAATTGCAACTCCCATTCAAGTAGAGACATTTTGCATAGAAATAGCAAAAACTGATATTTTTATAAGTGTAGTATAAGTTGCGTATGCGCAGCAAAAAAAGACAATCTAACAAGCATTCATGTGCCGTAGGTCTGTTCTGCATGAAATTTCAATAGATACTGACGCAGTGCTCGTCCGTGAGTTAATACGTATACAGAAAGCTTTTAAGCACAAAAGCTCAAATGCCCGCGGGCATATGCTTTGATGATCACTGGTCTATAGCCATCAGACAAACAACGTGTTGCTTTTTATATATATATGTTAGATAAGCATTTGAAAAACAGCTTGGTTTGTGTGTAAGAAAAATATAATAGGCTGCTGTCATTGTCATTTCACTGTTGACATTTCATATTATAACAATTTCTATTCGGAAATTATTGTAGTACATTTGAACTTAAAAAAATATGTTTTCGATAGCGTAGTCGACTCAATCGTGAGTTTTGAAGCCATGAGGTCTTAGGATCGATTCCCGCAATGAGCGAACAATTTTTAAAAATTTTTTTTTTAATTTTATGAAATATGCAAAAAATCAACTTTACCAAAAAGTGCTGAAGATAAAAATCTCTTCCGTTTGCAAAAAATACGGTTTTCAAAATTGAGAGTCAAGAAATTTTTATTCGTTTATAATTTAGCTAATTTTGGCTATCAAATGCCAGAATAAATTAAGTTTTTGCCATAAAGTGTATGGAAATATGCAAAAATTAAACATTCCATCCATAAAAGGTGATGAAGAGAAATCTCAGAATTTATTACGATTAAATTCATCAAAAATGCAGCTGAGGTTTCGGGACAATCATATCGCGCAGAAAAAATATCCTTGAACTCCGGCCACGACATTTCCGGATATGCGACTTGGGATAACCAGGCAGAGGCTTGTCCTTTGAGAGCCCGACTTAGTATATTCATTAATGATGCACTTTGCGGAGACTGCTTGGAGATGCACATGTCCGCCATTGCGACCCAAGCACGAGCGTCGGCGTTCTCCATATCTGGATTAAACTCGGGCAAATATGCATCGGCGCTGGATGATGGTTTAATAGCTTCCACAAGCGCTAAGAAGCTAGGATTTTGTTGCTCAAACAATAGACGCCATTTTTCTTCGGTTGTGACTTGAAGCAAATCTTGGGTCAATTCCACTTCTGATGTCGGAGTATCTTCCATTTTAACAAATTTTATTTTAAATTGAAATGAAATAATTTATTTGATAACAAAAACGAGGCAGTTCGATCTCGCCACCACTGATTGCTTCCGTTTTCTGAATCTTTCTGATTTCTGCTTCTCAAAAAATAAACAGTAGTCAGTCGATTCCACCCAAGCTTTGACATGAGTGTCACCGCTTGCCGCTTTTTATTGAAATTCATACAGTACTACGACATATATATAAATATATATATATACATTTACATGTTTGCAACTTGCATAATGGAAAGTAACAAACGGCAATCAGAAATTTCTGATTTCTTTAAAAAATAAATAATTCGAAATCATATTTTAATATCAAATTTATTTACGAACATGTAACTTGAGAAATTTTGGTCTCAATAATAGTCTTGAGACGTTAAATCGCACTAACGAGGCGGCCAATCGTCTGGCCCATTTCTTGAGATAACACGCTCATCAAACTTACTCTTCAATAAATCGATTGTAACTAGTGCTGTGTGGCTTGTGGCACCGTCCTGTCGGAACCACATATCGTCTGAGTCCATATCTTCCAATTCGGGCCAAAAATAATCGGTGATCATGGCGCCATAACGATGGCCATTCACAGTAACGTTACGATCGTTATCGTATGCAAACCGCACCAAACAGGTATTCTTTGTGGATGAAGTGGTGACTCATGCAGCACATGTGCATTTTCACCTGACCAATAACGCTTATTTTGCTTATTGACGAACCTATCGAGCCAAAAATTAGCTTCGTCACTGAAGATGATTTTGCGATGAAATGATGAAAATGCTGAGTTTACTGAATAAATTGACAGTGACAGTTCGATGATTAGTGAAAGGGATTTCGTTCAGAAATTTAATTCAAAGTTGTCAAGTCCCTATTGGAGAACCCTGTATATGGTCCAGTTGTATAGGAGGTAGGCGTGGCAGTTGACCGATTACACAGTGTAACACGAAAAAAAATAACCATATACGGACACCACTACGTGATAAAAGACTAAAAAAAAAGACCCGTGTCTCCCAATTTTTCCCAAAGTCATGCACTTTTTTGTTTATGGGCCGCCAAAGATTTGGGGCCTCGGTATCATTTTCGCAAAAAAGTGATCATTTTCTCGGGCTCATATCTTGCAAACCGTTCAGAATTTCGATTTACTCTCTGAGGCAAAGTTGTAGCTCTTGTCATAAAGAACAAAAATTGCGAACATATAAAATCAAAAAAAACTTCACCTTCCAGATCAAAATCGCAAAAAACTTAAAAAAATTCGATTTTTTTTTTTACCTTTTTTCCCGTGTTCAGGTCCATAGGTAGCAAACCGTTCAAAATTCAAGGAAATAATCAACTACAAAAATTTACCTAAGATCACAATAAACAAATTTCTAGAACATATAAACTTCCTGGGAATTATTCTTAACACCGTTTTTTAATTTCATTTGTTTTTTATTTACTTCAACATTGAGATACTATGCTATCTATTACAAAAATATTAAAAAAAAGTATTCGTATTGTGTTTATAATGTTGATGGCCCTGGACTTGCAAATCGCGCTCTCTTAAGTTGTGGATCCAAATCGTCGTCCGAATCTAGCTCTGATTCAGAACTTATGGTGTCCACAGGCACGTTGCTTCCAGACTGCCCTCCATCATCAGCTCTTTCTTCTTCAAATACTTCATTAACACCATACAGGGTGATCTTGTGACTCCACCAACATACCTCTGCAAGCAATGCGTCGTGGTTTTTGCCTTTGTACCGTTTTTCCATGGGCATTGTGGTTTGGTGAAACCGTTCTCCTTGCTCATCGGATTCGGTAGGGAGTTGTTTGATAAAATCGTCAAAATGAAAATGAAGAAAATGCAGCTTTAATGTCATCGATGCGCCGATTATCTCAAAATAATGCAGCATTTCTTTCACCCATTCTCTTGCTTCCGGTTCCGCGTCTCGATCCCCTCCCAAGACTCTGGTGCATACACGCTGAAGGTAAATTCATGCCATTGAATGATTTTCATCAAGCGATGAATCAAAGTTGCTCTTGAATAGCTTTCTAAAGTCAGGGCCATTAAGTACGCCTGTTAAATGAAAACAAAAAATAAAGACAGAAAAGAAAACATTAACATAGTGTAAATAGTACAATTAGGTGAACAAAAATTCGTTTTGAATTTACTTCAATACCTTTTTTAACTTTGTCATCGCTACGCTTTGGGAAAACGCTTTTCAAATAGTTGAATGCGTTTGGACAATTTACAACGGCCACTTCGATGAATTTTTTAACAATTCCCAATTTTATGTGGAGCGGTGGCAGCAAGATGTCTTGAGTATTGTCAATTAAAGGTGCATTCTTCAGTCTATGTTGTTGTATTTGTTCATCCACACTTCCTCTTTGCCTCCACGAATTACATTGGAATTGATTCAGAGGTGAGCGTGAATCCCAATTACAAAGAAAACAAAAGAGTTTTGGGAAGCCGCCCTTATCGATGATCCCTTGCAAAATGTTGATGACCTTCAAATCACAGCAAATCTTGCATTTATTTTCGTAATATTTGATTTTTTTCCATTACATCTTTCAATGTTTCATAGCTTTCTTTCATGTTGATACCCATTGCTAGCGGAATGGAAGGTTTTCGGTTCGACACATGCAACAACACTGCTTTCAAGCTTGAAACAGAACCATCAATAAATAATCTCCACTCAATAGCGATGTAGTTCATTCCCATTTTTACCACCAAAGCTTTTATATCGTTGCAGTAAGCGAACGAATTGTCATCATTTAGAGTGTAGAGCATCTGAAATTAAGCTTGTCGTTTGCGGTACGCCGTAGAGTTAACATTAGCATGTGTGAGTTTTCTTTGCTTTAAAAAAGCTGTCAAAAATATTGCAAGTCGCTGCGATAATCCCAATATGGCCACAATGAAATCCATTTCCATTTGTGTTATTAGTTGTGGTCCATCTCTTCCCTGTTGGGGCTCATAATCGGTATCAAATGGATCTTCATAAGTAACACCACTTGCTGTACTCATTGCTGTAAATTCTGTAGTACGATCTGGAGTTGGCGGCCTTGGTGATACAAAATTTTCAGGTGCAAGCACTGGTAGTGTGGCTGTTGCAGTTGCTTTATAAATTTTGTTCTTCTCAGCATGTCGATTTAGACGACATGTGTAATTTACGCATGCATAGCAACTGGTTGCATCATGATCACCTGGGCGATTAATCCAGTTTACCGGCTTACAATACTTTATAGTACCTCTTCCTCCACTCAACCATGCCATGAGATTGTTATAACATTGGCGACACACTGTATTAGGTGTGTAATTTTCACCGGTCAAGTCCACTTCGTCGAAAACCAATGTATAGCTCTTTTGAATTCACTTGTTAAAAGATTCTTTTCATTCTGAAATCTTGTAGATGTTTTTTTTCTGGTTTGATGACCGCAAACGTAGCAAAATAAATCAATTTTTTCACACTGCATACTGAAACTGTCAGTTGCCACTGTTGTGTACGAATTATGTTGTAGCACTTTATATAACTTTCACCGCGTCACTTTTTTCGCTTTTGCGTGCTACCTAAACAGTGTTAAGAATCATCTCTAGGAAGTTTATATGTTCTAGAAATTTGTTTATTGAGATCTTAGGTAAATTTTTGTAGTTGATTGTTTCCTTGAATTTTGAACGGTTTGCTACCCATGGACCTGAACACGGGAAAAAAGGTAAAAAAAAATCGAATTTTTTTAAGTTTTTTGGGATTTTGATCTGGAAGGTGAAGTTTTTTTGATTTGATATGTTCGCAATTTTGTTCTTTATTACAAGAGCTACAACTTTGCCTCAGAGAGTAAATCGAAATTCTGAACGGTTTGCAAGATATGAGCCCGAGAAAATGATCACTTTTTTGCGAAAATGATACCTAGGCCCCAAATCTTTGGCGGCCCATAAACAAAAAAGTGCATGACTTTGGGAAAAATTGGGGGACAAGGGTCTTTTTTTTTAGTCTTTTATCACGTAGTGGTGACCGTATATGGTTATTTTGCCATGGCTTAAAAAATTACACACAGTTTTATCTTATGCACAGCTATACGAAATTTATTTAAGCTATTTAAATTATGCAAGTTTAAACAAATTGTGATGTTGTAACGAAGCTGCCGGTCTTCCGGCTCTATAGCTGAGATAGGCTCAGCCGCTGTCCAGGATTCGTCACAAAATTTATAATGTGGGATTTGTTTCGAAAATATAGTTTTTATTTAATAATTTTTTTTTACATTACAATTGCTTACTGTGAATACGGAAGTAAGTTGGTGTGGCGAGCGGTGTGGTGTTGGTGCGGCGAGCGACGTCCGGTTGGTAGAGATCGCCTGTGCGTTCCGCGAACCAGGAGTTGTCGCGTTGGCTGATGTCTGTGGTACTCGTCCGGTTTCCTATCTTCTTTCCCTGACTGCCCACTTATGCCCTGACCGTCAACCTTGAGTTTTGTCGGGGCGATCTGACGATGCGCCTTCTATGCGTCCTTTCCCACCCGTGCGATCATGACGATGCGCCTAAGCAAATACTCTACTTTTAAGTCACGTCTGTGATAAAGCGACCTGACGGTGCGCTTCTCAACCTTAGCCTTCCCACCCGTGCGATCTTGACGATGCGCCTTAGCAAATACTCTATCTCTAGGACTCCTACCAAGCGACTTTTCCCACCCGTGCGATCATGACGATGCGCCTTAGCAAATACTCTATCTCTAGGACTCCTACCAAGCGTCTTTTCCCACCCGTGCGATCATGACGATGCGCCTTAGCGAATAACCTATCTCCCCTTTTCCCACAACAAAATTGTATACCTTCAGTCTTTTCCTTGTCTTCAGCCTCCGCTGTGAATCCTCCACGAATTTGGTCCGTCCGCTCTGTTCTCCTGGTGTTCCGCTCTCTGCTATGATGGTCTGCCAGCTAGTGATTGTGTTGTGTGCTCCTTGCTCGGTGGTCCGTCAGCTACTGCTTGTGCTGTGTCCTCGTTGCTCGGTGGTCCGTCAGCTACTGATTGTGCTGTGTCCTCGTTGCTCGGTGGTCCGTCAGCTACTGACTTTTAAATATTTTGTCGACTATCACCCAGGTTGACTTGACTCAATCGTTCCTCTTATTGTTCGGCCTGTTTATTTTCACTCATTTTTCCGTTTGCAGCATTGAGTGGTTTGCCTCGCTGCTGTTATATCTTGCGTTTGTGTGTTTGTATATTTCGTTGCTAGCATCGCTTGTGTTGTTGTAGTTGCTTAGTTTCTTTAGCTTGTCTGGCTTGTGCTCTTGTAGGTTTGTGTGTTTGTATATTTCGTTACTTGTACTTCTTACGTTGTTTTTTTTTTTCCCTTGGGCTCTTTAGCTTGCTTGTCTTGCGCGTCTGTAGATTTGTGTGTTTGTATATTTCGTTGCTAGCATCGCTTGTGTTGTTGTAGTTGCTTAGTTTCTTTAGCTTGTCTGTCTTGTGCTCTTGTAGGTTTGTGTGTTTGTATATTTCGTTGCTAGCATCGCTTGTGTTGTTGTAGTTTGGTGTTTGTTAAATTTTTGCCGCATTGACCGCTACCCACACCAACAACAATATATACCTTACTCTATGCGTTTAGGTTGGCACAGGGTGCTTAGTTTCTTACAGTGTCTTATTTAATTAATTTAACAAAGCTTAATTATTCAGTAATTCAATTAAATAATAGAATAAAAATAATTTAAAGGCAAATAAAAATAATAATAATAAATAATTTAATCTAAAATAATTCAGTTTCTGCTTGATGATGGAAAACGTGTGCACCCAAAATTGACTGCTGGTTTTGGGTCGTCACACTCCCCCCTTACTTCGCCGAAGAATCGATGCGCGTGCTTACCACGCCACTGCGCGATATTATGATCCGGAACCATGTTCCACGTACTCGACGTCGCCGAGAAAGTTGTTTGCTGGCACCCATTTCGCCTTGAGATCTTTGATCGCATCTTCCAAAGTGGCGTCGTCGTCTATGGGTTCTCTGGCATATCGTTGATGAAAACGCTCGGACCTTCGTAACTTTTCTGCTAGGCCTTGGCTCGTCCTAGGCGTGTCGGCTTTCGTCTGCTGTGCTGCTTCACTATCTTGAGGCTTCCAGGTTAAATATTTCGGTTGGAAAGACGGTGGGAACTTTTCCCATGGTAAATTTGTAAAATCAGAGCAGACCGTAGACCGTGGTTCTTCTTCCAGATTTGTCCGCATCTTTCCTGCTGCTGTTACTCTGACAACTTTTGTGTCTGGTGATAGATACACTGTTGGTAACGCAGGTGTCGCTGCCCTTAGTGTTTCCACAGTTGATGATACTGGTCTCGCTGCCCTTGATGAATACACAGTTGATAACGCAGGTGTCGCTGCCCTTGATGAATACACAGTTGATAACGCAGGTGTCGCTGCCCTTGACGGTTTCACAGTTGATAACGCAGGTGTCGCTGCCCTTGACGGTTGCACAGTTGATGACGCAGGTGTCGCTGCCCTTGACGGTTTCACAGTTGATAACGCAGGTGTCGCTGCCCTTGATGAATACACAGTTGATAACGCAGGTGTCGCTGCCCTTGACGGTTGCACAGTTGATGACGCAGGTGTCGCTGCCCTTCGTGATTTCACAGTTGATGACGCAGGTGTCGCTGCCCTTGACGATTGCACAGTTGGTAACGCAGGTGTCGCTGCCCTTGACGGTTTCACAGTTGATAACGCAGGTGTCGCTGCCCTTGACGGTTTTACAGTTGATAACGCAGGTGACGCTGCCTTCGCCGGTTTAACAGTTGGTGACGCAGGTGTCGCTGCCCTTGAGGAATACACAGTTGATGACGCAGGTGTCGCTGCCCTTGACGGTTTCACAGTTGATAACGCAGGTGCCGCTGCCCTTGACGGTTGCACAGTTGATGACGCAGGTGCTGCTGCGACGGCAGTTGGTGACACAGTTGCTGCTGCGCTGGCAGTTGGTGACGCAGGTGCTGCTGCGATGGCAGTTGGTGACGCAGGTGCTGCTGCGCTGGCAGTTTGTGACGCAGGTGCTGCTGCGCTGGCTGACTTCCTTCTATTTGTGGCTGTCCTCTTCGCAGTTGGTAACGCAGGTGTCGCTGCGACGGCATTTGGTGACGCAGTTGCTGCTGCGCTGGCAGTTGGTGACGCAGGTGCTGCTGCGATGGCAGTTGGTGACGCAGGTGCTGCTGCGCTGGCAGTTTGTGACGCAGGTGCTGCTGCGCTGGCTGACTTCCTTCTATTTGTGGCTGTCCTCTTCGCAGTTGGTAACGCAGGTGTTGCTGCGACGGCATTTGGTGACGCAGGTTCTGCTGCGACGGCAGTTGGTGACGCAGGTGCTGCTGCGACGGCAGTTGGTGACGCAGGTGCTGCTGCGACGGCAGTTGGTGACGCAGTTGCTGCTACGCTGGCAGTGGGTGACGCAGGTTCTGCTGCGATGGCAGTTGGTGACGCAGGTGCTGCTGCACTGGCAGTTGATGACGCAGGTGCTGCTGCGACGGCAGTTGGTGACGCAGTTGCTGCTGCGATGGCAGTTGGTGACGCAGGTGCTGCTGCGACGGCAGTTGGTGACGCAGGTGCTGCTGCGACGGCAGTTGGTGACGCAGGTGCTGCTGCGACGGCAGTTGGTGACGCAGTTGCTGCTACGCTGGCAGTGGGTGACGCAGGTTCTGCTGCGATGGCAGTTGGTGACGCAGGTGCTGCTGCACTGGCAGTTGATGACGCAGGTGCTGCTGCGACGGCAGTTGGTGACGCAGTTGCTGCTGCGATGGCAGTTGGTGACGCAGGTGCTGCTGCGACGGCAGTTGGTGACGCAGTTGCTGCTGCGATGGCAGTTGGTGACGCAGGTGCTGCTGCGCTGCAATTTACAATTTCTCTGT
Organism: Pherbina coryleti; assembly: GCA_943735915.1. NCBI lineage: Eukaryota > Metazoa > Arthropoda > Insecta > Diptera > Sciomyzidae > Pherbina > Pherbina coryleti. Next base: position 116,418,084 of record OX030948.1, on the reverse strand, counting down.
GCTTCTTCACCTTCCGCATTCCTAGTAACTTTAGACTGAAATCGCCACATCGCATAGAGGTTCCGATGCCGGACAGGAAATCCATTCCCAGTATCAGCCCGTCCACTACTTCAGGAAGAATCAGTATGTCTATCTCTACTGCTCTATTTCCAAGCGATACCTTTGCTTTTAACGCCTCATTTGCTCTTTGTGTGCTTCCATTAGCCATAGAAACATCTGTCCTCGTTGGTTTGGTCCTTATTCTTCGTGGTAGCTTGTCTGCATAGTATCGGCTAATAAAACTCCTCGTCGCCCCCGTGTCAATAGTAGCATCCATCCAGACATCCTCAAGCGCTACTGTAGCCACTATGCGACCCTTTTCGGCTCGAAAATTTTCTAACGTTGTCCAGGCACTACAAAATTTGGCTCTTGCTGTTGGGCTCCCCTGTCTTCGACGGCAACATTCATCGGTCAAAGTGTCCTTTCGACCACATTCCCAGCAAAAATTTACAACTGGGTTTTGGCAGTTTTGCGCTAAGTGGCCACTCTGCCCACAGCGTCGGCAAGCTGTGCGAGGGTCAATGTACACTGCTGGCATCATCTGCCTGTGACCTGCTTCTGCCCTCTGAGGTCCTTCTCGCTCTCGGTTCCTTTCAGGTGTCTCCAGATTTTCGAAGTCGCCTGCCAAACTTATTAATTCTGCGAGGCTTGAGAACTCTCTCCGCTTTACGTACAGTTGTAAACCGTGGCTGCTGTTTCTGTAAATTCGCTCTAATTGTTGTTCTTTGCTTAAATTACTATGGCGCATCAAATTTTGGATGGCTATTACGAATTCCTTAAATTTTTCACCTGGCATTTGTTGACGTTGTCGAATATCGTCTTCCAGACGTTCATAAAATCTAGAGGGTAGGAAAAACTCTAGAAAATCAGTCTTAAAACTCTGCCAGCTATTCCAGTGTGCGTTGTTATTTCTGTACCATTGGAGTGCTTGGTCATTCAGGAATTCAGGCATGATGCGTGGCAACACATTTTCATCTAGATCATACATTCCTGCCAGCTCCTCGACGCGCTCTATAAATGAAAGTGGATCTTCAGTCCCATTAAACTTCACTGACCACTTTGTTACTCTCTCCATGATTGCACTGTTAGACATTCCACGAGATGCAGCCCTCTGCGCTTCAGGATATGCTTGTGACGGCATCTGCTGACCTGGACCTCTTTTGGTTAAAATTTTGTTATAAATTGTAAATTTAGTTTAGTATATTATTTTTTGTATATTATATTTATTTTTCTTTGTTTACTCTGTTTTATTTATTTTTATAAATTTGTTTTATTATATGGTTTTTTTCAATTGTATTTCTTTTATTTTCGGGCGTAGAATTTCGGCTTTTACCAACTCTCGCCTTCACCACACTCGCTCAACAAGCTATATTTTCAGGGTCCCTGCTCGGGCGCCATGTAACGAAGCTGCCGGTCTTCCGGCTCTATAGCTGAGATAGGCTCAGCCGCTGTCCAGGATTCGTCACAAAATTTATAATGTGGGATTTGTTTCGAAAATATAGTTTTTATTTAATAATTTTTTTTTACATTACAATTGCTTACTGTGAATACGGAAGTAAGTTGGTGTGGCGAGCGGTGTGGTGTTGGTGCGGCGAGCGACGTCCGGTTGGTAGAGATCGCCTGTGCGTTCCGCGAACCAGGAGTTGTCGCGTTGGCTGATGTCTGTGGTACTCGTCCGGTTTCCTATCTTCTTTCCCTGACTGCCCACTTATGCCCTGACCGTCAACCTTGAGTTTTGTCGGGGCGATCTGACGATGCGCCTTCTATGCGTCCTTTCCCACCCGTGCGATCATGACGATGCGCCTTAGCAAATACTCTACTTTTAAGTCACGTCTGTGATAAAGCGACCTGACGGTGCGCTTCTCAACCTTAGCCTTCCCACCCGTGCGATCTTGACGATGCGCCTTAGCAAATACTCTATCTCTAGGACTCCTACCAAGCGACTTTTCCCACCCGTGCGATCATGACGATGCGCCTTAGCAAATACTCTATCTCTAGGACTCCTACCAAGCGTCTTTTCCCACCCGTGCGATCATGACGATGCGCCTTAGCGAATAACCTATCTCCCCTTTTCCCACAACAAAATTGTATACCTTCAGTCTTTTCCTTGTCTTCAGCCTCCGCTGTGAATCCTCCACGAATTTGGTCCGTCCGCTCTGTTCTCCTGGTGTTCCGCTCTCTGCTATGATGGTCTGCCAGATAGTGATTGTGTTGTGTGCTCGTTGCTCGGTGGTCCGTCAGCTACTGCTTGTGCTGTGTCCTCGTTGCTCGGTGGTCCGTCAGCTACTGATTGTGCTGTGTCCTCGTTGCTCGGTGGTCCGTCAGCTACTGACTTTTAAATATTTTGTCGACTATCACCCAGGTTGACTTGACTCAATCGTTCCTCTTATTGTTCGGCCTGTTTATTTTCACTCATTTTTCCGTTTGCAGCATTGAGTGGTTTGCCTCGCTGCTGTTATATCTTGCGTTTGTGTGTTTGTATATTTCGTTGCTAGCATCGCTTGTGTTGTTGTAGTTGCTTAGTTTCTTTAGCTTGTCTGGCTTGTGCTCTTGTAGGTTTGTGTGTTTGTATATTTCGTTACTTGTACTTCTTACGTTGTTTTTTTTTTCCCTTGGGCTCTTTAGCTTGCTTGTCTTGCGCGTCTGTAGATTTGTGTGTTTGTATATTTCGTTGCTAGCATCGCTTGTGTTGTTGTAGTTGCTTAGTTTCTTTAGCTTGTCTGTCTTGTGCTCTTGTAGGTTTGTGTTTGTATATTTCGTTGCTAGCATCGCTTGTGTTGTTGTAGTTTGGTGTTTGTTAAATTTTTGCCGCATTGACCGCTACCCACACCAACAACAATATATACCTTACTCTATGCGTTTAGGTTGGCACAGGGTGCTTAGTTTCTTACAGTGTCTTATTTAATTAATTTAACAAAGCTTAATTATTCAGTAATTCAATTAAATAATAGAATAAAAATAATTTAAAGGCAAATAATAATAATAATAATAAATAATTTAATCTAAAATAATTCAGTTTCTGCTTGATGATGGAAAACGTGTGCACCCAAAATTGACTGCTGGTTTTGGGTCGTCACAATGTTAATAATGTTATCAATTACCGTCATTATTATTAGTAAAGCTTTTAAAAAAAATTAAGATCGTCTGGTAAGTCCGATCGCTTTGACCGGCTCTAAAAGTATTGATGTAAGGGTCAGAGGTTGTAAGCAGCATGTTGAACGTGTCTTTCAATGTTAAAGTGCGCTAGCATTTTTGAGAAAAGTCTAAGCGTTATTTGCGATATTTGTTCTGCGGTCCCTGAGCTTCTTCAGTGAGCATACCGATTGGCAATTATTATTTAAAATGGTTCTGCGTCCATGTATAAGTACCTTATGGACAGTATTAGGCATATTATGCAAGCTGTATAAATTAACAAATAATTGCGCTGTGTCTTAACAGTAGTCTCGGAACTTTGTACAATCAATTTCATTGTCAAAATTAATAATCTCTATATCTCTATATAATATATATTATTATTATATATATTATAAATAATATATATCTATATATATAAAAAAGGAGTTTATGTTTGTAAGGCCGCAATGGACTCCTAAACTACTTATCCGATTAGCATGAAAATTTGTATATAGAAGTTTTTTGGTACGGTGCGTGTTCGTGGGCTATCAATTTTGATCCACCTTGAACACCAGAGGGCGCTGTAGTACAAATTTTTTACAAAACTGCCTAAAACTCATAAACTGCTAATGCGATTAGAATGAAAAGTGGTATACAGTGGGTTTCATATACGTTGAGTGTTCTGCTGCTATCGTTTTTGACCTATCTTGAACACCAGAGGGCGCTATAGTACAAATTTTTTACAAAACTACCTAAAACTCCCAAACCGCTTATGCGATTAGAATAAAAATTGGTACATAGTAGTTTTCAAGTACGATGAGTTGTTTAACACTATCTTCTTTGACCCACCTTGGACACCAGATGGTGCTGTAGTACAAATTTTTTACAAAATCGCATATTTTTAGTTGCTTTCTTAGGTTAGATGTGCAAATATTGTGGTGTACACTCATTGTACAATCATTTTACTTTTCCACAAAAACATCACACAATACTTTTGTAAGAAAAATAACCGAAAATATGTATGACCAAGAAAAGAAATTCTTCCAATATTGTTTTTCATGTCAATGACACACATGAACATTATGACACACACGTATGGTAAAGAAATGCTAACATTTCATACGTATACCCAAATACCTACAGCGAAGTGAAACATGAGTATTTCACTTGCTGCACATGCAGTTCATTGCTCAGGTGCTTGACCGTACTTATTGGTGACAATGGCAAATCAAATTTCTTTTATTTCTTTCTATTTTTGATATGTCAAATATCATAAATGGGGAAATGCAATTTGTTTAAAATTGATGACTAAATGCATTTGTAACATGAACAAAAGGTTGAACACCATGTTACATTGGGCATTTTGGATATACGAATGAAATGCAAGATGTGTCAGATAATTTGTAAATTAGTATATAAGTTGGAAAATTTGAAATAAAAAATCAGTCTCAGTTTGATACTAGAACTTTCCTGTCTTGTCATTTTACTGAACTCAAAAAGGGCATTAATTGCTCGTCTGCCGAGTTTTAAAGCCTCGCTCTACAAACCAAGGCTTTCTATTGCATTAGTCGCGGTATAATACTAATGCAATAGTAATAGAATTTAAAACACCTATGAAAATATATTATATGGCGATCCTGCCCCATAACTTAACTGAAATCTTCCTGTTTTTAAAGAAAAATAAAATTTTTATTTTTAACAAACCTTTTTAATGGACAAGGAATTCCACAAGATTTTTAACAGCTTGGTAGACAAGATAGCAGGAGAGGAATATAACCCCGCTGAAGGTATAGAAATTCAAGCACCACCGTACGTTCCTACACCAAACCATTGCGTACCCAAGCCGATAACAATAGAGCAATACTTGGAGAGGAATAAAAGAAAACTACAACGTCCTGTGGAACCAAAACCGGCAATCATCAAGAAGAAATCAAAAGGCGGAAAAAAGAAACGCCTGAACAGAGAAAAGGCCGAATTAAGACGACTAATAGGACTCAGCAGCGGACCGCAAAAGAAGCTATTTTTCGAAAAACTAAAAGAATTAGAAAAACCTACACAAAAATAATATTATAATGGGATGGTGGAGCAAAGTCAGCAACGCAATTCTGATAGCGATTGCAGGATACGAAGTGGGCGCCAACACCAATAAACCAAAAGAAATTAGAGGAGAATATTGGACTACACTAATAATAATCATCTTCCTACTAATCCTAATTATAGGTATTAAAAAATTAAACGCATATTACAAAAATTATGTCAATAAAAAAGTGAATAACACTATTGCTTGAATAATGAAAAAAAAAATCAATATGAATTGTAAATGGACCAACTAATAGATAGTTTAGCCAAAATTATAACGAATCTTAGAAAATCGGGTAGTAAAGGATACACTAGCAGAACACTAATTTTAAAATTAGAAGAAGTAGAACTCATCAACAAACAATTCATAGAATTTAGCATAACCAGGGAAATAAAAGAAGGACATACAAAAACATTTTATAAGTATTTTGAAAAAGCGAAAACACTATTACAGCAAAAACTAGACACATTAGAAACGATCCCAACTCACAGCATGTCAGAGACGGAAAATTCTAACGCAAACCCAACTCCCCAAGTTTCAAGATCAACTCCTAATTCTGTCACAATGGCATCATTTAACTTAGAGCTATCGTTAAAAAGTATACCAGAATTTTCTGGAAATTTCAAAGATCTCACTTCATTTTTAAAGATAGTCGAAATAGTATATAACTCATTAACATCTGATGCAAAAACTCAGCTAATAGATTTTGTTGTTCACGTAAAATTATCACCAAGTGTAAGAACAGCAATAAGTGCTAGTGAAACAAATGATTTCAACGCTCTTAAAAATTCCCTACAGTCAAGATACAAGCCCACAAAAACAATAGCTCAAGTACAGCTAACATTGAGCAAATTCATACAAAAGAATATGAAGGTACAAACGTACAATGAAAAACTCTTAGAATTAATCGCGGAACTAAATGAGTTGCAAATAAATGAAATTCCTCAATGCAACGCGATACAGAAAAACACCATAATTTCGCTCAATAACACCTATGCATTAAACATATTTAAAAATGGTCTTAATGCAGACATTAAACCCACAATATTTGTGTCTAAGCCTAAAGATTTGAATGAAGCCGTACAACTTGCAATAGAACTAGAAAAAGACTTTGCTAGTAATGAAAATCAAGTATTATATTTTCGTAATGGAAACAATTCAAATAAGCGGAATAATAATAACAATAATAAAAACAATAACTATAGAAATAATAATTATAACAGAAACAGCATTTCGAATCGCAATAATAGAAATTCGAATTATAACAATAACAATAACAGAAATAATCATAGAAATAATAATAATAGAAATAATAATAACTGGAATGATAATTACCAGAATAATAACCGTTACAACAATGGACAAAACAACAATAATAATGGTAGACGAAACCGAAATAATAATGGTAATAACAACAATAATAATTATAATAGAAATAGCGTACATATAGTTCAGGAAAACTCCGAAGGCCCGGAGATGAAAAATCAAATTTAAAACTTTCATCCTCCGGAGCAGAATTGAGTAAAATTTTTTCTATTTCTAAAAACACTACTAATTATATACAATTAGACATAGGCACAAAAACTAGCTTAACATTTTTAATAGATACAGGGGCTGATATTTCATTATGTAAATTAGGTGAATTAAATGAAGACCTTTTTATTGAAAAAGAACAATCGTGTTCATTTTCTGGTATAACAAATGAAAGTGTAAAATCTATTGGAATCGCAGAATTAAATTTTAATTTATATGAATTCGAATCAAAACACAATTTTCACATAGTCAATGATAATTTTCCAATACCAACGGACGGAATCTTAGGGAGAGATTTTTTCACAAGATTTTTATGCAAAATTGATTACGAAACATTCACGATCTCATTAACTTTACAAGAAACAGAGATTACAATTCCCATGAAATCTAAAATACATAGAGACTACTACATTAAAATAGAAAAACGATCCGAGCTAATATATCCGATACAATTAAATATAACAGAAGATAGCATTATTCTAAGTAAAGAATTGGAGCCAGGAATTTTTGTAGGAAATACAATAGTTCCAGGAAAAGGCATTAGTCATGTTAAATTTCTAAACACAACAGATAAAGATGTAATATTAAAAAATATTAATTTTGAAATAGAACCATTAAGGAACTACGTTTTTCTCACTAAATCGGAAAATCACAATAAACAAAACAATAAAGACCGATTTAGCAAACTATTACAATTGTTCAAAATTGACAATAATGACACTAGAGCAACAGATGAGTTGATAAAAATTTTTAAAGACTATCAAGACATATTTCACCTAGAAGACGAAGTTTTAACAGCAAACAACTTTTATACACAACATCTTAATTTAACCGATAAAACACCAGTTTACATTAAAAACTATAGACTTCCTCAAACTCAAATAGAGGAAATCAATCAACAAGTTCAAAAACTACTTGATGACGATATAATTGAACATTCAACCAGTCCATACAACTCACCATTACTTGTTGTACCTAAGAAAAACGATGGAGACAAAGATAAATGGCGACTTGTAGTAGATTTTAGACAATTAAATAAGAAAATAGTCAATGACAAATTTCCTCTAACGAGAATTGAAGATGTATTAGATAAATTAGGAAGAGCAAAATATTTTTCAACTCTAGACATGACAAGCTCATTTCATCAAATTAACTTAGATAAAGAATCAAGAAAACCAACAGCATTTTCTACATCTAACGGTCACTATCAGTTTAAACGACTACCTTTTGGTCTAAAAATTTCATCAAATAGTTTCCAACGTATGCTAACAATAGCACTTTCAGATCTCGATAGTAAAGCATTTTTATATGTAGATGACATCATAATTTTTGGATGTAGTTTGAAACATCACAATGACAATCTGAGACAAGTCTTTGAACGTTTATCAAAATTCAATTTAAAATTAAACGCAAAAAAATGTGTATTTCTAAGGTCAGAAGTTGTTTATTTAGGTCATCTAATAACAAAAGAGGGTATTAAAACGGACCCAGCAAAACACAAAGCAATTCAAAATTATCCGATACCTAAAGATTCGGACGAAGTAAAACGATTTGTAGCTTTCTGTAATTACTATAGACGTTTCATAAAAGATTTCGCTAAAATTACAAAATGTCTTAATGATCAAACAAAAAAAGGGAAAATATTTGAATGGACAGACGAATGTCAGCAAACTTTTGACATATTAAGACAAAAATTAATTAATTCTCCAATATTGCAATATCCAGATTTTCAAAAACCATTCATTTTAACGACAGATGCTTCAAATTATGCTTTAGGTGCAATCTTATCACAGGGGGAAATGGGAACAGATTTGCCAATAACCTATGCAAGCAGAACTTTGAATAAACACGAAATTAATAAACCCGTAATAGAAAAAGAATTACTTGCTATACATTGGGGCATTGAATTCTTTAGACCATATTTATATGGTAGAAGATTTATAGTAGTAACTGACCACAGACCTCTCGTTTCACTCTTCACACATAAAAACCCCTCTTCCAAACTAACTAGAGTACGGATTGATTTATCAGACTACGACTTTGAAATTGTATATAAAAAAGGAAAAATTAATACAAATGCTGATGCATTGTCTAGAATTAAGATAGATTCCGATATGCTGAAAAACATGATTCCAATAGAAGACTATTATACCAAACCAACAAAAATCTTAGCAATTACACGTGGAATGAATGCAAAGGGTAAAACAACTGAAAACAACTCAGATAAGAAAGACATATCTCAAAACGAAAAATATACGAATATATGGGAATGTACTTCATTACAAGATATTAAAAATGTGCACAAATTGAAATTTATAATTAATACCAGTATAAATACGAAAAGCAATGGTACCATTGAATGTATAAATAATAGCTATCATATGAATATTAGTGATGATCTTGCAAAATACGTTTTGTTTCTAGAGAAGCTGATAATCTATATGCATAAGCAGAATATTAAAGATCTCGCATTAGCTAGCGACGATGAAATTTTCAAACTGATATCAATAGAATATATGAAAAGAATTTATGATGAGGTATACCAAAGATTGATAAAATCTAAAAAATATAAGAACCTTAACTTGAATATCATCTTGTATAAACCTTTGCAGTACATTAAAAGTAAGAAATTACAAAATAAATTGATCGAAGAATTCCATAGCTCACCATTGTCAGGACACTTAGGCATTCGAAAAACTGTACTAAGACTCAAACAAAGATATGTTTGGAAAAATATGAGAAAAATGGTTAGAGATTACGTTGTGAATTGCGATAAATGCTTAAGAAATAAGCAAACGAAACATATTAAGGAAGAAATGAATATCACTGAAACCCCAAGTACTAGTTTTGAAATAATAGAAATAGATACAGTAGGACCATTAAGAATTTCAAACAATTATAGGTATATATTAACAATGCAGTGCGAACTAACAAAATATGTTGTAGCATACCCTATAGAAACAAAGGAAGCAAAGAATATAGCTAAAACTCTAGTAGAACAGTTTATTTTGAAATATGGTTGTTTTAAAGTATTAAAATCAGATAGAGGCACTGAATTCAAAAACGATTTAATGAATGAAGTATGCAAATTATTAAATATAGATCAAAAATTCTCAGCACCATATCACCATCAATCTATAGGAACGCTAGAAAGAAATCACAGGGTACTAAATGAATACATGTTAAATTTTGCAGAAGATTTAGAATGGGACAAGTGGATACCTTATTATACATTTGCGTATAATACCACACCTCATGTTAACAACAATTATTCTCCATACCAGTTGATTTTTGGCAAATTACCAACTCTGCCATCGGACGCACTTTGCACTAATACTAAAGTTTATAATTTAGAAAATTATGCTAACGAACTTAGGACTAGGATTAAGAGAGCATTAGATAACGCTAAAAATTTAATAAATATAGCAAAAGAAAAATCGAAATTAGAATATGATAAAAATATTATAAAAAGTTCTTTTGATATAGGAGACTTAGTACTAGTAAAACTAGAAAGTAGAAAGAAAAATCAGAGTCCCTACATTGGTCCATATAGAATACTGGAAAGACAAAATTGTAATTCAATATTAGAAATAAATAATAAAGAAAGAGTATTCCATAATAACTCATTAAAATTGTATAAAAAAAAAAAAAAATTTGTAAAATAAAATAGATATATATATTCTTAATATAAATAAAATAAGAACGTATCAGACACATTCTCATTTACAATACATATTATATGCATTAACTATATACATAAAAAAAAAAAAAAAAAAAAAAAAAAAAAAAAAAAAAATTCAATACTCTTAATTTGTATTCAGATTTAAATTTATTCAAAATCTCATAAATTTTATCTTAAGGGTAAGGGTGTGGTGTACACTCATTGTACAATCATTTTACTTTTCCACAAAAACATCACACAATACTTTTGTAAGAAAAATAACCGAAAATATGTATGACCAAGAAAAGAAATTCTTCCAATATTGTTTTTCATGTCAATGACACACATGAACATTATGACACACACGTATGGTAAAGAAATGCTAACATTTCATACGTATACCCAAATACCTACAGCGAAGTGAAACATGAGTATTTCACTTGCTGCACATGCAGTTCATTGCTCAGGTGCTTGACCGTACTTATTGGTGACAATGGCAAATCAAATTTCTTTTATTTCTTTCTATTTTTGATATGTCAAATATCATAAATGGGGAAATGCAATTTGTTTAAAATTGATGACTAAATGCATTTGTAACATGAACAAAAGGTTGAACACCATGTTACATTGGGCATTTTGGATATACGAATGAAATGCAAGATGTGTCAGATAATTTGTAAATTAGTATATAAGTTGGAAAATTTGAAATAAAAAATCAGTCTCAGTTTGATACTAGAACTTTCCTGTCTTGTCATTTTACTGAACTCAAAAAGGGCATTAATTGCTCGTCTGCCGAGTTTTAAAGCCTCGCTCTACAAACCAAGGCTTTCTATTGCATTAGTCGCGGTATAATACTAATGCAATAGTAATAGAATTTAAAACACCTATGAAAATATATTATAATATTTACAAAATATAAAATATTTCTTAAATTTAGTAAAATTAAAAAAATTCCGTTATTTTGATATCAGAAACATATCTTGAAAACTATGAAAAATTTTACTACAACGATATATTTAATGTAACATCGTTACACAAAATTACGAAAAAAACAATCAGATATTCAATTTTGTGACTTTCGATTCAAATATCTCCGCTGCTTTTTTACATATTGTGTTAAATTTTTTTTTTGTCTTAAAGCTTCATCAAAATACTATGAAAACATTATTGCAAAAATAGCGTTAGTTGAGTAAATATATTTTAAATATTTTTTTCAAAAAAGGTCTGAAATATTGGAGTTTTCCTCAAAAACAGACTCAAAAATTATTTTTGTTGTAAAAATAATTTAAACTCAAATTCTCAAATTTCTAACTCTATTCAAAAGTTATAACATTTGTAAGTAAAAGTTGTTTCAATTTTACGCAAAAATTAAAAACCATTTTTGTGATTCAAAAAACAAGGCCTTCCCTTGATTTTTTTGAAGAAATTTTCTTTTTCCAATATTGTGTTTTTATAATTTTGAAAACAAGCTTAAAAATTAATTTATTAGAAAAAATTTTCTAAGTATCTCTTGCCAATCAAAAGTTATAGCCAATAATGTTTATCCAAAATATACATATGTATATATATACAAAAAGCAAAACGCTGTCGTGTGATGGCTGGAAACTTCAAAATTACTTAGCCGATAGAGCTGAAATTTTGGCAGTACATTTTTTTCAAGTACGAGATGGCTTAAATTTCTGTCACACCCCCTTTTACCGCCCACAAATCAATAAAAATGCTATATTTCCTACGGTTTTCATCGATTGGGCTACATTTTGGTAATTTAGTCTGTATGCTTACTGTCGGCAACTGTACTAAAACAGGGTAATGTCCATCTACTAGAGGGTGTGGCTCCGCACATACAATTAAAATTTGTATTATCGAATAGATTTGAAAGTAAAAGTAGCAATACTTACATACAAACTCAAAATGGAGTTACTATTTGGTGATCTCCTGCTACTGGGAAACTGTAACGGGCAGTGGAGAATGGCAGTGGTGTTAAACTATGAGTCTAAGAAAAGTTTTGAATACACCTATTATGTTCCCATATAGTTGCAGGGTGCAGCAACGCGCGCCGGGAAAAGCTAGTATTATATAAAAAGAAGTGTACGTTTGGTTGAAATCGCATCACTTCAGAACGGCTGGACCGATTTGGATAATTTTTTTTTTAAATGTTCGTTTTAGGCCAAGTTAGGTTTTTAAGGAAAGAAAAATTGACCACGCCCACTTTTGCGCCCACTTTTTTTGATTTATCTAAAATCGGAAAACGGCTGGACCGATTTGGATAATTTTTTTTCAAATGTTCGTAGTAATCCAATTTAAGTTTTGTCGGAAAGAAAAATTGACCACGCCCACTTTTGCGCCCACTTTTTTCGATTTATCTAAAATCGGAAAACGGTTGGACCGATTTGGATAATTTTTTTTCAAATGTTCGTAGTAATCCAATTTAAGTGTTTACTGAAAGAAAAATTGACCACGCTCACTTTTGCGCCCACTGTTTTGATATCTATATATATAAAAATAAGTTGCATTGTGTATGAAATTGATGTTCTCTGTAATGCGTGAACCGATTTTGTTTCTAGAAATTTCCCATGAAAGGTGACGTCAATACGAAGGTTTTTTTGTAATGGGTGTTTTTTTTAGGGGTTTGTTTTTCGAATAGAGATAAAACTGGCATTTTGTGGTCAAATCTGGCAACTCTAATGTCATTTATGTTCAGTTTGGTTTGCCATTTCATCATGAACAGGTTGACAAAAGAACAACGCTTGCAAATCGTGCAAATTTATTTCGAAAATAATTGTTCAATTCGCGAAGTTTACCGCAAGCTCCGTCCATTTTATGGTCGACATAATTGTCCATCAGAGCAATTAATTCGGTTAACCATGGGTCGTTTTCGCACTACGTTTACTCTATGTGATGATACGCATCCGCAGAGACGTCGAACAGTACGCACCGAAGAAACAATTGCCGCTGTAGAGCAAAATGTTGAAGAGGACCCGAAGGAATCGATTCGCCACCGTGCACAGCAATTGGAGCTTTGTCCATCAACTTTATGGAAGATTTTGCGCAAAGATCTTGGCTTGCGACCTTACAAGATCCAGCTTGTGCAAGAATTAAAGCCGCGAGACCATGCAATGCGTCGTGATTTTGGTGTATGGGCCGAAAATTAGATTGATCTCGATGCTGATTTTCGTCGCAAAATTTTGTTCAGTGATGAGGCTCATTTTTGGTTGAATGGCTACGTCAACAAGCAAAATTGCCGCATTTGGAGTGAAGAGAATCCACATGAGATCCTTGAGACGCCATTACATCCACAAAAACTGACTGTTTGGTGTGCTCTATGGGCTAGTGGAGTCATTGGGCCATACTTCTTCCGAAATAATGCTGGAGAGTCAGTTACCGTTAATGGAAACCGGTATAGAGCCATGATAACCGACTATTTTGTTCCCCAATTGGATGGCATGAATGTGGATGAGTTGTGGTTCCAACAAGACGGCGCTACATGCCACACAGCGCACGTCACAATCGATTTATTCAATAAATAAAACATTCGATGAGCGCATAATTTCGCGCAATGGACCTATCAATTGGCCACCAAGATCGTGTGATTTGACACCATTGGATTATTTTCTTTGGGGATATGTGAAGTCGCTCGTCTACGCCAACAAACCAGAAACGTTAGGGGACTTGGAGGCCAACATTCGTGGCGTTATTGCCGACATACGGCCCCATATGCTCGAAAAAGTGGTTGAAAATTGGACCTGTAAAATTGACTTTATTCGAGCCAGCCGCGGCGGCCACATGCCCGAAATCATATTTAAACATTAATGGCATAAAATTTTCCTTCCAATAAAGCCAAATTGATGGACATTAAAACGATTTTCTTGTGTTTTATTTCAATTCGAAGTTCTATACCTCTAAAAAAAACACCCTGTATAAACCGTCTTTGTATGTGTATTGTTTCATGAGTTATAGGCATTTTAGTTAACTTATCAACAATACAGCTGTGAAAAAATACAGGTGCGCACGGTATTTGCAAGGGTAATTGGAAATAAATGGAATATTGGAATAATTTGGCAAGTTTCACTTAAGTTTGCATTTGCGCGAAAAATAAAGGCATAGTAAAAATTTTCCATACCCCTTTTTTCCCTTACCCCCTTTATCGCCTACAAATCAATAAAAATGCTATATTTAAGACGGGTTTGGTCGTATTAAACTAAAATTTGGTAAACAAGTTCGTATGGTTACTGTCGGCAACTATACTAAAACTGGGCGTGGTCTAACTATATATACGCCCACTTTTTATAAATCATTATTATTCCTGAGTTGTACATGTTTTGATAGTGAAACTTGATATGTAGATGCTATGGGCCCAAGACTCCATTACTATATATTTGAGCGAACATAAGACAAGGGGGAATTTGGCCACACAGGCCAAATTTATGATATCGAATTGCTTTGGAACTAAATGTCTTATGTAACTATGCAATAGACTCCTATATTATTATTAAAATGAATATCAAATGTTTTGAGGAATAACATTAAAAGTATTTGAACCTAAAATAAAGGCATAAATAAGAAGAGTTACAATAAAAAGCTTTGGTTACTTTTGAGATTAACTATTAACTAATTTTTTTATTTGTGTTTACTAAATAAAATGGAGAAAATTTAATTGAATTGAATTTTTTTTAATGCAAAGATGAATAGAAAATTTCTAGGAAAATAAAATCTTTATTTTAAATGAAATATCAATCTAAATATTTTTAAGAAATATTTAAGGTTTTAACGATAATGCAATAGATATTGCTTATATATTTTATTGAAATTATATTACCAATAAGCTATAAATTTTAATATACCATTTGCTATTAACATGGACAGTGAACACATTCTTGGGTTGACGGTTGATAGTTTGAAGGACGAATTACGAAAGGTGGGGTTATCGACGACAGGTAGAAAAGCGACATTACAGGATAGGTTGCTGGAACACTTCGGACTGAATGTAAGTGAGGCTGCAGATTCCGACTACGATGATGCAGCGAGCCGACGGAGTTTTGTCGAACGCGCAGCAAATATAGAACGGTCAGCGTTTACTCTCCGTGACGTTGAGGATTCCATGACATCATTTTCGGGATCCGGTCAACCAAGTTTTGAACAATGGCTGGAAAGTTTCGAAGAAAATGCTGAGGCGGTATGCTGGAACGAGCTTCAAAAATTCATATACGCAAAGCAGTTGCTTAAGGGTGGTGCGAAAATATTTGTGAGAAGTCAAAGTGGTATTAACAGCTGGAGTTCATTAAAGCAAGCCCTACGAAATGAATTTGGAACAACATTTTCTTCAATAGAAGTTCACCGTCTGCTGCGACGAAAGCGCCAAAACGAAGATTTGCGGGAATACCTCTACATTTTAATGGAAATCGGAAAGCCTATAAGATTAGATGATTCGAGTCTAATAGAGTATTTCCTTGATGGTATCCCAGACACGAAAACAGGAAAGAGTAATTTATACCAGGCGAAGACTATAAAAGATTTAAAAGAACAAATTAAGATATACGAGAAAATAAGAACTAACAAACCACAGTACACCAACGAGAGCCAGAGCCAATCATTGTCATCAAATAAAACGACATCGAATCCTAAAGATGCAATCAAAAAATGTTTTAGCTGTGGTGACACAAATCATTTTGCAAGAAACTGTCCACAGAAGGTGATCAAATGTTTTAAATGCGGCAAAGAAGGACATCGATCAACGGAATTGAATGAAGCTAAAGTTTTTGTTAAGTCTGAGCAAAATAAAGTTATTGTCATGAATAATGAATTCGTTGAGAGAAACCCAGAGAAAAGGTGTGGATTAATTTTTAAGGAAATTGTTTTAAATGGGTTTAATATTTTGGCATTAATCGATACTGGATCTGATTTGTGCTTAATGCGCAATGATACTCTTATCATGCTGAAGCTGAATGTAGAGTTGAGTAAGGAGAAACGGCGGTTAGTAGGCATTGGTACCAGCGAGCTTACAACAATGGGCAGCTTTACCATGCTGATCGAGATTGATGACGTATTGATGAACATAACTTTTCATATTACCAGAGAGACAGATATAAGCTATGCAGTAGTTATCGGAAACAATGTGCTACAACACGCTGATCTAATAATAACTGAAAACGGTGCAGAATTCAGGCGGAAATTGATGCGGGCAAAATGGGAGGGACAAATCGGTGTGAACGGGTATAAAACGCAACAGGTGGCTCTAGAGCCACGAAAGAACAATAGCGCGAGTGCAGTGGTGACTCAAGAAGGTTGTGAAGGTGCAATTGTGCGCAGGGCTGTGGTTGAAGAGTCAGAAGAAGAACACTCAAAGGAAAATAAGAGTCAAATTGCTGAACTTTTGGAAGAGTTTGGAGATTTGTGCCTTGTAGACGGTTTAAAAGAAGACAAAATTGATGTTTCACATCTCAATAAAGGTCTCGCTGAAGAAGTAAAGAATATGATTTCTACATATAACCCCGAAAAGATTGTAGTATCGCCGATTGAGATGAAGATTTTACTTACCGATGATACTCCTGTTTATGAAAGACCCAGACGAATGTCATACTCTGATAGGTGCATAGTTGATCAGCAGGTGGCACAGTGGCTGCAAGAAGGGATTATCAAACCAAGTACCTCAGAGTATGCATCACCGATAGTCTTAGTGTCCAAAAAAGATGGTGGAAAAAGACTTTGTTGTGATTATCGGCGCCTAAATAATAAAATAATTAGGGATAATTTCCCTATGCCGTTGATTGATGATGTCATTGAGCGACTACAAGGAGCAAATATGTTTTCAACATTAGACCTGACCAATGGGTTCTTTCATGTTCCCGTCGAAGTTAACTCAAGAAAATATACCTCATTTGTAACTTACAGTGGCCAATATGAATTTCAGTATGTGCCATTTGGAATATCAAATTCGCCAGATGTGTTTTCAAGATTTATATTCGCTGTTTACATGGTCGGGTATAGTCGGGTCGGTCGTAGTTTACATGGATGACTTGATAATTCCTTCTAAGGAAGAAGTCGAGGGCATTCAAAAGTTGAAAACAGTTTTGGAGATGGCAGCAGCTGCCGGTTTGCGAATAAAGTGGAATAAATGCCAATTTCTAAAAACGAGAGTCGATTTTTTGGGGTATGCTATTGAGCATGGATCAATAAAACCTTCAGAGGCGAAAACAAATGCGATTAAGAATTTTCCATTGCCACAGGATCGAAAGACGATGCAACGTTTCCTCGGATTGACTTCGTATTTTCGAAGATTTGTCGAAGATTATGCAGTCAAGGCGAAACCATTATCCGATTTGTTGAGAAAAAATGTGGACTTCATATTAAAAGACGAGCAGCTAGTGGCATTTGAACAGTTGAAGTCTGCATTGATGCATGCACCGGTGTTAAGACTCTATAATCCAAAAGCAATTACGGAAGTACACACAGATGCTTGTATGTTCGGATATGGTGCTGTCTTGTTACAGAAAGATGTCGATGATCAACAGTTCCATCCAATTCAATTTATGAGCCGTAAAACAAAACCCGGAGAAGAAAAATACCACTCGTACGAGCTAGAGGTTTTGGCTATAATACAAGCACTAAAGAAATGGCGATTGTACTTAATGGGCATTAAATTCAAGATTGTGTACCCTAAAATTAATTGTTCTACCAATGTCATTGCAATCGACTTTGCATCTTTTGTTTCAATTGGGTGAGCAATGACGAATTTACTACGATCACATTGCATTGTGAGTATGTATCGATAACCGTTTGAAATTCTAAGCGGTCCTACAGTGTCTATTGTAACTGTTTCAAAGCTAGTTGTCGGAGTGTCTGTTATAGTCATTTTTTTCTTTTATATGTCTCGTCTGCTTATTGCGAGCACATTTTTCACATCTGTTTACATACTTTTTTACTATTTGCCGCATGTTTTCCATTTATAGCGCTGTTTTAGTTTCAGTATAGTTTTTCTGATTCCCTCCCTGGGGTGAATCATGGAATTCTTTTATCAAAGTGTGTTGCATGGTTTTGCTTCTAATATTCTTCGGGGTTACATATATTAATATATTTAGTGATTTATTACTTTTTAATTTTTTTATCTGCTGCAGCTAATTAAATTTTCTTTTAAATTCATTTTTATCAAACATTTCAAATATAACATCACTTCCCTCTAGCGCTAGGTTTTTTATATTCATTTTATACATAAGAGATGATAGTTTCTCCAAAGTCGAATCTAGATTCGTTGGATCGTACTTGTACTATATCATCTATAATTTCAACACGCGTATTACTGTTATTATTTTCAATGAACTTTAATCGTTTTATATTTTTGACGTCAGTAATAGATGTGCAATCCCATATGAAGAGTTGATCGGGCTCGTTCTGAGATGTGCAGTTCTCTTGCACAATGCTCCTGAAGCAACTTCAAGTTGACCTAAAATGGCAACGTAAACTGAATGTCTCCAAGTGTTTGTAATGTTTTTCTGATGAAATATCACTTTGAATTAAAATCCCAGCTGGTTTCGTTTTAAAAATATCTCAATTTTTGCATTTTCACATGATTGAACCACCTTGTACATTAGACAGCGCAATATATTCAAGTATAAAAGTGTTTATTATGTATGGATGTATGTTTGTATATATTTATATATATATTATACCTACGTGTGTGTTTGTGTGTGTGTGTGCGTGTAAAATATTGAGAATTGGGATATTGTTTCCACACCATCTACGGAGATAAATATCGCAGCGCGTTTTTTTTTTAAGTGGTATCCCTTGTAGACCTATTCCACTATCCCGTCCCGTCCATAAATTACGTAATCACTTTTATACTTAAATTGAGTCAAATTGGACAGCCTCTAAGAAATTCAGCCATAGTCAAAACTATTTTCACATCGCTAATATTTTTAAATGTTTTAAAGAAAGAGCTCACTTTATTTGTTGTTGGAAAAATTTTCCAAGGATATTTTTTTGTTGTTGCATTCTATGCAGTATGTTAAATAATAACAAAAGTTTTAGCAAACCTAACGATATATATCACAAAATAAACTAATAATTGATAACTACTCTATGGCGTCATAAGTATTTACACAGCCTTTCTTGGAGTCAATAAACACAATTATTTACAAACATAAGTGCTGCACGACCGTACTTTTTAGGATTTAAGGAAGATACATGAATGTTTTTCCAAAAGACTCCTCGAATTTAGAGGAAGACTCATCAGTCCACAAAACATTGTGCGAAAACTGTATAGGCCAGAGAATAGTTATATTTTGATAATTTTTTTTAATGATATTTTTCGTTAGGTTTTTTAAAACATGTTTTCTTTACTTTGCATACTACAAAGAATACAACAACCAAAAATTTCTTTGCGAATTATGCAAACAACAAAAAAGGCGAGCGCTTTCTTTAATCTATTTCTTCTGAAAGTGTAAATAATTTTGACTAGGGCTATATACATCTATCATTTATTACAAATGTTGCGAAGTAAATGTCACTGCAGCATTTTTTAAGCGACTTGAGTGTGAAGAATCTTCGATAAGATTAATTTTAAATCTCTCCCGAAACTTGTTAAATTCCCTCTGAACCGACTTTCCAGCCTGCTCCGACCACAACTTCCGAACTTCATCTTTTGCAGGGCTTTGTCAATCATTTGTTTTGGAGTGGTATCGTACCTCTTGTTGGGCGGAAAAAACATTGATTTGGGCCACAAAGTTGAAATTAATGGCTAAAAATTATCAAGGAGAGATCTTTGAAGGCAATGCATGCAGACAACTTTTAAAGGAATCTGCAAAACTTAATGACCCCGATATTTATGAAACGGTTGGACCTTATGCCTTGAAGCCCTTTGAGTGTGCTTTTCAGACAATGAATAAAATTGTAGATTCTTGTTTTATAACCAAAAAAATCGATTTAACCGATTTAGATAAAAATTTGATAACTTTTCGCAAAGCCGTTGAGAGTACTGGTGTCTCGCACACGATAAAAATACATGTTATATTAGATCATTTGAAGGATGCTATTATAAAACTAGACTGAGATGGTTTGGGATTGTAGTCGGAGCAGGCTGGAGAGTCGATTCACAGGGAATTTAACAAGTTTTGGGAGAGATTGAAAATTAATCTTATTGAAGATTCATCATACTCAAGTCGCTTAAAAAATACTGCAGTGACATTTACTTCGCAACATTTGTAATAAATGATAGATGTATATTTCTTAGAGGCTGTCCAATTTGACCCAATTTAAGTATAAAAGTGATTACGTAATTTATGGACGGGACGGGATAGTGGAATAGGCCTACAGGGGATACCACTTTAAAAAAAAAACGCGCCGCGATATTTATCTCAGTAGATGGTGTGGGGACAATATCCCAATTCTCAATATTTAACACACACACACACACACACACACACGTAGGTTTTATTATATATATATATACATACATACATGCATATATAAACACTTTTATACTTGAATATATTGCGCTGTCTAATGTACAAGGTGGTTCAATCACGTGAAAATGCAAAAATTGAGATATTTTCAAAACGAAATCAGCTGGGATTTTAATTCAAAGTGATATTTCATCAGAAAAACATTACAAACACTTGGAGACATTCAGTTTACGTTGCCATTTTAGGTCAACTTGAAGTTGCTTCAGGAGCAGTGTGCTTGTTCATTTTTATTTCCTAGCTTTTTTTTTTATTCCCAAGAATAGTCTTATTCTTGTCATATTAGATGATGGATTTTTGT
Organism: Pherbina coryleti; assembly: GCA_943735915.1. Classification (NCBI taxonomy): domain Eukaryota; kingdom Metazoa; phylum Arthropoda; class Insecta; order Diptera; family Sciomyzidae; genus Pherbina; species Pherbina coryleti. Next base: position 116,396,905 of record OX030948.1, on the reverse strand, counting down.
GACTGAACAATGATAATAAAGGTCGATGGTCCGTCACTACAATAAATTTTCTTCCGTATAAGTAAGGTTTAAAGAAGTTAATTCCCCAGTGGATTGCAAGTAATTCTTTTTCAATAACTGGCTTGTTTAGATCATGCTTTTGCAAGGTTTAGCTTGCGTAAGATATGGGCAAGTCGTGTCCAATTTCGCCCTGTGATAGAATTGATCCTGATGCAAAATTTGAAGCATCAGTTGTTACAATAAAAGGTTTTGTAAAATCCGGATATTGTAATATTGGAGGTTCTCTTAGCTTTTGCTTAAGCGTTTAAAAAGCAGATTGGCATTGTTCTGTCCATTTGAATGGTTGATTTTTTTTAATAGGTTGTTCAAACATTGCGAAATTGTCACGAAGTCTTTTATGAATCGTCTGTAGTAGTTACAAAATGCAACAAATCGTCTAACGTCGTCTGCGTTTTTTGGTATAGGAAACTTTTTAATGGTTTCGTACTTTGAGGGGTCTGTCTTGATACCTTCTTGGGTTATCAAATGTCCTAAATATACTACTTCTGGTCGCAGAAATTTGCACTTGTTTGCATTCAGTTTTAAGTTATATTTTGAGAGTCTGTCAAAAACTTTAATTAGATTGTTATTGGGATGCTGTAAACTACATCCAAAGATTATAATGTCGTCAACATATAGGAATGCTTCTGAGCTTAAGCCTGTCAATGCTAAAGATATTTTTAATCCAAAAGGTAGTCTTTTAAATTGGTAATGGCCGTCGTTTGTTGAAAAAGCTGTCAGTGGTCTTGATTTTTTGTCGAGTGGTACTTGGTGAAACGAACTAGTCATGTCGAGTGTACAAAAATATTTTGCTCGTCCTAGTTTGTCTAATACATCGTCTATTCTAGTTAGTGGAAACTTGTCATTTACTAATTTGTCATTTAGTTTCCTAAAATCGACAACTAATCGTCATTTCTTAGTGTCGTCGCTGTATTTTTTTGGCACTAGTAATAATGGTGCATTGTAAGGACTAGTTGAGTGTTCCACGACATCGTTTTTTAATAATTCCTTTATTTGTTTATTCGTGACGTCCGTGGCGTAGTTGGTTAAAGTGCGTGGCCGCTATGTCAAAGAACCTGGAGACCCAGGTTCGAACCCCAGCAGCGACAGAAAATTATTTGAATTAAAATAATTTTTCTGTACGGCCGACACCTCTCTGCAGACAATGGCAAACCTCAGAGAGTAATAAAAATGCCATGTAAAGCTTCTTGAGAATAAGAACATTCCGTTCATCGCCGTTCGGAGTCGGCGTTAAGCCTGTAGGTCCATTTCTCGGTCAATTGTGCACAAACTTAATAACACGCACAACACAATTGATCATAAGAAGCTAGGTCAAAGTCCTTTCAAGGGCTGAAATGGCCAGTTATTTATTTTTTTTTTATTTTAAATTAATGATTGAACAAAAAATAAACACAAATCAATTATAGTAAACATTCATTATAATAAATATATAATATTATATATTAAATATTGTAATGAAAATAAAATTTCAATAACTTACGTCATTTACATCCATTCTTTTTAGCAATTATTTAAAAAATTCTCTCCAAAAAAAATAAAAATTAAAAGAATTGTTAAAAAACCACCACTCACTACGAAACAAAAATAATTACTTCGCCAAGGTTCTGTTGTGTTAGGTGTGATTGGTGCATTTTTCGCTGTTATAAATTGTTCTGTTTTTATTAAACAAACAACATCGTGCTCTGTTAAAGCAAACGGCGAACATAGTTCTCTTTGAAGTCCACGAGTGCTCTGCAGTGCTTGTTTGTTGTTATTAAATGACTTGGATAAGCTCTACTTGACTAACAGAGTTCTGTCAAGCTGTTGTGGAAAAAACGAGTGCATTTGTGCAGAGGTTTACTGTATACCACTTTTCATTCTAATCGCATAAGCGGTTTGTGAGTTTAAGGCAGTTTTGTAAAAAATTTGTACTACAGCGCCCTCTGGTGTTCAAGGTGGATAAAAATTGATAGCCCACAAACGCGCACCGTACCAAAAAACTTCTATACACAAATTTTCATGCTAATCAAATGAGTAGTTTAGGAGTCTATTGCATAGTTACATAAGACATTTAGTTCCAAAGCAATTCGATATCATAAATTTGGCCTGTGTGGCCAAATTCCCCCTTGTCTTATGTTCGCTCAAATATATAGTAATGGAGTCTTGGGCCCATAGCATCTACATATCAAGTTTCACTATCAAAACATGTACAACTCAGGAATAATAATGATTTATAAAAAGTGGGCGTATATATAGTTAGACCACGCCCAGTTTTAGTATAGTTGCCGACAGTAACCATACGAACTTGTTTACCAAATTTTAGTTTAATACGACCAAACCCGTCTTAAATATAGCATTTTTATTGATTTGTAGGCGATAAAGGGGGTAAGGGAAAAAAGGGGTATGGAAAATTTTTACTATACCTTTATTTTTCGCGCAAATGCAAACTTAAGTGAAACTTGCCAAATTATTCCAATATTCCATTTATTTCCAATTACCCTTGCAAATACCGTGCGCACCTGTATTTTTTCACAGCTGTATTGTTGATAAGTTAACTAAAATGCCTATAACTCATGAAACAATACACATACAAAGACGGTTTATACAGGGTGTTTTTTTTAGAGGTATAGAACTTCGAATTGAAATAAAACACAAGAAAATCGTTTTAATGTCCATCAATTTGGCTTTATTGGAAGGAAAATTTTATGCCATTAATGTTTAAATATGATTTCGGGCATGTGGCCGCCGCGGCTGGCTCGAATAAAGTCAATTCTACAGGTCCAATTTTCAACCACTTTTTCGAGCATATGGGGCCGTATGTCGGCAATAACGCCACGAATGTTGGCCTCCAAGTCCCCTAACGTTTCTGGTTTGTTGGCGTAGACGAGCGACTTCACATATCCCCAAAGAAAATAATCCAATGGTGTCAAATCACACGATCTTGGTGGCCAATTGATAGGTTTCCATTAACGGTAACTGACTCCTCAGCATTATTTCGGAAGAAGTATGGCCCAATGACTCCACTAGCCCATAGAGCACACCGAACAGTCAGTTTTTGTGGATGTAATGGCGTCTCAAGGATCTCATGTGGATTCTCTTCACTCCAAATGCGGCAATTTTGCTTGTTGACGTAGCCATTCAACCAAAAATGAGCCTCATCACTGAACAAAATTTTGCGACGAAAATCAGCATCGAGATCAATCTAATTTTCGGCCCATACACCAAAATCACGACGCATTGCATGGTCTCGCGGCTTTAATTCTTGCACAAGCTGGATCTTGTAAGGTCGCAAGCCAAGATCTTTGCGCAAAATCTTCCATAAAGTTGATGGACAAAGCTCCAATTGCTGTGCACGGTGGCGAATCGATTCCTTCGGGTCCTCTTCAACATTTTGCTCTACAGCGGCAATTGTTTCTTCGGTGCGTACTGTTCGACGTCTCTGCGGATGCGTATCATCACATAGAGTAAACGTAGTGCGAAAACGACCCATGGTTAACCGAATTAATTGCTCTGATGGACAATTATGTCGACCATAAAATGGACGGAGCTTGCGGTAAACTTCGCGAATTGAACAATTATTTTCGAAATAAATTTGCACGATTTGCAAGCGTTGTTTTTTTGCAACCTGTTCATGATGAAATGGCAAACCAAACTGAACATAAATGACATTAGAGTTGCCAGATTTGACCACAAAATGCCAGTTTTATCTCTATTCGAAAAACAAACCCCTAAAAAAAACACCCATTACAAAAAAACCTTCGTATTGACGTCACCTTTCATGGGAAATTTCTAGAAACAAAATCGGTTCACGCATTACAGAGAACATCAATTTCATACACAATGCAACTTATTTTTATATATATAGATATCAAAACAGTGGGCGCAAAAGTGGGCGTGGTCAATTTTTCTTTCAGTAAACACTTAAATTGGATTACTACGAACATTTGAAAAAAAAAATTATCCAAATCGGTCCAACCGTTTTCCGATTTTAGATAAATCGAAAAAAGTGGGCGCAAAAGTGGGCGTGGTCAATTTTTCTTTCCTTAAAACCTAACTTGGCCTAAAACGAACATTTTAAAAAAAAAATTATCCAAATCGGTCAAGCCGTTCTGAAGTGATGCGATTTCAACCAAACGTACACTTCTTTTTATATATATTGAGATTTTTCAAATTAAACACAAAATATTTACCTAATTTTTTTTTTTTTTTGTTTTTGTAACTTGTAACTCAAAATATTTACATTGAAAACATGCAAAAATAAAAATGAAAAACATTAATATACTTAACGTTCACAGTAATACAAATTTTTTAAAATTTTATCATAAATTTAATACACAGTTAGCACTTAACACTGCAACACAAATAACTAAACCGACACCGGCAAAGCGACGAGATCAACTGAAAAAGTTATCATGGCAAAAAAAGATAATCATCAACCAATGTCACAATTGTAATTTAGAGCTGCTGTCACTAGAAATCTGTTGCTAACCGAAGAGGATGAGGGCGAAGAACGAAATGTGAACAATCAAGATCCAACTAATATGTCACGTCTATGACAAAATGCACATTTTTCAATATCTTCCAGGTACCCAGAAATTGCAATGCAAATTGTGCCATAAGAGATGCCGTTTTCAATGCATTAAATGCAACATAACTCTGCATCCTAAGGATTGCTTTAGTGCTTATCATAAGTGAAATATGTATCCAAATATTACACATCAATATTTTTATTTACACGCCAATATTCTTTAAGTAACAATACTAAAATGGTTTAAGAAAAATAATCTTTTTGAAACATAAGAAAAGTATGTGTTTTTATTTCTAGTTCCTTTGCGACAACAAAGGACCACAAAGTAGTTTTGGGGTTGCAGATTGTAAAATGGGTCTTTTTAGTGCTAAATTCACCTCAGCCAAGCTTTTTCATGTATGAACCCACATAAAACATTTACCTACTTTAAAAAAGTTAACTAATATTTTTTTTATTAAAAATATGTATCACATGAAATATTTCAGAATGGGTACTCCACGTGTTTAAATTTTGCGATAAGAGATAAAATTTTCGACTACAACTTATTTACAAGAGTATATAAAACAACTTTATTTATGGCAAAGCGAATGTAAAAGAAATGGCTTAGAACTTATTCACAGTAAATCACAAAAATTAATAAAAATCAAAATTTTTTGTATATATTAGGTTTGTTTCCGTACTCACACTTGTCACTTGTGGGACGATATTTTCTGTTTCTGAGAAGAAGAACAAGCATAAAATAGCTCTCTCGAGCACACAAAGTGCACAGAGTGTGCTAGAACTCAAGACTTCGAGTAAAGTAAAAACAAGCCTCAATAAGAATAAGCATCAATAAGAAGAAGCAAATGACAAATTACATTTCATAATTGTTTATGTTTTGCGATAAATAAATTCACAAATTGTGTGCCTAAAAAGAAATTTACGTACAATAAATAAATAATAATAAATAAAAATTAAGTAATTCTCCAGTTTTGCATTAAAAAATGGCTTTTGATAATTTGAGTGAAATTGGTTCAATTTATGTTTGACACGTCTGCAGTCAGCTGTTTTGTGCTTGAAACTTACTAGAAGCTGTTTCCGCACTTTTGCAACTATTCTCACATTTCATTTTTACTCTCTCAGTTTGAACTTACACAAATCTTATACTATGTTCAGACTGGGAGCTAAATGCGCATTAAAAGCATAAATTTATTTCCTAAATGCTTCTTTAAATGCAAATTAGGCCGTAAAAAATTCTGTCAAGTAAATTCACATAAATGCTACTTCAAATGAGCATTTAGCAGTTTGCGACCCTGTTTCCAAGTTCGAATACCTTTTACTCGTTTGTTTTGACAGTACCCGTGATTAAATTTAATCAGCTGTTCGCCATTCGATTGATAAACTTGAACAATTTTTTGTTTTTCGTTTTCTTAATTTTATTAATTAAATACACAAAAATAGCCCTGTTCAAAAATAGATAAGAAGATTTCGTTGACTAAAACCGATCGCAAAGGACAAGCCTGAAAGTAACAAATTATCGGAGACGTGCGCCGCTGCGTGGGAAAATATCACCACATCTTTGTCTTTCAGGTGCAAAATATGCGCAATAATCTGCTGAATGATCTACTACAATATGAAAAGCAAACTCAAGATTTCTCTTTGGTAAAAATCATACCATGCAAATAGTTTTGGGACGCAACAAAGCTGAAGAAGTTGAAACAGATTTCCACAAGCTTTCCAACAGACTTCGCGACAGGATGGTCTGCCACTGAAACGCCAAAGCATGAGGTGACTGGACCAAATATTACTGCGCGGTTTAATATTACTTTATTAATATATTAAAACAAAAATAATAAGTGTTTACAATTTTCCCACAACTTTCTGGTTCGTTCCTGCAATCATATTTTTGTTATAATGTCAGCATTTTCACAACATAAAAATAATATCAAGAAATCTGTCAATTTAAATGCGAATTAAGGGCTTCTACATAGTTTGAACACTTGACATTTGTAAGAATTTTCGAACTTCTAAATGCGCATTTAAAACTCAGTCTGAGCATAGTATTACACAGTGTAGAGTACGGAAACAGATCTATTATTAGCCAACGTTTCCTTAAAGCAACACTTCGTAGCGGTTAACCTAGAGGTCGGAAAAATTTTTTTAATGTGAAAATGTCATATTTAAGGTCAAAATAGGCTAACCTATAAAAATTTTTAAAATCGGTTAACGGATTCTGGTAGCAGTAAAAGATGGGTTAACAGTTAAGGTTCTGTTTTGAATTTAGATATAAAATAATTTTGTTTACTACAATATGATTTGGCAGAAGAGTCGGCGTTAAACCTGTAGGGCCGGTTCTCAGTCAATTGTGTACAAACTTAATAACACGCACAACACAATTGATCATAAGAAGCTAGGTCAAAGTCCTTTCAAGGGCTGAAATGGCCAGTTATTTTTTTTTATTGTTTTTTTTTTATTTTGAAACATCGCAAAATTGTTTATTTTAATTATTAACATTATATAAACTTAACATAAAAAGCATTCCAATTTTTGGATTATTTTGAATATATTTGCTTATACGAGGGGTACTATTTATATTTCGGGAATAGCAAATAATAACAAACATTTTTAAATGAAAATGGTTTTATTGTTTTTCAAAATATTCCCCTTGATGATCAATACACTTTTGCAAACGTTCAAACCATTTGTCATAGCAGTTTTTCCATTCCTCTTGAGACACCTCCAAAACATGGTTTTTTAACGCTTCAACTGATTCTGCGGCGCTCGTAAATCGTTGACCACGAAGTTTACCTTTGATATTCGGGAACAAAAAGAAGCCATTGGGTGCCAATCAGGACTGTATGGAGTATGAGTCATCAATTCGACGTTTTGACTGCTCAAAAATGCACATGTTTTACGAGGTGTGCGAGAGCTCGCATTGCCATAATGGAGAATGATTCGTCTTTGGCGGTTGATTTTGCGAATTTCTCCGAAGACTTCTGGCAAACAAATGGTCGTGTACTATGCAGAATTGACCGTCCTACGTTGCTCAAACGGAACAGTGGTCACATGACCCATTCGGTGGAAGAAACAGGCTTCGTGCGCGAAAAACTTTTGTTGGATTTGCCTCGTCTTGGAATACCCACACGGTCGATTGCTGTTTTGTTTCCAGCAGTGCTTCGTGCGCGAACAACTTTTGTTGGATTTGCCTCGTCTTGGAATACCCACACGGTCGATTGCTGTTTTGTTTCCGGCTCATACGCATATATCCATGATTCGTCACCTGTCACGAATTTATACACATCTTTTGAAGCACCCCGATTGATCTTTTTAATCATTTCCTTACACCAATCGACACCAGACTTTTTTTGAGCGATAATAATAAATAAGTGTTCATGCAAAATCGAATGTATTGAAGTGGAACTAATGTGCAGGAATGCCTCTATCTCACGATATGTCACATGACGATCTTGCATTATTAGTTCACGTACTGCATCGATGTTTTGCGGCACAACAACCAATTTTGGACAACCTTCACGGAATTCGTCGGCGACCGAACTACGACCACGATTGAATTCAATACAAGAGATATACTGTGGATTTTTATGGTGCTTTATCGTCATACAAAGAACTGAGTGCATCGACACATTTTTGTTGAGATAATCCACGCTGAAAGTTGGTAAAAATAATCCAACGAAAACCTTCTCTTGAAATTTCCATTTTTTTAACAAATTGATTTTCTTAACTGTTCACTGTTAACAAAACAAATAGCACTTGTGCATCAAAACGTTGTGAGTACATTTACGCTATCAAGTGTCAAACTTTATTATGGTGATGCCAGATTTTAGCTATTGACATAAGTGTTGCCAATTCCCGAAATATAAATAGTACCCCTCGTACGTTTTTCGTTTTTATCTTAATTTTATAATAATAATAATAAACTGGCCATTTCAACACAATTGATCGAGAACTGGACCTTCTTGTTTTATGCCGACTCCGAACGGCTAATGTGCTTGTTCTCAAGAAGCTTTACATGGCATTATTTACTCTCTGAGGTTTGCCATTGTCTGCAGAGAGGTGACGTCAGAACAGAAAAATTAATTTAATTGAAAAACTTTCTGCGTCAGATGGAAATCGAACCAGGGTTCTCTAGCGTATGGGACATGCATGGACTCTACCCACTGCGCCACGGCCGCCACATTATCTTAATTTTAGCTTATTTTAAAAAATATAAAATACTAAAAGTTTCTCGTTAAAAACGGGAAGCTTGATTTTTATTTTAGACCCATGGTTTCTTGGGCAAATCTTCTTAGAATTCGTAGATTACGATTTTGACAACAGCTTGGTGAATTTTTTTTAATCCATACAAATTGACCCATTCTAATATATATATTGTGTGCCTAGATATATTTCATATGTGCACGCATTTGTCTTTTGTTCTTATTGTAAAATGATGATTTTCAGAATTTTAAAAAAATATTTTTTTTTTTTCTAAAGAAGTGTATTATTTGCGATGACAAATACATCAGGGAGAATGCCCTGTCAATATACCCCCTAAGTAAGGCACAACATGCCTATCAAACGGGTAAATCAACAGAGTCAGCACTTAATGACCTTATAACCACAATTGAAAAATCTATCGACTGCAAGGAAATATGTATTGTCGCTTTCCTTGACGTCGAAGGAGCCTTCAATAATACGTCATACGAGTCCACTAGAAGGGCACTTAATAACCTTGACATGCCAACAATCATAGGCAGGTGGATTATGACGACACTCAATAGCAGAGTTATCCAGACCTGCCTGGATAACACTTCCCTCAAAGCAACTACAACCAGGGGATGCCCGCAAGGAGGCGTCCTATCACCTCTGCTTTGGTCACTAGTTGTAGATAGTCTCCTAGTTGAACTCAAAGAAACTGGGATAGAGGCGGTTGGGTATGCTGATGACGTAGCAGTCATCATACGGGGGAGCTTTGAAAACACAGTGTCTGATGTTCTACAAGCAGCACTGAACACAGTACAGAGATGGTGCAATAACGAAGGCCTCTCCGTAAACCCAAAAAAGACAGTCATTGTTTCTTTTACAAAACGACGCAAGCTCAATCTGCAGAAGAATTTGCGGCAAAAACTGGGGGTTAAGCCCTAAGATGATGTACAATCTCTACACTTTGATCGTCAGACCAGCACTAACATACGCGTCTGTAGTATGGTGGTCGAAAACGCTAGAAGGATCAACCATCAAGCGGTTAGGACGAGTTCAAAGATGTGCAGGGATATGTATGACAGGCTGCATAAGATCTACGCCAACAGCAGCCCTCAATGTCATCTTAGGGCTCACCCCAATCCACATACACATCCAGATGGAGGCGAAGCTCAGCCTTCACAGACTTTTCCATCTGGGTTACACTGTCCTAAACCATCCCTTAAAGGGACACCTAACCTTAATCACAACCCTAAAGCGAGAAAAGGAGTTCTGCATGCCATTAGATGACATGCTTCCCAAAAGCCGCTTTAACAAAAACTTCATCGTAGTTATCCCCCCCAGATCCAACTGGGAACACGAGAAACTAAACCCGTCCGAAAACGACCTTGTGTGGTACACAGATGGCTCCAAAATGGAGAAAGGCACGGGAGCAGGGGTCTTTGGAGAACACTCCAATGAGAGCCACTTCTTCAGTGCAGGTCTATTTACCACAATCTTTCAAGCGGAAATCCTTGCCATTAACAGATGCGTCAGACTGAACTGTATGAACAATGTTAGGGGCAAATCAATTTTCGTCTTCTCTGATAGTCAAGCTGCCCTTAAAGCTCTGACATCACCCATCATAAAATCCAAGCTAGTGCTGGAGACTGTAGACGTCCTCAACGACCTGGCTGCGCAAAACAATAAAGTTACTCTACAGTGGATTCCTGCCCACTGTGGTTTTGACGGGAATGAAAGAGCAGACTCCCTGGCCAAACAGGGAGCATCATCACCACTCACAGGACCGGAACCGTTCTGTGGGGTTGGTAAGAAGCTGTTCAAGCAACACGTCAAAAAAACCTCATTCCGCGAATCTCAAGACATCTGGAAGAACTGCTTAGGACAGATATGCACTAAGCAAATATTCCCAGAACTTTCTCCCAAGAAATCGAAATTTCTTTTAACTTAGGGAAGAAAGTCCTAAAGATGATGACCGGAATTATAACTGGACACTGCAAACTAAAGAAACACCTACAAAAAATGAATCTCGCTACTGATTCATTATGTAGATTATGCCTTGAGGATGAAGAAACCTCCAGACATATTCTCACTGAATGTCCAGCTCTTCTCCATATAAGAAAGAGAATCCTAAATAGCGAAATAGTCTCTCAAGGACACCTTGCGATCCTCAACCTCGAAAATATATTATGTTTTCTGAAAAAAACTAAAGCAAACGAACTGCTTTAAGAAAAGAAAAGGTATGGCACAATAGGCATCACAAGATGCCGCAGTGCCAGAGCTGAATTAGCTCGCCCCAAGCATATCTATCTATCTATCTATCTATCATTTGCGATTTTAGTTTATCTTGACTTTGATTATATATGTTTGTGCAAAAATCCGCGGCATGCCAAAACTTATTATTTAAAATTGGTACAGAGCACCGTGCACTAGAACGGTACATAGATTACAAGATAAACTTGCACCAATCAGAGACCTTTGGAATAAAGTTAACAATAATTTACAAAATTAATTTAATTTTAAAGGATATTGGACAAAGCCTAGTATACGAGCATATAAAGAGACGAAAACTAGTTGGTATTCAAAGACCAATATCAGAAGCAATGCAAGAAACCATGGTATAATAATACAAGGTAGCATTGACAACTGCTTATTTTCTCTTCTGCAAGAAAACATCTCTTGTCAAAAACAGCTTTTTGTGCAAATGCATCAGCAGCTGCTGTGGTTGTTGTTTTTTTTTACTTCAACATTTTCAACATTGCTTGTGTTTTCAATGGCGGATTGTGAGCGCTCTCTTCTTGAGTATATTTTTTGACAGCAGATGTTTTCCCAAGCAACCGTCAATGCTACCTTGTATTATAATACCATGGCAAGAAACTTTGTCCATTATGGAAATCTAAAACGAGACTAAAGCGGAACCAGGAGCCAGCTCAAGTAATGCAAATAAGAGAAAACGTTGTCACATATGCCCAACACTAACAAGTCGCAAGCAGAAGCAAGTATGTACAAACTGTAACAAAAATGTTTGCCATGAACATTCCTCAAAACAAGTAGTTTGTCAGAAATGTAAGAAAAAGAACAATATATTATTTTAAACTAAAATTTTTTCGAAATGTAATAATCACTTTTTTATTTTTTTTTAAAACAGACTGAATTAATTAATAAAATAATATCACGGTTTAATAATAATATATTTAATGAATAAAAAACGATATGCGTCAATAAATAACTCGCAATAAAAGGTGTTTTCTTGATGTTTTACTTATATCATCCTCACCTTGACCTGATATGTTAGCAAAATATTTTGACCCGATGAGGGCTGAAACAAAAAACAAAAATGAAAGTTGATGGAAAATTGATATATAAATTTAAAAAAATGGAAACAAGGGGTCAATATAAAATATTTCTTCTTAGATACGACGAAGGACAAATCGTCGGTACCAAACTAGCGCGAATTCCAACGAGAAATGTAGACAAATGCGTTTTAAAACTAGAGTCGTTATATAGCGAATGGAAGGCTTTACACAATAACTGCAAACGTCGATCATTACTGCAGGAGGAACGAGAAAATTATTTTTCTGAAAAACTTCAGAGCTTATTTGATGTTGCTCATGCTAATGCGTTGAACATGATGTCTAATGAGGAAGACAAATTATTCTTTACAAATCAGAGAATAAAGGGACAACCTGGGTCAATGATAGGCTTTGACCGAATTTTGCGAGATGAAGAAAAAAGAAAACATTTTCGCCGAGAAGAAACAAACCGTAGATGTGTGAAACACAAAGAGAGTTTACAAAGTAAGAATGCATGTATTTACTATTGCCCTCAACAGTGCTTATTCCTCAGTGCTGAAGCAGCTCAAGAAATTCGCAATACTTTTAAACAAAAATAGCTTGGTGCAATTACTGCACATTGGGATTATTGTTAAAAAATCTAAGCGCAGCGGAGCTAAATAATAAAACGCGTGTGTTAAGCTTCAGAGTAACAGGAAGAAGGGAAGATAAATTTATTCAGGATAATAGTTTTGATGTTCTGTCAAAGTTAAGATAAGTTGTTAGAGAAGAGAACATTGATGAGTTAAGCTGTGTTCAGTTATTCGACCATTAAACAGTATTCGTTTTAATTTATTTTAACACTTTCCCTGAATAACTGTTTTTTGCAAGTCATCAGTGTTCTTTACAAAATTTCTATGAAAAAAATAATATACGTTAAAAATTCATTTTAAATTTCAATATTTTTCAATTACATTTACGTTAGTTCATTTTAATTTCAAAAACAGAAAATATTGCATGTTAAATTAATTTTACATTTTAAATAAGTATGCGTTAATTCAGTCTAATTTTAATATCTTAATACAAATTTTTTTTTTTAAAAGAATAACGAAACAAATTTAAATTAATTTAAACCAAGTTCGCTTGTTAGAGACATCTGTTTAATTGAATTAATGCGTTTCGTTAATATATCAGCTAACATTTGATTGGTGTCAATATAAACAAGTTTGACTTGACCACTGTCAATTTTTTCTTTAATAAATTTGTTTTTAATATCTACATGTTTTGTTCTAGGAGAATACGAGTTATTTTTTGCAATGTGTATTGCGCTTTTATTGTCACAATATAGCGTAATGAATTTTGGACAAGTGGCTATAAGTTCGCCTTCTAAGCGTTTTAGCCAAATCGATTCCTGTATTGCGGCTACCATAGACATGAACTCAGCTTCGGTTGATGATAAATCAATCGTTTGTTGTCGCTTCGTAGCCCATGATAACGCCCCTGACTGGAAGATGAATACATATCCAGTTGTAGAGCGTCTCTCGTCGATATCTCCTGCCCAATCTGCATCGCAATATCCAGTTAAATCGTTGTTCTCTCTGGAGTACGTAATGCCCTTGTCTATAGTGCTTTTGAGATACCTCATGACTCGATTGACTGCCACCCAATGCGCATTCCCTGGATTGCTACCAAATCTACTAAGCAAATTTACAGAGTAGCAAATGTCCGGACGTGTTACTTGCGCTGCAAATAGTAGAGAGCCTACAGCTTCTAAGTATGGTATGTTCGACATTTCGACTTTATCTTTGACGTTTGTTGGACACATATTGGAACTAAGTTTTTGGTTTATATCAATTGGCGAATTAACTGACTTGCATTCGTTCATTCGAAACCGATTCAAAATATTAGAAATGTACTGCGATTGGTCGATTTTTATTGTGCCTTTTACCATGTCGCGTGTTATTCTCATTCCCAATACCGATGATGCTTCACCCAAATCCTTCATTGCAAATTGTTTCGATAGTGCCGAACCCAGTTGATTCATATATTTTGAGTCATTTCCAAAAATCAAAACGTCATCTACATAAATCGCCACAAATAGCATTACAGTTTCCGTATTTAGGTAATAAATACACTGATCTACTTCAGATAGCCTCAAACCCAGTCCAAGTAACACGCTGTTTAGCTTTTCGTTCCAAACACGACTCGACTGTTTTAAACCATAAATAGATTTGTGCAACTTACATACCTTTTTTGAACCATCGTTAAAACCAATTGGTTGCTCCATATATATTTCTTCCTTCAGCTCACCGTTTAAGAAAGCCGTGATTGCATCCATATGCTTAATCGCTAAGTTATACTTTGCTGCCAACGCAATTAAGAAACGAATGGAAGTGTACCTCACGACGGGAGCAAAAGTTTCTTCAAAGTCGATCCCTTTTTGCTGACTAAAACCTTTTCCTACCAGCCTTGCTTTGTGACCTGTCTGCTCACCATAAGAGTTTTGTTTGGTTTTAAATACCCATTTGCATTTAATGAAGTTTTTTTTAGCCGGCAAATCAGTGAGAGTCCAAGTACCATTTTGAATGTGAGAATCGAATTCTGCTTTCATCGCGGTTTTCCATTTATCTGCTTCTGGAGATGATAACGCCGCTTCAACACTTTGTGGATCGTCCAACGTGACTTTTGCTGCGCACAAATTATACTTCTGTCGCTCTAACGTTTTTGTTCGCTCTGAACGACGTACAACTGTTTCGGCCAAGGAAATGTCTTCGTCTGGTATGTAGGTCACATCGCTATCATCAGTGATGGTATCATTCGTACTAATCTCGCTCGGTTCAGTCAAAGCCAGCTCGTGCTCGCTCAATCCCGGTGTTTTTTCAGCTACGTTTTTTAACAATTCCTCAGATACGCTCTCGTCTAAATTGTCAACAGCTTCCTTTTCTTCATCTAAGCTACATAGTTATTACAATAGGATTTTCTTTGTGATGGGGGCTTACCTCGCAAGAATTTTCTATGAAAACTACATCTCTAGATATTATAATATTATTTGTAGCTGGATCAAAAAGACGATAGGCTTTAGATTCGCTGCTATAGCCCACTAGAATGCATTCTTTACACTTTGCATTAAGCTTTGAGCGTTTTTCCTTAGGAATGTGTGCCATAGCCTTGCAGCCAAAAACGCGAAGATGTTTTATGTTTTGTTTTCGGCCAGAAAAAATTTCTTCTGGACAACGCTACTCTCCTCTGCATGGCACGCGGTTCAGCAAATACGCCGCTGTAGCAGACGCTTCAGCCCAAAATTTATTGTCGAGTCCGGAGTCTAACAGCATACATCGAATTCTTTCTACGACGGTGCGGTTCATACGCTCAGCAACGCCGTTTTGTTCAGGCGTATATGGTGTAGTTTTTTGATGCACAATACCATTTTCTTGCAAAAACATTTCAAAATTTGTGTTCACATACTCTGTGCCATTTTTTGATGTGCAATAATTTAATTGTTTTTGAGCACTGATTTTCCACCATATTCTTAAATTTTACAAATTCGTCAAACACGTTAGATTTGTATTTAATTGGTATAGTGAACACTTTTCGCGAATAATCATCAACAAATGTTAGCAAAAAACGAGCGCCCGAAAATGATTTTGTTGCTAACGCACCCATCACATCAGAGTGGATAAGTCGAGAGTACTATTTGCGCGCGTACCAGTCTCTTTGAAAGGAGTTCGCGATTGTTTACCTTTTATACAAGTTATACACTTTTTCTTTTCGCTTGCAATAAATTCAATGCCGATTGAAGTTTTTTGAACGCGCTTCAGATTTTCGTCACAAATATGTCCTAATCTACGATGCCACAGATCGAAGCTATTTCCAACAGCTAGTGCCTTTTCTAATTGATTTTCTAATTCACAGTCAAGACGATATAATTCATTCACAACACTAGCAGAAGCAAAAAGATCACGCTCTTTATTAAAAATTTTGCATTTATTATGTTCGAACACTACTTTACAACCATGTTTTGTCATTTGGCGGACTGAGAGTAAATTAACGCACAAATCTGGCACATAATCAACATTTTTAACCACTGCTTCAGTTTTCTGTTTATTTGTCATCAAATACATATTTACATCGCCTGTTTTCTCAACTGCAATTTTACTGTTGCTTGCGACGACAATTTCTTTGTTTGAAACTTCTCTTAAATTTATGAGAACACTTTGATTATTTGTCATATACACCGTCGCGCCCGAGTCCACCAACCAATCATTAGATTTATTACATGTACGTAATGAAGCAAAGAGAACTTGGTGTGGTGAGTTTCGTTTTAGATTGACTAAATTTTTTCGCGATTTGTTTGGACAGTTTTTTGCGAAATGGCCGAACTCTTTACATGAATGGCACCGAAAGTTGTGTCTTTTTTGTTTTAATAATATTTTTTGAGTACAACGCGCTTTCACTGTTTTTACCCGCACGATCAAATTTTACATCTTGTAATAACAAATTTTTAACAACATCTACACTTATTTCAGTCTTTGAATTTTCCACTGCTAGCACCAATGGCCGAAATTCGTTCGGCAATCCTGCTAACATAAGAGAGGCTGTCACTTCATCGTCGATGTTCAAGCCAGCATTCGTGACTCTTAATGACGTCATGACCATTGCGTTAACATAATCCTGCATTGATTCAAAATCAGATAATTTGAATTGAACCAATTGCCGCAAAAGTTCGACTTTTCTAGTGAGTCCACTGTCTTCATATGCCAATGTTAAAGCATTCCATGCCTCCTGAGCACTTTTAGCAGTGGCAATATGTGAATAGTTAGATGGCTCTAGCATCAAAGTTATTTCAGCCAAGGCGCGCTAATCTGTTTCAATATCTTTATCAGATGCTTTATCACTCAGCCCGGATTCTACTACACTCCAACACCCCTTTATCACCATATATGACTTCGCAGTTCTTTTCCATATATCGAAATTTTCGCGACCACGAAGTTTTTCGAACGGAATAATTTGAGTCGACGCCGCCATTTTACTTTGATGATCTTTGAGTTTTATTTTAATCGAGTTTTTATTACCTATACAAAATCCGTAACTACACCAACACCGCTTTAATCTATTATTGTACCGAATTTAATTCTCTATAAAACGCGCTATTAATTTTTGTGCCTGGGCCCATAACCTATTGTTAAAAAATCTAAGCGCAGCGGAGCTAAATAATAAAACGCGTGTGTTAAGCTTCAGAGTAACAGGAAGAAGGGAAGATAAATTTATTCAGGATAATAGTTTTGATGTTCTGTCAAAGTTAAGATAAGTTGTTAGAGAAGAGAACATTGATGAGTTAAGCTGTGTTCAGTTATTCGACCATTAAACAGTATTCGTTTTAATTTATTTTAAACCATCCTAAACCATTTTGTTAAGGTAAAATCCTACCAACTTTAATGTGTACAGATCATGTCGATCGACTTTCTGTAGTGATATCATACAATGGCAGTGAGCAACTGATTGATATTCCAGAGATTTTTTCTGGCACAGGAAAGCAGCAGGCTATTGCAATCTATGCCTTACTTCAAGAATGGGGACTCGTTAGAAAAGTAGAAACACTTTGCTGCGATACGCATCATCAAATTTGTGAGGTTTTCAAGGAGCCACCATAACCCAAGAGCGAAAAATCGGAAAAGACCTACTATATTTGCCATGTCGGCACCACATTTATGAAATACTTTTGCTAAGCGTTTTCGAAAAAAAGGAAACATCTTCTGGAACTGGTGTCCCAAGAAACGATTATAAGGAATTCATACAGCTGGCCGTAGTTTTTCTTGGTGGAAATGTTGCCATCACGCTCGTTGGATGGCAAAAGCAAATTATTCGTTAAAAATTTTTTTGTTTCGAAACGAATTTTTACTAGCCATAGACAAAGAGAATGGTGTTCGAGATATTTGTATCTTTATTATAAAAGCTTATTTAAAACCATGGGTTTAGGCTCCAGTTGCTGCAGAAGCCCCAATCCAAGACTTGAAATTCTTAAAAACACTATATGCCTACAAAGGAATTAATGAACGCATTAGTCAGGAACTGCTACTAAGATTTTGTTAAAATATGTGGTATTTGGCGCCAGAAAGTTCAGCACTAGCTTTTTTCGACCCACACATTACTAATGTAGAACTAGTAAGAAATGATCTTCGACTGGGCCTAAGTTAAAATACCCCCACGGCCAAAGTATATTCAAAGTCTTATCTGTAAAAACATTTTCGTTATAATTTCAATAGAAAATATATGCTTTTGTTTTTTGATAAAGTCACTTTGTATGGGAGGTAGGCGTAGTTTTTGCTCGATTTCGTTGAATTTCATACACTGAGTTCATGTTATATATCGAAGTTCATATGCGAATTTGTGTGAAATTCTAAGAAATTTTACCGTTTTGATAGTCACTTTGTGTGGGAGGTAGGCGTGGTTTTCATCCGATTTGGCTTATTTTCGAACTTGAACTTTATTTTTTATATAAAAGCTAAAATATAGAATTTCGTGATGATAACTTGAAAATTACGGCTTGGTTTTCGACAGACAGACAGACAGACAGAGAGACAGATCATTCCTTCTAATGATATTGGTTAAAATATAGATAAAAATATAGTCGATTTTATTTTACAAGAATCAGCAAAATGTTTGAAAAAATTTTCAATTCGAACAGATTTTTTGGTAATAGATCCAGCAGAATGGAAAAATAATGCTTTCTACAATATTGGATTAGATACAGTAAGCAAGCTAGTGTGTTGTAGCTAGTATAAGTTTCGTAAACGCTATTCGGACTGTACTAAAAAACTCTTTCAAATTAAATATCTTAAATATATACAGTACACGTTCAATATAACGAATACCCGATTTAACAAATGTCCAATATAACGATCGGCAAAATCTGTTCATTGACTATTCTATATAACGAATTCAAATTTTTTGTTGTCATTAGATTTAACGAATGTCATCAATACGAGTTGAAACTAGATTCATTGATCAGCTGTTGCTGTAATCTCATCTTCCACCGTCTGCATACACAGATTCTCTTTGTTTTTTGCAACATTTACGTTGTTGGACTGCAAAAAAGGAAGTAGTGGTGCGTGCCTAGGTCAGTTGTCATTTTTCTCGCGTGCTTAAAGTTCTATATAATAAAATTTTTAGCAATGGCAAGTAAGCGAAAGAGTTTTAAACGAAGGAGGATGTGTGGCTGAAATGACACCCAAAATAACCCACACAAATGCTGTGGAACACTTAAGGGCTTCTATTCAGAAAATAATGTAAACTGCACTAAAATCAATATTTTAAAAGAGCTTCAAGAGGAAGCATAAAAAAAATAAATGGAAAGCGTCAAGAAACATACGAGTAAAAGAAACAAAATTAATTAAATAAAAAAAGAACAAAATATGCAAATATTTATGGATATAAAGGGTTTTGCATTAAGGACTTGACAACTTTTTTTAAATAAAACGCAAATCATTTGATATTTCAAAAACTTTATTATCGGCTTGAAGTACAATCAAAACATTTATGAATGGAACTCGACTTCGTTCATATGGCCACAACAGGCACTTATGCAGCTGTCGATTCGTTGAACCCAATTTTCGATGAATCGGCCGCTATTTCGCGTTCAATGTTGGCTCTGAGCTCTTCACACGTCGTCGGCTTGTTGGCATAGACCAATGACTTGACATAGCCCCAAAGAAAATAGTCTAGAGGCGTTTAAACGCACGAACGAGGCGGTCAATCGACTGGCCCATTTCTTGAGATAACACGCTGATCAAACTTACTCTTCAATAAATCGATTGTAACGTGTGCTGAGCGGCTTGTGATATCGTCCTGTTGGAACCACATGTCGTCCAAGCCAATATCTTCCAATTCGGGCCAAAAATAATCGGTAATCATGGCGCCTACAACGATGGCCATTCACAGTAACGTGACGATCGTTATCGTTATCGTTGACGAAAAAATATGGTCCAATGACGCCGCCGCACAGTGTTCGAAAACGCTAATTTACGAGCTACTTCAATTGTAATTGCTATAACTACTGTAATATTGGAGATAGGGTCTTGAAATTTGGTAAACCGGTAGACAAGGACTGTTTAAAGTACATTTAAAAAAGGAGGTGGTATTGAATAAAAGGGCGTGGCACCGCAATATATACACTTTAACTTGGCAAATATTGATACTAGGGTGTTGAAATTTTGCACATGAGTTTGCGTGGTCTTTTGTAAACAGGTTGCAAAAAGTGGGCGTGCATTTTAAAAGGGGCGTGTATACTTAGTATGGCCAGACATGACTAAAAATTGCATTAAAGGAATCAAAAATAAGCACAGAATAAAAATCACGAAGAACACCTAAAAGTATACAAATTTAATATAATAATTATACAACATTTTTTAAAAGAATCAAATATTGAATGTTTTATTAAAAACTCATAAAAAATTAAAGAAAATGGTAGTTAATTTAACATAATGGCACAAGTTAACATCTTTGAATGATAATTATTCAATGTCACTACATTTGCTAATTGATGTCTCTGGTTCTTCTAACAAAGTAAGTACCTCATGTGTCAATGACGATGTTTTTTTTTGTTGGTAGAGGCCTAATGCTAGATATAAAAAGGTCAGATTTTGCTTCGGACCAATTTTTCTTGTTTTATGCTCTCGATAGAATTTTTATTTTTGTACCTGGATTCTAAAGCCTCTTCGCACTGCTGTCCTATGGGAGGCAATAGAGACTCCATAACGTCCGCACCATGCAGTAATATTTTGTGAACACTGGTGGGCATCTTGTACCATGGGTACAAGGAAACCAAATGTCTTGCCGTACTCAAAGCATATATCTTAAAAGATGAGATGATCTTGAACCAACACGAAAGCGCTTGCAAAATCACCGAGAATTTATTGATCAAATTCTCGTCCACTCCCGTGACCTCTGATACGAACTTCACATCCTTAAAAAAATCTCAGTATTAACTTCGTTTGCAGTTCCGCAACCTTGTTTCACCATATCAACTAGAAGGCTGGTTCGTTGTCGAAATTGATTTAATTTGAAAATTTTCTTATGTTCCATTGTCTCTTTGTCACATTTTGGCACTCGCCACTTCTTCGAGCTTAACCTGCACGAGATATGAAGTATGCACAAAAAATCGGATATGTGCATGCAGTGTGAATAATCCGCACGAAAAGGTGTCAATGTTACAGGGAAATCTTAAAACGGCATCTATATTATTTAAAAACTAATATTATATTGAATTATTATTAATTAAAGAATATTATTATTATTATACAGGCAAAGAAAATATACCTTGACTCTTCTAGGGTTAGGCTATGTGCATTTATGCGCAACTTTGTGCCACAAAAAATTAATACCAGTTCTTAGTTAAATATATGTACAAAAATACAAAAAACAAAATTTTATAGTTCAAGATGGTTCATGTTACTTCTACTCCAACAAATTCTTACTAATATTACTAAAAAATGTTTTTTTAAACTTAAAAGTAAATTAAGTTTTTAAAAATAACCATCTGCACCAATAAGAAATTATTTAATTACTTGAAAGATCAGAAAAAAAATTTTAGCGGTTCAAACACTTTCACTATTTTCACAATAAATATTATAATAATACTTTTTCCGCAGCGGAAAGCTCGCATGCGCCTGTGTATGATCTTTGCACTTTGAATAGACACTGATACGCAAATCTAGTAAGTATTGAAGCTGCAAGCTTTGAATTTGCTTAATTGAATATCTGAGAATATTGGCATCACACTTTACTGTTATTCTGTGCAATTTTTTTTCACGCAAAGTAGCTTGTTAATTTGCATTTTCAAACACTGTGCGCCGGCATGCAAACCCCACCGAAGAGTTATTTCTTGTGAATGAAGTGATTGATTCATGAAGCACATGTGGATTTTCACCCGACCAATAACGCATATTTTGCTTATTGACTAACCCATTGAGCCAAAAATGAGCTTCGTCACTGAAGATGATTTTGCGATGAAATTCATCATCTTGGCGTATCTTTTCCAGAGCCCAATCGAAGAACGTACGTCGCTTCAAATGGTCCATCGGTTTTCGAATTCTCGAATAAGCTTGATCTTGTAAGGGTTTAAATCAAGATCCTTACGTAAAATTCGCTATAAAGTGGTCTAGGCGATGCCCAATCCTTGAGAACGCCGTGGAATTGACTGTCAATAAGGTGAGTGTTATTTGACAAATGAGTGTGACCATATTAGATAAACATTGTATCTCGAATAGTATTGGCACTAGGGTACTGAAATTTAGTACAGGGGCAGACACCATTTTTATAAATTACTGTAAAGAAAGTGGGCGTTATTAGCCAATGGAGTGTGACAATATTAGAAAAATACTGTATCTCAAATAGTATTGACACTAGAGTACTGAAATTCAATACATGGGTAGGCACAGTTATTGCAAATTACGGTAAATAAAGTGGGCGTTATTCAACAAAGGGGTGTGGCAATATTTTAATAAATACATTATCTCAGTTAATATTGACACTAGGTACTAATATTTGGTATGCAGGTGGGTGTGTTGGTAGAATCATTACAAAAGTGGGCGGGATTGTACATAGGCTGTGGTACTTTAAAGAAAGTACTATATATCGGTTAATATTGATACTTGGGAACTGACATTTGGCACAAGGCTACGTAGAATCATTATGAAATACGATTAATAAAGTGGATGGGATTAGAAAAAGGGTGTGGCACTTTAATAAAAATTGTAAAGAGACAGAAATGGAAAATACTTAATAAATAAAACAAATTTTTTAAGAACAAAATTTTATATTTGAAATTTTCCTCAAGAATACTATTACATAAAATTTTTCATATTCTTTTGAAAGGAAGAAATAAAACCTTTTAACAAAAAAAACGACTTCAAAATCACTTGAAGGTAAAAATAATTTTAAATAACTTTTCCCATTAATTTCTTGGTTAAATTTTATAAGCTAACACATGGTCCAATAAGTCCCGAGACTAACTACTAGGTGGCATCTCTATCAAAATATTGATATAATATTTCGATAGTTCCAACCTTCAAAAAATACGTGTAAAAATTTCATGACAAACTAACGTTTAGTTCAGAAGTTGCAGTGATTTAAGTGACGCTACTGTCGATATTTTCAAAAAAATGGATTCAAAGCAATTCCGGGTGTTGATTTATCACTGTTTTTTTATGCGAAAAAATACCGTCCAAGCTAAGCAATGGCTTCAAAAGTGTTATTAGGACTCTGCTCCGTCAAAAGCAACCATTTGAAATACCGATGGTATGCTGAGTTTAAACTTGGTCGTACAGTCACAAATGATGCTGAACGTTCAGGACGCCCAAATGAGGCAGTTGTTCCACAAAACATGAAAAAAGTACACAAATGGTATTGGCCGACCGTAAAGTGAAGCTGCGCGAGCTAGCTGAGGGTCTGAAGATATCGAAAGGCAGTGTGGGAACAATATTACAGGAACATTTGTCGATGAGACAGCTGCTTTCACAAATCGATGAAAACGATGGCGAAAATCCACGAATTGGCCTTCAAATTGCTTCCTTCCATCGTATTCGCCAGATTTGGCCCTCAGCGACTACTGGCTCTTTGCTGACCTCAAAAAAATGCTTGCCGGCAAAAGATTTGGCTCCAATGAAGAGGTGATGGCTGAAACTGAAGGGTATTTTGAGGCGTAGCACAAATCGTTCTACAAAACCGGTATTGAAAAAATAGAAAAGCTGTGGAATGAATGTATTGCTCTTAAAGAAAACTATGTTGATGAATAAAGAAGAATATTTGCGAAAAAAAAGTTTTTTTTATTGCTGAGTCTCGGGACTTATTGAACCATGTGTTATTTATATATATTATAATATTGGAGGACGATCCTCACAAGGCAACGCGTGAGGGTTAAGGGGGCGATCTTCACATGGCAACGTGTCTGACTGCCTCAACCTGGTGAGGCCAGCATTATCCATGTCGAACTCGTCTCAAGTCGACTCAAACCTCTGCGTGGTGTCCTCTAGAAACGGCAAACTGGCAACCGTTAGTTTGACGGCTAATCTGAGCGGCGGGCTCCCCCTGCCTTTAAAGGCTTGTGCGTTGGGTTTGAAGCCCACCACGTAAAAACAAATTTCAATGAAAATGACAAGAAAAAAGATAAAAATGATCCCAAATCTGATGACGACTACCGCAAACGAAAAACTGACAATGATTTACGGATATGCACCTGGAACGTCCGAACCCTTAATTGGGATGGTGCCTCTATCCAACTGATAGATATGTTAGAAAGATACAAAGCTGATATCACTGCAATCCAAGAAATGCGATGGAAGGGACAGGGTTGCTTACGGCAAGCATCCTGTGATATCTACTACAGCGGCCATGCGGAGAAGCACGAATTTCGATGCGGATTCGTGGTTGGCAAGAGACTACGACATCATGTTCTGCGATTCACACCTGTGAACGAACGACTTGCCATAATCCGTGTCAAGGCAAGATTTTTCAACATAAGCCTGATTTGTGCGCACGCTCCGACAGAAGACAAAGACGATGAGACCAAAGACAGCTTCTACGAGCGCCTTGAAGATGCTTATGAGCGCAGCCCCCGCCACGACATAAAAAACGTGCTTGGTGACTTCAACGCCAAGGTGGGAAAAGAAAATATCTTTGGTCCAACAGTCGGAAAGTTCAGCCTCCACAATACCTCCGATAACGGAATGAGGCTGATTGACTTTTGCCGCAGCGCGAAACATGGTCGTTAGTAGCACTAGATAAAGCATCTCAATATTCATAAAGCAACTTGGCTGTCTCCTGATTAAAAGGCGCGTAACCAAATTGATCACGTTTTGATTGACGGAAGGCACTCTTCCAGTGTTTTAGATGTACGCACGATCCGTGGTGCCAATATAGACTCGGATCATTATCTTGTCGCAGCCAAGATCCGTACACGCCTGTGCGCAACCAAGAATGTGCGCAATCCAGCACAGAGAAAGCTAGACGTCGAAAAGCTGCAATCAAAGCAAACAGCCGAAGACTTCGCTACTCGACTCTCACTCCTGCTTCAAGAAAGCACTCCGATCGACGATATATGCGCGCAGTGGAATCATGGAATCACATTTCCCACTCTATGCGTACGGCTGCCGAAGAGGTGATTGGCTATCACCGCCCTCGGCGAAACCAGTGGCACGACCAAGAGTGACGCGTCGCCACTGCAGAAAAAGATGCCGCCTACAAAGCCACCCTGCAGTCGGTTGTAACGCATGCTGCTAAGGAGCGATACAAAGAGAAGAGGAGGGAAGAGAGACGTATTTTCAGGCGAAAGAAAAGGGAAGCGGAAATGCGTGAGTGCGAGAAAATTGAGATGCATGGTGACAGGAATAAGGTCTGAAAATTTTTCGAAAAAATAAGACGACTGGCCGCTGGTTTCAAGACCGGGGCCTCTTCCTGCAAAGATGAAAATGGGAATCTAGTGACAGATATCCAGAGTACACTGATGATTGGAGGGAACACTTCTCTAGGCTTCTGAATGGCGACGACGACAACAATCCCGCCAATAGAGATGATATCCCGGAATCCCCAGTTTTGGACGACAGCGTTGAAGTTCCGCTGCCCGACCATAGTGAAGTCTTGAAAGCTATAGCTCGGCTTAAAAACAACAAAGCCGGAGGAGCCGATGGCTTACCTGCTGAGCTCTTCAAGAATGGAGGCGAAGCTCTATTTAAATGCATTCATGAGCTTCTATGCAGAATATGGTCGGAAGAATGCATTCCAAACGATTGGAACCTCAGTGTGCTCTGCCCAATCCACAAGAAAGGCGATCCCACAATTTGCGCCAACTACCGTGGTATAAGCCTCCTGAATATCTCATATAAGGTCCTGTCGAGCGTACTATGTGAAAGACTGAAGCCCATCGTAAACCAGCTGATTGAACCTTATCAGTGTGGCTTCAGACCTGGTAAATCCACCATAGACCAGATATTTACGCTACGACAAATCTTGGAGAAGACCCTAAAAACAAATCGACACACACCATCTTTTTGTCGATTACAAAGCCGCCTTCGACAGTCCAATAAGGAATCATCTATATTCCACCATGTCTGAATTTGGTATTCCTGCAAAGCTCATCCGCCTTTGCAGAATGACACTGAGCAGCACCAGCAGCACAGTTAAAATCGGGAAGGACCTCACTCCCCCATTCAATACCAAATGAAGTTTCAGACAAGGTGATTCCTTATCGTGCTACTTTTTCAACCTAATGATGGAGATGATCATCTGAGCTGCTGATTTGAGACGCAGTGCCACGATATTCTACAAAAGTATTATGCTGCTGGCGTATGCTGATGATATCGATATCATTGGCCATAATACGTGCGAAGTCAGCGCAGCATTCTCCAGATTAGCGAAAGAGTCGAGTCGAATGGGTCTTGCAGTGAATGCAGATAAGACGAAATACCTAGTGTCAACAAATAAACTGTCCCAGCGTCTTGGAAACCACGTCACTGTTGACAACATCTCCTTCGAGGTTGTTAAGGACTTCGTCTACCTGGGATCCATCGTAAACTCTTTCAACGATGTCAGTATTGAGATAAAGCGAAGGATAACTCTTGCCAACAGGTGTTACTTTGGGCTGAGTAGGCAATTGAGAAGCAGAGCCCTCTCTCAACGAACAAAACTCACGCTCTATAAGTCACTAATCATGCCCGTCCTTTTATATGCAGCACAAACCTGGACGTTGAGCAGTTCTGATGAAAAGACTTTGGGAGCCTTCGAGAGAAAGATCCTTCGTAAGATCTTCGGTCCAATCTGCGTCAATGGCGAGTACCGAATTCGATGGAACCACGAGCTGTATGAGCTTACGCTGACATCGACATAGTTAAGCGTATTAAAATCGAGCGGCTCCGCTGGCTAGGTCATGTTGAGCGAATGGAAAACGACGCTCCAGCGAAAATATTCGATTCGGTGCCCGGTGGTGGTCAACGCAGAAGAGGACGCCCACATCTTCGTTGGAAGGATCAGGTGTTGGATAACCTGACTACACTTGGTGTTTCCAACTGGCGCCAGCAAGCGCAAAACAGAAATGGCTGGCGCAATTTCTTATACGAGGCCAAAACCGACCTTCGGTTGTAAGCGCCAGATAAGTAAGTAAGTAAGTAAGTATAATATTGGAGATTTTATAATTTTCATTTTTGCTAATTTGTTTTATTATCATCAATATATTAATTGCTTTATGAACATAAAAGCTTTGAAATCGACGCTAATCTTGACACACAATCATTATCTTATACCATCCCTGCACTATTTTAAACTTTTTTATTTGATGCTATGCTGCCTTGGTGACACTGTAGTAATTTTAAATCTTAATTTAAAAGTAATTTTAAAACCTTTCTACACATAAACATTCTCACACTTCTGATTTGGGTGAGCTTGTAAAGCTCATATTGAATATGATATAGTGTGCAACAGCTGCAAAAATAATGCATGGAACACATTGGCTACATTCGGCGTACTCAACAATTGCCAACTGAAAAAAATCGCTTAAAAGCTTTTATATTCATGAAGTTATAAATATTTTTATGATAAAAGAAATTAAAATAATAAGATTTCGGCTTAGTAAGAGTAGCGCCGAATTTAAAGCTTTTATGTTCATAAAGCAATTAATATATTGATGATAATAAAACAAATTAGCAAAAATGAAAATGATAAGATTTCCAATATTATATTAATCTTCTTATATATAAAAATGAAATACGTGTGCGTTAGTCTTGCTAAGGAAACGGTTTGGCCGATTTTAAAAATTCTTTTTTTGTATTGTTTGCCTTAATGCAGATGTGGTTTAGAAAAAAAGAAAATTACAAAAAACTCGAAGGAACAGCGGAAAAATCGAAAAAATCGAAATTGATAATTTTGTATGGGAATTGCCACATCAGACCACTTTAAATAGCCAACGGCTGAACGGATTTAACTCAAATTTTGCACACACATTACTTGAATCCTAGATAAGGTTACAGCATACTTAGTTTTAACCACGCCCCTTCTTCCGCCCCTTTACAAGAATCGCAAATTATCCTTCTAGCGTACTTTTATTAGCGAAACTGTTCGTCTAAATAATCAAAAGAAAATTATCTTATTGTAACACCAAAAGCATTCACATATCTTCAAAATTGCACAATATTTTAGTACAGCGTATTTTTCTAATAACATCGTTTCCTTAGAATAACAAAAAACTATCAGAAATTCGTATTTCCTTTCGATGAAAATAACTCCGTTGTTTTTGAATATATTTCATTCAATTTCTTTTCGTTGATAAATTTAATTTAAGCACTTAATAAACCCGTATTTGAAGAAAGCTCCAATATATTCACTTTTTACTCCAAAAAGAACACAAAAGCTGTCATTTCAATATATAAAAAAATTTTGAAAAAAAATATTATTTGTTTGCCCATTGTGAGGATCGAGCCTTAGACCACCTCATGGCTTCAAAACTGACGGATGAGCTGACTTTTTTTATTCAAATTGAAATGTACTACAAAAATTTCCTAATAGAATTTGCAATAAAATGATATGACAGGACAATCTTCTGAAATCGAATTATAGCAGCCTATTATATTTTTCTAAGACAAAAACCAATCGTGTTTTTATCTTCTATTCTCTGAATATTTAATTATCAATTGCCGTGCGTTGGTATTTGCTAAAACTCGCAAATGGCTCGGCCGATTTTAATAATTTTTTTTTTGTTCGCCACAATACTGATGTGGTGTAGGCAAAAAGAAAATAAGGAAGGAAGGAAAAGAATCGAAAGAATTGAAATTGGTAATTTTTCGTGTCGTACAGTGTTCGTTACAACTCCAAGGAGGGGACTCGCCTGACATAGGTCTACGAAATCAGTGAAATGCTCGGCGAGCTAATACACGTGTAAGCCACACAGCAGCGAGTGACGGATAATGAAAACAATTAGATTGTCATGTCCGAATAAGTGTCATATATAAAAAAAACAGAGTGGCATACATAAGAACCCTTTTTTTGTTTTTTTTTTGTTCGTTTCAAAAAATTGGAATTTTCTCGGAAAAATCGATGTTCCATACATTTTGTATGGAAAAATAAAAAATAAAAAAAAAACTCGATTTTAATTTCATAATTCAAAATGCAATTTCTGCACAATTACATTCGTTCAAATCAGTTGTTTGTGTCCAGACGAAGCAACCAATTATCGAATAGTGTTGCTGAATTCATTGGTTTGCAAGGATTACCACCACATAATGTACCACTGAAGGTTGGATCTGTTATTATCATGCTCCGGAGCCTCAATCAATCCAAATTCTGCAAGGGAAAAAAATTGGTCGTGAAGCAACTCAAGAATAATGTTTTTCAAGCAAAGATGAACGCATTTGAGTAGGCCAATTCAAGGGCGAGGAAGTGCACATTCCAAGAATATCACAACGCCAATCTTTCGAATTAATTATGTCACTGTGTGCTGGATTAAATCAAATCTAAACTTATTTTATACCTTAAGAATAAAAAGAACATACGAG
Organism: Pherbina coryleti; assembly: GCA_943735915.1. NCBI lineage: Eukaryota > Metazoa > Arthropoda > Insecta > Diptera > Sciomyzidae > Pherbina > Pherbina coryleti. The sequence goes on along the minus strand of OX030948.1, from coordinate 116,367,353 downwards.
TAATAACATAATATATAATGTATATAAAGATAATAGAGCGTAAAGCAGTACGATCATATAAAGAGAGAGAGCAAGTAGACTATGCAAATGCAGCTTATTTTACACCTGTAGCATGGAGGTGCATTCAGTTTTTTAGATATAAATAAGCAGACGGAAGCCCCGCTCACAAAATTATATGGAAACAATATAAATGTTGCTCAAATAAATGTTAGTGCAAAATAATCTGTCTTAAATTATTTGTAAAAAATGCATGTATAGCTATATGCCTATAACTATTAATCTTGAATTCCTAAGCTTCTTGCATGGCTTACAATATATGACATGTTCGAGTGTTGGAAAGCCTTCATCTTCGTTTACTTTTGCTAATATTGTCTATCAAAAAGCATTGAATTGATCTGACATGTGATTCCCTCAATCTCCTTACATTCCGTGTAAATAAGGGATATTAGAGTGTTTCATTCAGTCAATAATTGAAATTCGATTGGCACCATTTGATATCGATCGTAAATGTTCGATAAAAATTAATTTCGGGTGGGATCGTGATTGCTCGGAATTCTTTCAATAAAAAAATTAATTAAGGGCGGGACGAAGTTTGCCGGGTCCTCTAGTAAATGTATAAAAACAACAAAAAGAGTTTTTATAACATTTTTTACAAGAAGACCTAGAGCACAAAAAATACAGAAAACCATACAAAATTAATGTCGAAGAAAATAAACAATTTACATAATATGTTATTTTTACATTTTTAACATAGTTTACTAAAAGCAGCTTTCGCAGACCCTAGAATTTCTGGTTCGATGCTATTATAAACATTATCCAAGTTACACGGGGTACAAAAAAAAACATTAATAACACTATGACACAAAAAAACACTTTTGGCAAAATAACAGCATGCCACTATATACATTGGCGACACACTGTATTAGGTGTGTAATTTTCACCGGTCAAGTCCACTTCGTCGAAAACCAATGTATAGCTCTTTTGAATTCACTTGTTAAAAGATTCTTTTCATTCTGAAATCTTGTAGATGTTTTTTTTCTGGTTTGATGACCGCAAACGTAGCAAAATAAATCAATTTTTTCACACTGCATACTGAAACTGTCAGTTGCCACTGTTGTGTACGAATTATGTTGTAGCACTTTATATAACTTTCACCGCGTCACTTTTTTCGCTTTTGCGTGCTACCTAAACAGTGTTAAGAATCATCTCTAGGAAGTTTATATGTTCTAGAAATTTGTTTATTGAGATCTTAGGTAAATTTTTGTAGTTGATTGTTTCCTTGAATTTTGAACGGTTTGCTACCCATGGACCTGAACACGGGAAAAAAGGTAAAAAAAAATCGAATTTTTTTAAGTTTTTTGGGATTTTGATCTGGAAGGTGAAGTTTTTTGATTTGATATGTTCGCAATTTTGTTCTTTATTACAAGAGCTACAACTTTGCCTCAGAGAGTAAATCGAAATTCTGAACGGTTTGCAAGATATGAGCCCGAGAAAATTATCACTTTTTTGCGAAAATGATACCGAGGCCCCAAATCTTTGGCGGCCCATAAACAAAAAAGTGCATGACTTTGGGAAAAATTGGGAGACACGGGTCTTTTTTTTTTAGTCCTTTATCACGTAGTGGTGTCCGTATATGGTTATTTTGCCATGACTTAAAAAATTACACACAGTGAAAGTAAAAATTAAAAAATTAACTGATTGCTGTGACAACGTGTGTTTTTACTGCTGTTTGGCCTAACCGCTATGCTTTTTGTAATTATCTGATGCAATAGCTAACGTTGATTTTAATTAATATTGGTCTCTGCTAAAGTTATTTTTATTGCTGTTGTTTGAGTTGCTGCTGTTGCATTTGCTCGCTTGCTGTTTGTAGTGCACGTGCCACCTTAACCACGTACGCCGCATATACTTGCTTTGAAGTGCTATGGGACCTCCCGTTGCCACTTGTGTTGTCTGCACTAAAAACGTGACGAAGAGCAAGGGCGGAATCTCATGTGCTCGATGCAACCGCTGGTTACATATAGATTGTGCCAAAATCTCGGCTGAAGAGTTGAAACTACTGAGTAAAAAACCTTCAATGTTCGCTTTCACTTGCAAGGATTGTAGTGCTGCTGATGGTGTGTTTCCTGCTGTAGATGCTGACGAGTATTCTGAAGCTAGTTTACGCACTGAAATGAGGCGCTGGTTCGGTGAGTTATTCGCAAAAATCGATGATACTATTCTGAAAATTGACGCAATGAGATCTGATCTAACCTCAAATGTGCAGTCCCTTACTGCTGACATTGCTAATTGCAATGTTAAAATTGCAACCCTTGATACCAACACCAACAAGAAATTTAAGGAGCTTGAAAAAGATAACTATGTCATGCAACGGCGCCTTAATCGAGCTGACTTCATTGTCACTGGTCTCTCAGTTAGGATCGTTAAATTTTATGAACCAGTTCTTGCAATTGGGCAAACTCTGGATGTGCCTTTATCAATAAGTGACATTCAGCACTGTGCATATCTTCGTAATGGAAAAGCAATTATAGTCAAACTTAATTCGGTGTTCACCCGTGACTCAATCATGAAGCAGTATTTTCATTCCTGCACTTTGTCGCTCTCTCAAATTGTTGGCGGCGATCTCAACTCTCGAGTGTACCGTAATGATCACACAGCTGCCTCAAATATCTGTCTATCTACGCTATCTGTCGCAAGTTACTAAAGGATAAGAAGATTGCGAAGTTCAAACTAATTAATTCCGACAATCCATTGGTAAAAATTAAGTCTTTAGACGGCAAGGACCACACTTTTGATTTCCAGCAATGTTCCGACATCTATGACTCTATTGCTGCTGCTCATGCTCCTGCCTCTCAAGATTAGGACCCCTAAAAATCTGTGGAAAGTTTCATCTATTATCATAATCATTATGCTTGGAAACAGCATATCAAGGCGAATCGAGATCATCTTAACTTAAAGACTAGAAGAATGTACTGTCTGATTGGTCCAAAATCTGAACTTAGTTTAGAAAACAAGGTGTTACTATATAAAACGATTTTAAAACCAGTTTGGATTTATGCCACTCAACTTTGGGGTACTGAAAGTAACTCTAACATTAAAATCTTACAGCGTTATCAATCGAAAACTTTGCGACTGATTGCTGGACTCCTTGGTTCATATCAAACAACGATATTCATAAGGATCTTCGTATTCCCACCATTAAAGAAGAAATTAAATTACACAGCGAAAAATACCTCCAACGACTAAGCTGGCGATCTCTCTATTGGACGACACGTTTGAAACTAAAAGACTGAAGCGATTTCACATCTTAGATTTACCATTCAGATCTTGATAAAACAAGGTGGAGCAATAAATTCTTGATTTACAATTTATATTTAAGTTTATGTTGTACATCTTTTAGTTGTTTCGAAATGTACATATTTTATAATTGCTCAATAACTTAAAAAAAAATTTTTTTTCTTTATATTGTTGTTCCCACTGGGCTCAACAGTCTCTGTTAACTATCTTACCGTGAGTAAGATAACTCTGTTAACTATCGTATTGTCGCAAGATAGATTGCAAATAAAGATTAAAAAAAAAAATTTATAACAACTTTCTCATTCATAACTTTATATATTTTAACCATTCTTTTTGCAATTTTCTCTCATCTTATATTTTTCAAAAAATACAAAACAGTTTCAAAAGATTTTTGAAAAAACATTTTGTTCATTATGATTTTTAATATTTTTAATCTTTTTTTGGCTTTTTGCTACATAATAATTGATTTTTCATTACTCTTTAGTTTTAAGTTAATTATATCTATTTTTATGTTAATGAATCAGCTTTCCCCTAATATGCTCGCTTTTGAGCTCACTTAATGATAACTTGGGTCCTGTTTAAAGTGACAACTCTTTTTTAAAATGTTCCCTTAATAAATTCAAACATACTCTTAGTATTGCCATATGAATTGCCAAAGCATGAAACCATCTACGAGATCCTCTAAATTTGATGAGCTTAAATCTGTTATTGAAGGTTGTTTCTTAGACGTCTTTGGTATTACTGAGACTTAGCTTAAGCCGTTTGTTTCGTCAGAAGCCGTAGAGATTCCTGGATATGTTCCAGTGAGAAACAATCGCATTGATGGTCATGGTGGTGGTGTCGAAATGTTTTTGTCCAAACAATTAAAATATAAAATTGTACCCGTGAATTGTGAATAAGTGCCATATTAGCGAGACGCTATTTGTTGAAATTACCCATAAGTATGAAACTGTCTTAGTTGGAGTAGTTTATCTTCCCTATGGGGACGTTAATGTCTTTGAAGACTCCATTAGTGATCTTTCTGTCAGATACTCCAATGTTATCATTATGGGTGATTTCAACAAAAACTTATTTAATTCCCATAAATCTCAAGTCATGAGGGGAATTTGCCAACGCTGTAGCCTCTCTTGTGTGCACAACTCAATTCCCACTTATTTTGATTTGCAGCACAATTCTACCTCTTTGCTTGACTACTTTTTTTTGAGTAATACTGGTACTATTTGAATATCTGGACAGATTTCTCATCATGCTTTACTTTTTCTTTCCTTAAATATTGAGCCTCTGCGTCAGGATGAATTTTTTGAATATAGAAACTATAACGGTATAGATTATAACAGGTAGGGTTTCAAACTTACTTCTTCTAACTTTGTTGGCATTTATGATACTGGTAATACCGATGAGCAGCTTGAAATTCTGAATAGTAACTTTTAACGTCTCTTGTACCCGTTTCTAGAGTTCAGTTGCGTAGGGGTAGTAAGAATTTTATGACATCAAGCGAGATCACTTCGTGATCTGGCGTTCAAAGCATTTCAGGTGGGTCGTTGCGATTTCAAGTGGAGAGTTTTTTGCAAGTTTTGTAATTGACTCAAGAATGTTCGAGGGAAGCTTTGGAACACACTTCGCAATAACGGTTACCTGAAAGCTTCCGGTCCTCCAGTTGCAGCGAATGTCAATGACATAAATGCTAACTTTTTAGCACATCAATCTCATAACTCTAGCAATAATATTATTCTTTCTGATTCCAATGATGACGTGAATTCTTTTTCCTTTCATAATGTTGATACTGATGAAGTTTTCCTTGCGCTAATGAAATCTAATGCGGTTGGCTATGACAATATCCCTATTAAATTTCTTAAAATAATTTTTCCACCAGTGCAGCATCACATTCTTCATTTTATCAGTACTATATTAACCACGTAAGCAAGGATTGTTCCCATCAAGAAAAGCGGTAATTCTAATTTGCCTTCCTTATCCAAAGTTGAGAATCTCATGATGCATCAAAATATAAGTTGTATTAAAAATAAATTACATTGTTATCAATACGGCTTCTGGATTGGCTATAACACAACATCTCTATTGGTTGGTTTTACAGATTGCATTAGAAAATGCTATCATGATTCTAAAGTTTGCATTCTACTGTCATTGGATCTCAGAACGGCTTTTGATAGCATAAATCACTCGGTTTTGGTTAAGAAAATTCGCAACGAGTTTAATTTTTTCTTATCGTCGTGCAAGCTCATCTATTTTTATCTTTCCAATCATAAGCAATTTGTCTCATGTAATAAATATAACTCAGAGTCATTCGAGGACATCTGCGGTGTCCCCCAGGGTTCTGTTCTGGGGCCTATATTTTTTATGTTATACCCCAATGACTTCACCAATTGTCTTGATGGGTGCACACCATTCATATATGCTGATGACATTCAACTTGTTTTCTCCGGTGATCCTCAGTTTCTTGATGTACTGGAAGCTGTTGTAAACTATAGTCTTGTATTTCTTAATGGATGGCAGATAATTCGCTTCGTATAAACGTCTCTAAATAAATGTTATGCAAACCTCCTAGGCAGATCTGCGCAGATTTCTCTATTTCTTTGAACAATGTTCCCATTGATTTTGTCAATGAAATTAAATGCTTAAGGCTGATTACACAGCCCGACAGACATTATGGTGCTGGAGATTTTTCAGGTGATTATAGACTACAATGGTTTCTTGATTTCAAATATGGACTCCGTTTTTCTCCATCAGCTCGAGTTTTTGAGTTATAGGCAAAAACATGAAAATCATTGATCAAATCAAAAACATTGATCTACCGATTTGTATAACGATGACGAATTTCAATGAAGAATATAAGATCTTTCAATTTTTGCACATAAAATTACAATATCTTTGACAGTTTTGAAGATATCGACGTTCAAAGTGGAAAAAAAGTCACAATTTTACATAGGCTGCTCTTTTGAAACCCTGTATCTTTAATATTTTTCAATGGATTTGCAAAAACTTTTTTTTACTTGATAGAAAATCTTTCCAATTTTAATAAACATTTTAGGTTTCTTTTATTCTTACATTTTTTCAAAGAAATTAAAAAAAAAGAAAAATATTTTAAAATTAATTTTATTAAATTTCAAGTTCAGTTGATAAGTTTTTTTTTTTGGTAAGGTTAGCATCATTTACGACTTGAAAAACTTCTCTTCAGTAGCTTTCTGGAATGAAAGGCATCAGGCCCATCTCGCTTAAGACTCCAATAATATTTTTATTTATTTATTTAAATTAAGTCTACTGATCAAGATCTTACAGACTATTTCATAGTCTGCCATTATATGTCTGTCCCATCTTCCTTGGTAGCGGTCTTCCATTATTTTCATGTCCTGATGGAAACGCTCACCTTGTTCATCACTAGTGTTTCCAAAATTCTCAGGGAAGTGGGATAAATGGCTGTGTACAAAGTGAATCTTGATGCTCATATTACATCCAAGATCCCTAAAACTGTCTAGCATGTTGGTCACTAGGGCGTATCGAATTACAATTTTTTTTCGAATTTCACATTCTAAGAGGTCTCAAAAGTTGCATGAGGTTGTCAAGATCACCCAAAAAAACTTTTGCTTCGAATATCCTTCACACAGGACACTGTGGATAAAAATCGTGAGTGGCATCGTGTTTACCAACATATTGTTAGTTTAAGCCTATACCTACTTTTGTTTTAAGACATACGCAGTTTTTTTTATAAAAGTCAAAGCATTTTAAGATCGTTATTTTTTACTGTTTTCCTCAAAAAACAACTTTGTCCTTGCGGGGCAGGAAGACATCCTTTTTTTTCCTTAAAATTTTTTTTGGGTGATCTTGACAACCCCATGCAACTTTTGAGACCTCTTAGAATACGATCTAAATTTTTCGATACGCCCTATTGGTCAATAGTTGCTCAAAATTACTTGCTATGCAATTGCCTAAATAGTTTTTGACAATTTATTCAAATGACACCCATGCCTTTCGCTTAAGGTTAATCATCGAGGTTTTAAAATGAGGGTCTTTCATTAGCTGCCTTATCTGCGGACCATTCATTACACCAGCTTTAAGCTTTTCTAAACTTATTACCGGCATTTTTCTACTTATATAAGCAAAACACGGTCCTTTATCAATTCCTTATCAAAAAACCTTATCAACTGTACTTGAATTTTAATAAAATTAATTTTAAAAATTTTTTCTTTTTTTAATTTCTTTGAAAAAATGAAAGATAATAAAAAAAACTAAAATGTTTATTAAAATTCGAGAGATTTTCTATTAAGTAAAAAAAGTTTTTGCAAATCCGTTGAAAAATATTAAAGATAAAGGGTTTCAAAAGCGCAGCCTACGTAAAATTGTGACATTTTTTGCACTTTGAACGTCGATATCTTCAAAACTGTCAAAGATATTGTTATTTTAAGTGAAGAAATTGAAAGGTCTAATATTTCTCCATTGAAATTCGTCATCGTTATACAAATCGGTAGATCAATGTAATAGGTAGAGCAAAATTATCAGAAAAAGAACGAATTTGCATGTTTTTGCCTATAACTCAAAAACTCGAGCTGATGGAGAAAACGGAGTCCATATTTGAAATCAGCAGCCAAAATGCATTCGGGAGTGACTATGGAGACTCTGCACCTTTTATAAAGTGTAATATTGTAACTTAGTGTTATAGATAACAACTTGTCTTTTGAGTCTCACTTTAACAGTTTAATTTCCTCAATTAATTTGATCTTAAGAAAACTGTAAAGCCTTCATCTACATTTGCCTTTAAGAATCAAGGTAAGATTAGTTCATGCTCTACTAATGTCTCGTATTACTTATGGACTAGAAGTTTTTTTTAGTACTTGGTCGTACAATCTCCGCAAGCTCCAACTACTTCTTAATAGGGCTGTTCGATTTTTGTATAACGTTAGACGCAGATAGCATATCTCTAACCACGTAATCCGCTTTTCAAGTTGTTCGTTCTTAGGATTTGTCCATTTTAGACTTCTGTCCATGTTCTACAAAATTTGTTCCTGGGTACATTGCTGAATTATTCATTTTTTCTCGCTTTTCAAGAAACATTCAGATTGTCTTCCCCAAGATCTCTTAATCACAATTTGAAAGATAGTTTCTCATTAGAACAGCACGGTTTTGGAACACCTTGCCTAGAGAATTGAGGTGTTTCTCATTAAGCTGCAATGTCTTCAAAAGCAACCTATTCGTTTTCGTAGTAACTATCTTAGCATAATTTTGTCGCTCTCGGGTACTTGTTACTTTAACCCATTAATGACAATGACGAATGTTAAATATATGTAGAGCTGGTGCACCCTTTTATGTAATAGCAAAAACAAAAAAACATTTGAATGATTCGATGCAAAAACGTGTTGAATCTTGTTTACTAGGAAACTAGTCACCCGTAGGAAATGATTTGACTTATTTTGAGTCGAAGCAGTTAGTTGTGCAGATGTACTTTTTATTGCTTGTGCTTTGGTTTGTTCAAAATGGCTCATATGCGAAAGTAAGTAAAATAAATTAATTATATTATTTTTTGTGTGATGATAATTGAAAAAAATTTGTTTGTAGTGTTTTAGTGTCTTTGTTTAGTTATATTTTGGAAATAAAAAATGAGTGAGTTTTATTATGTATTGTGCGGTAGTGGAGTGTTTACGCCGCCGTTACATGTATGTAACATTCGTCCTGATATGGTATTTATGCAAATATTTTTTCTTGTGGTTTTTTTGTTTGTATTTAGAGAATTGATGACCATTGAAGAATGCTGTAGCTTCTTAGAAATTAGCATCTAGAAATGCAAGATTTAGATGATGAAGAGGTTGATAAAGTGTATATCGAACCACAAGAAGAAGATACAATTTCTGATGAAGAAGATGTTGGCGAAGATGTAGGTGGAACATTCGCACATCTACCAAGAAAACAGCTGTTAGCTACATGCCAAATTGTTTTTCGTGGTCAAGACAGTGATGAGCGTGGAGTGGAGTTACCTGGATCATTGGAAAGGTTTTGACTGCTTCTTTTTATTCCTGGACAGAGTTTATCAATTTAATTACCATTTAAACTAAAATATTTAAAAAAAAAACCATATTTATATTTTGCTACAAACACCTGCTGCAAAAATAATGTTAGCAATGAAATATTTTTTTATATTGAAAAGAATGAAATGAAATGAAATTTTTTTAAATATCTATACTATTATATAAAATGAAAGTGAAAATTTTTTGTGTCCGCAAAACTACAGAAGTACTGGTCCGATTTTTTTGAAATTAGTTTTAAAATATCACATTTGTGCTACAAAAGGTTCATTGGTTATTTTCTTTACGAAATTTCAATAATAAGTATCTCTAATTAAAGTGTTAAGTTTTTTAAAAATTCATCCACAAGCAAGCATAAAACAACAAAACAAATTAACAAATACATATACATACATACTTTGCTGCGCTTAAAGCTAATTGGATCGAAGTACATTCTAATATGTTCAAAGTAGTTTTGATGTGGAGAATTAATCTAACACAGTTTTGTTAAAAGGGGATTCACTGACCACCTTTAGCATGTTGAGGATTTTTTTGATGAGAATGAGATTCAATCCGACTTGATGTGTGTATGTATGTACGTATGTTTATTTGTTTCGCTGCATGCAACTTTTCTACACATGTTTTGACGGTGGTTTTCCTGTAATTTATAAATGAACAAAAGGAACAAACGTGTGATTCAATAAGTTTTTTTATAAATAAACAAGGGAACTGGGACGGGCATAGGAAAAGGGGTTATGGAACTAAACGTCGCATGACAATAAAACTCAGTATGGAGTTGCTAATTGCCAAAGTCTTTCTACTGGAAAACCGGTTTGTGCATTGGAAAAGGGGGTGTGGCCCGATTCTCTATACAGAATAGCTATGGAAGCTTAAATTCAAGCAAGGCAATACAATTTACTTATTCTAACAGTTTTATTTTTATTTTTTTTTCTCACCCCTTTCCTTGTTTTGGTGTTCGAAGATATGCAATTTGATGTGGGCGTAATCCGCCCACCTAAATGACATGATTTTACGAACACGTCAAAAAGAAAAGGTAAGAAGAAGAACAAATAAAAGTAAAAGCTACTTACTTAAATACTAGTATATTTTATACATATTTAGTAGTAGAAAAGGAAAGAGGAGAAGGAAAGTAAAAAGAAAGCTCAAAGATTGGGTTGATTAGGAAGAGAAAGAGACTTGGATAGAGATCGCTTGAATGAGGATTTAGACATGGAAGGTGAGTAGTGGTCGGATAAACTATTAAATTCTCTACAGCAACGGCTGATGGGTTCATTACTTGCATATGCAGTATGATGCTGATATTCAGTTAACAGCCGAGTATGTCTTGTACGTCTTATAGGGTCATTGAGGGTAATCTTGTTAGAGATGTATTCGCAATTAGTTACACTGTTCAGAACATCGAAAGTAAAGCATGAATCCAATACCGTTCTTCTTATTGATAGCGGCATCAAATTTAATAGGCTGAGTCTGTGTTCATACGGTGGAAGGCTACAATATTCTCGGGGGTTATAAGTCCCTCTCAGAGCGAATAGGACAAATTGCTTTTGTATGGATTCGATTCTATCACTATAGGATTCAAAAGCTGGATTCCAAATAATGCAGCCATATTCGAGTATTGGGCGCACTAGTGCACAGTACAAGGATGTAGTGACCCATACATTCTTGAATTCATGAGCTCGTCTTTTAATAAATCCGAGCTGTTTGCTGGCCCTGGATACAATCTTATCATAGTGTAGATTAAAACGCAGTTTGTTGTCCAAGACCACTCCAAGATCAACTATATAATCGACCCTGTTAAGTTCGATATTGTTGAGGCGATAGTTATAATTCGTAACTTGGTTTCTACGGGAAAAACTTATCACGTTACACTTATTTACATTGAGGTAAAGTTTGTTTTGGGTACACCAGGTCTCAAGAGTTAAGAGGCTTAACTGTAAAATGTTGACATCTTCCTGCGATTTAATTACGTGGTACATTTTTAGGTCGTCCCCATACAAAAGATGTGGAATATCCTTCAACACTATGGACAAGTCGGATATGAAGATATTGAAGAGAAGAGGACTAAGGTGGCTACCTTGCGGTACTCCAGAGGAGACTTCGATTTTCTTGACAAAATTCCTTGGAATTTAACATATTGGGATCTACCAAGGAGATAAGTTGATAGCCAACTAAGTAAAGATCCAGAGAAACCGAATCTTTCTAATTTATTTATTAAGATGCCATGATCAACACGATCGAAGGCTTTACTAAAATCAGTATAAATAGCATCTATTTGGTATCTTTTCTCCATCTTGCTTAAAACGTCAGAGACCATGATCATGAGGTTAGTGGTGGTGGATCGGCCTTTTCGAAACCCGTGCTGCTGCTCGTTTAGTCGAGGATTGGCAAGGCGTGTTAGCTTTTCGCATATAATTTTTTCGAATAGCTTTGGGATGGCTGACAAAATTGCTATGCCTCTATAATTTTCAACAGAACTCTTTTCACCGTTTTTGTATATTGGTATTAGGTGGGAAGTTTTCCAATAAGAGGGAAATACTCCAATAGAGAGTGATTTGTTAAATATTATATATAAGGGCAAAAGTAGTTGGTCTAAGCATCGCACCAATAACGTGGGGGGAATTAGGTCTGGTCCAGGTCCTTTGTTTGCATCTAAACCCTTTATTGCGCTTGATATGTCTTCTTTCGTCAAGCTGAAGTTTTCAACCATGTGTTGTGAGTTCGGAGTGGGGGGAAAAACATCAGACCGAGTAGTTGGTGGACAAAAAACCTCCTTAAAATGATCCGCAAAGAGGTTACATATTTCCTGAGGGTTGGAAGAGGTAACATTACCTTTATACATGGATGAAGGGTAACCGGCTGATTTTCGCTTCAAATTGACAACGTCAAAAAATGTTTTGGGGTCCTGGATAATTTTTTCTCCAATTAAGTTTGTGTAAAACTTGTAAGCTACTTCTGATTTGAAAGAAAATTCTTTTGATAGCTCATCATATTTGAGCCTCATTTCTTCGCTTACATGCGCAGTGCTTTTGAGGAGTTTGTAAATTCTGTTTCTCTGGTTTCTCACGTATCTGAGATCTGCATTTAACCAAGGTTCTGAAAGTTTGTTTTTTTTCTTTATTTTAGGCACATACCTTTCGATAGCTGTAGAAATGTAATGATAAAAACTCGAAATAGTGCTATCTAAGTCTAAGTTCGATAGAACACAACTCCAGTTAATACCATCTAGAAAAGATATTATGCTTTCATAATCGGCGTTAAGAAAGTCGTACACAATGGAGTTATTGAAGGACTTGGTAAAAGAAATATTAATGTAAGAAAAAGTAACTGTTAAGGCTGTATAGTGGACAGTGTTAGCAAACAAATTTTCTGCTTCGATGGTTGGACCAACATTCACTTCGTCGTATGAGTTAGTAAAGATTAGGTCTAACCACCTACTATTTTGGTTTTGTGTTGCAGAGACTTGCTGAAGATCATTGCTATAAAAGGTATCTAGTAATGTGAAGTCTATGGAACTTGAGAGGTTTACAGGCAGAAGATAGTTGTCGTTTTCGTCAATGACAAATGATATATTTGACCGGTTGAAGTCACCAAAAATAATAACTTTATCTTCCTCATCTAAAGTCGCCATAAATGTAGTGATTATTTCACATAACTCATTGTATGATGATTCACTAGAACTTGGGGGAATGTAAATAACACCAATGTACATATATCACGAATTCCACGAAAAAGTCAACCTCATAGGTCAAAAATTAAATTGTAAAGAGAGAAGAGAAACTATATAGAATATATTCTATCGAATTCGGACAACACGTTTTAAGTTGAATTTTTCAAGATAACGGTAGTTTTTCTGTGTTTTTTTTACTTTCGCGTGGTGAATAAGTTGAGCGAAAATTTTGCAGTTTTATTTTGATATTTGCCATGAGGGCGTGCACTGTTTATTACAACAATTAAAAAAAAAATAAATTTTTCAAATTTATTAATATTTTCCTAATAATCATACATATATATGAATAAATAATTATCAACGACATACCGTGTTAAGAGCAGTTAAATAAATTAAGAAAATATGTAGCATGTGCGTGACAATATTGATATATGTTTCAATGCAGACTCTAATATAAGAAATTTTTTTGCGGAAAATGCTGTTATGTGTGGATATTGAGATGGCAAACTAGGTTGAAAGACATTTTTTTTACTATTTCCATTGAAAAAAATTCCACGCGTTTCGCACATGTTACACTTTTTTCTATACAACAATCTAGTTTTTACACACTACGGTGTCGTTCATAAATTACGTTACCAATTTAGAGGGGAGGAGGAGCTTTAAAATGTATTACGATTAGTAATGATATGAGGGGTCTCATATATAGCAAAGTGACCAAAAATAAAACAACTCGAAAAAATTGAAATTAATACACCCTTCATTTAAAAAAATTTCCATCCTTACATCTTAATTAAACGGTCAAAAGTCTAAATTGACAGTTAACTATTGAAAAGTGTCAAGTGTTTAACCCTTAAATTTCCAATGTATCTTTTTGGATACAACCGAGAAAATAGGCTATTTATTTTAAAATATTGCAAAAATTAAAATGCTGGATATGTAGTTTCACTCAGAAAATTTCAAATATAAAACAAAAATTTAATTAATGACATAACTTTGTTGGTTTGGGAAATATTGATCGTCAAATTAAAAAGTTTTTTCATTTTTACGGAAAGTTCGGTTTTTGACATGAAATACCTTTTAAACTATTAACAATTTTAGAGTATCATTTAACAAACAAATTTAGAGTTATCATAAAAAGAATCGTTTTCCACGTTTTTGCCTTGAACTCCTACAACCAAGCTGATTGATGGTATTCGTCAGAATGCCCACTGTATCTTTTTGGATACAACCATGTTTTCTTTAAACAAAACTTTTTCCAAAAAAATAAAAACGGGGTCGTGTTCAGGGGCTCATTTAGCACAACATAATTTTAATGATATCGATGTTTTTGGGCATTTAAGGGTAAAAATAAATCGGAATATAAATTATTATTCAAATTAATCTATTTTAAGGAATCATATTCACAAAAACACTGAACTTGGTGATGTACGGGTGCAGCCTTCACGGGTACTCTCTCAAAGGCCAGTCGAATTTCTTTGCATAAGAAATGAGGATACACCTGAATAGGTCCACATGGAATCTGTTGAAGAATTTGAAGAGTCCCCAAAGTTCCAGCTCCTTCAATTCCAGTGATTGAGAGCATCGACTTTTGGATCGAATAGAATAGAATAGTTTTTATCGATTAAAATAATTGATTTTCAAATTTTTTTCTTAAATGTATCTAGTCATGACATAAAAGAGATTAAAAAAAAAGAAAATAAGAAATTTTTAATCATTTTGTTTTGTATTTCAGTTTTTAGTAAATATGGTCGAAGGTAGCAGTAATATGAACGTACGGTGTAATTGTGCGTGACGAATGTAACATGTGCGTGACGGTGTTTAAAGTTGAAAAAATTGTTTTATAATTTTTTTTTTCAAATAACTTAGCTACTAATATAATCTAGGATAACCTCTTATTGCTGTAAAAAAATATGAAAATTCTATCTGAAGTCAATTCGCAGAAATTTCAGATAGAAACTGACATCAAATTTTTAAAGGGAAAATTTTGTAGCACGTGCGTACGCTACATTTTGCTTAATATCACCGAAATTCATAAGTGGATTCATAAAACCTTTACACATTTTAAATAGACCGTAAAATTAATTAATAAAAATTGCAAACCAGTTTTCGCAAAAATTTCTTCTTAAGTAAATCAGTTGCAATTATTCGCAAGCTGTAACAGTGCGTGACATGGAATTCATGATATACACTTTTTCCTGTACAAACTTTTACTATACGGTGTTCAAAAATTTCGTGAGTAGGTGTTTCTATAAGCTCACTCGAAAGAGAATTGTGAATAGCAATCAGTACACCACCTCCTCGTGACAGGCCTGTGGAGGTATAGTCGCGGTCATTTCGGTAGATAGTCCAATTGCTGTCCAGAATTTCCTCATTTTTAAAAGTGTCACTTAGCCAAGTTTCCGTAACTACTAGAGCCTTGAAGTGACAAGATTTAGCGTCAATAAAAAGTTTGTTTAGTTTACCTCTCATACCACCACAGTTGTGATAAAATATTTTGAGAGAATCCGGTTGGCATGGATGCTTGGACACTACTTGAGGGATGTTGTTTGGTGACTTTGGCTGGTTTTGAGAGATAGTGGTTGTGTTAGGATGAAAGTTAGGAGCAATAATACTGTTGGAGTTCCTTACGTGACTTTTGCAAAAAGGAGACATGTTTAGACCTGACATGAGAGCCATAGGTGTCAAGATCCGCGTTGACTTGATTAATTGACATTCCAAGTTGCTCGTGAAAGCAATTAAAAATTTGACGTAAATCGTTCACATCGGTCGGCAGACCTTCTTGTTGAATTAAACTTTTAAATTTGTTTTGGTCTTGCCTTCTATGCATGTACAATCAGGAGCTTTATGTATATAGGAGAGATACAGACGGACGTTGTTGTAGACACTGTTCTCTCTAAGGCGAGAAAGGGCATATCTGCTTTCAGTGTCTGCACAAGAGTTCGAAGTAAGTTTAACCTTTGGTGGTTGAAGGGGGTCGATAAAATAAGTGGGACTGTTAGGTTGGTAAGGGGCTCCACTTGTGGTTGGAACAGACGGAGATGGGTTTAAGGTATGCGAATGAACAAAGTTAGGATAGAGTGTCTGGAGTATATTACTCTCATTTTTATTAGCTGGTTTGTCCAAATTAGGATTGAGATTAAATGAGACTCGTTTTGGGTGAGAGGGCAGACGTGTGGGATTCGCTTTATTCGAGTTAGAAGAGTTTGTTTTTATGTGTTGGTTGAACTACGGAGTGAAAATTGGAAAGATATTAGTTTTAAGTTTCCAATTGGGATCAGAGCTAGAATGTGAATTAGGTAATTTTTTGTCAGAGGTTGAGTAGTTTGGATCAGACGAAGTACCATTATATTTATGTAGAGTTTTACTAGGATGCGACTTAGAATTAAAACTAGAGTTAGAATTAGAATTAGTAGATAAAGAGCTAGAGTTATTGTAAGAATTATTACTATGAGTAGCCTTATTTCTAGCAGTAGGTTTATGATTTTGAGAATTAGACTTAGAGTTAGAACTAGAATTAAAATTATAATTATAAGAAATAGAAGTAGATTTGTTGTAGGAATTAGACTTAGAGTTAGAACTTTTAGGCAGCTTCCTAGGTCTTTCAATCCATTTTGAGACTTCAGCTTTACCATCATCTAGACTAGAAGTATGAGAAAATAACCAGGCAAATTTTGAAGGGATGTAGATTTTGAAATTTCTGGTTCTTTTCCTGCGGTTTGTCGATGCTGTACTTTTTCTGGAATAACTTACAGACCCAGGAAACACTTGTTCTTGAAGGCAGACCCTTAACAAACAATGCAGTTTTTTTGTTATCGTTTCCACTCGCTAGCTTTTTTATTCTATTTTGCCAATCAGTTAGTGTCCATGTCGTTCCAAAATGGTGAACCATTTTACGAGGAGCGGCAACTGGGCTTAGATCCGTTTGTTTTGTAACTGTTTTACTGGGAGATGTAGGCGATGGAGAAGAGATGTAGGCGATGGGCTGCCCAGTTCCATGGAATCACAAGGTGTTACCGCCGATAACCCTGCAGGCGTTAGTGAATTATTTGCCAACTTCTTCGGTAGTGTTTTTAAAGATACATATTCTCATGCGCAACCGTGCGACTTCTCTAGCCTTCAACAACAGCATAATTTAAACATTTTACAGGTATCAGATGAGGATGTGCTGCAATCTCTGACTGCTCTTGACTGCAAAAAAAGTGCAGGCTTCGATCTGCTTCCCCCAATTTTGTTCAAAAAATGCGCCCACACTCTTTATATGGCCTTAACTAAAATCTTTAATAGGTCTCTTTTGGAAGGTACCTTTCTAAACGAATGGAAGATAGCACATGTGACACCAATTTTCAAATCTGGCCAGAAATATATGATTGAAAGTTACAGGCCGATGACAAAACTTTCGATAATACCCAAAATATTCGATAAAGTTGTAAATAAAATGCTACATAGTGAAGTTCACAACATGATTTCAGCAAAGCAACATGGTTTTTGCGCAGGTCGCTCCACGAATACAAATCTTACGTTATTCTCTAATTTTTGTCTGAACAGCATAGAAAAAGGTTCGCAAGTCGATGTGCTATTTACTGATTTTTCTAAAGCGTTCGATAGGGTACAGCATGAAATATTATTAATAAAACTTGAGAAGCTAGGACTTCACGGTCAGCTCTTAAAATGGATAAAATCATACTTGACGGACAGAGTTCTACTCGTCAAGGTAGGCAATCACTTTTCCAACCCAATAATTGCCAAATCGGGTGTTCCGCAGGGTAGTCATTTGGGTCCACTTCTCTTTATATTATTCGTCAACGATTTGCCGCTAGAATTTAAATATTGTAACAGCTTATTATATGCGGACGACTTAAAAATTTATCACGAAGTTAACAATTACAATGATTGCCTAAACCTGCAAGAGGACATAAAAAAACTTCTAAGTTGGTGTAAGAAAAACCACTTGGACTTAAATTTCTCTAAGTGTAAAATTCTCACGTTTTCCCGGAAAAGTGCTCCTATTTCTTATGATTACAGTTACAGTTCTATTGAAAACTTTTCAAGAGTATGTCAGTTTAAGGATCTGGGTGTGTATTTCGATTCAAACTTTTCATTTAAAGAGCACTTAGAGTATATTGTCTCCAAAGCTAACTCTCAATTTGGGTTCTTAAAAAGAAACTCTAAAGAATTTCTTGACCCATTCACACCAAAATTAATCTTTCTGAGTTTGGTAAGATCACTTTTAGAGTACAGTAGCGTAATTTGGGATCCATGTTATAATAACGCGGTGACTAGAATCGAAAACATTCAAAAAAGATGTACTAGGTTTGCTCTTCGTCGTCTGTACTCGTGGGAAAATATGCCTGTCTATAGGGTGCGATGCCAGTTACTAAGTGTTCAAAGTCTCGCTCAAAGGCGAGTAATGTCTAATATTATGTTTGTTAAGGACTTAATTGATGGAAGAATAGACTCACCAGAATTGTTAGCCCTTATCCCTTTCCATGTTCCGAGTCGTTTCCTCAGAGACCATCAACTATTCTATACACCTCTGCATAGAACAAACTACGGTATAAATGAACCATTAACCAGGTGCCTATCACAATTTAATTCTGTTGCTAACCAAATCGATTTCACTATAGAAAGAAACATATTCAAGAGGCAGTTGGAGGACATACTATTGATTAACTTTAAAGATGGTATTTTAATGTGTTAAATTTATTTAGTAAAAAGCTTTAATTATGTTAATTATTATATAATAGGTTAAGTTATGTAATCTGTAAGGGTGTAACCCGGTAGATGGTAGATAAATAAATAAATAAATAAAGACCGGGCTGGTGAAGTTAAAAGCGCTGCTTCCAATATTTCCTCCAATACAGAAGATGAGTGACGATTGGGAGAGTCTGAAGTTTTGTTGAAACATTCCGGGATATTGTCGATTTTTTTTTAAGTTGATACAACAATATCTCCTATTTCGGAAAGAATGGAACGAGTAACAAGTAGTTCGTCGCCTATATCGTTCATTTTTTGGAACTGAAATTCCAGAAGAGGATCCGGTTGTTGATGAGTTGGAACATTGTTTTTGGCCGAAGACTGCAATAACACATCAATGTCGTTCTGTAAATGGGCAATGCTGTTTTTAATAGACTTAGTGAGATCTATATTTTTAAACGATTCTATGTCAGATCTCAGGCTACATCTTAAATCGCTTGTCACATTGGCATGGTTATCACACACTCTCTCTTGAAGCGATATCAATTGTTTCGATATGGACTCAAATTGCAGTTGACATTCTGTTTTAAAGTTATCAAATGCGATATTGTTCTCATCTGCAATTTTTATGACGTCATCAAACTTGGTCAGTTGTTTAGATACTTTCTTGAAAAACAACTTGTTATCAGAGAGTGTGGAGTTATGTGATTCACTTAAACACTTTATGGCCAACATTTCATGAGACAACGTTATTTCTCTACACTCGTCGCAGTAAAACATAAAATTGTCCAAAAAGTCTTGCAGGTATGTGATACTCCGTTTTGAAAGACCAACGCAGGCAGCATGGAATACCTTACCGCAAAGTCCTTTGCACATTATGTTAGGAACAATGCTTCCATTGATTGTGCAGGAGGGGTTTCCGCAGTTGTTTTCCATGTTATGAATTTAGATTTAAACAAATTTAGGTCAATATATTTGCTTAATTGCAGTAGTACACTTTCGGTTATTGTTGAGATAGGTCAGCAACAACAAAAACACAGCAGTAAAAAATGCAAGGTAGCGGTTTAGCGGGCAGTGATCGAAAATGTTATTGCGGTTACTTTTAAGGTGCAAAGAACTTTTGACACAAATTTGGATATTTTTTTTTTATTTTTTCACACTGTTCTTTTTAGTGGCTGTTTATATTTTTTTATTTTTTTTTTTTTCTTTTTTAATTTATTTATTTATTTATTTATTCATTCATAAGTAATACAAAAGCCTAATTGGCCAATAAAGTGTATTACAAGCTATTTGTATATTCGAGTAATAACTAAAACTATTACTATTACATGCATGCACCTGTTTAAACGACCCCCCTTGCACACACGATCGATCACTAAACTTAAATTATGGGTATATCCCATATAGGCAGTGACACACCTAAATCATTATAGAATTGAATACAAGAACTTTTCTTTTGAAAGTGTTTAAAGTGCCTGAAAAACTTCGCAGAGAAACAGGAAGCTTATTCCATATACGAGTAGTCCGTATCAGGAAAGACCTTTCAAAAATCGACAGTGATATTTTAGGTATAACTAATTGTGTATTTCTTGCGGAACGACCAAACCTGAATTTTTGAAATAAGAACCTTGGTATATTAGTTTTTATAAGCTTATAAAAGCATAACAGTAACCTAGTATTTACAAAATTTCGAAAGGAGCATTTTAAAAATTTTTTAACGTATTCAGATATGTGGTCTCTTCTACGAACTCCATAAACAAAACAAACAATTTTATTTACCGTGACTTCAATTTTTTTAATATTATAAGCTAGAGTACCAGAAAAAACCTCGATACAATAAGTAATACTGGACATAAGCAGAGAATGGGCAATTTTATATCTAACGTGTAATGGTAAAAACAAATTGGTGCTATATAGTTTTCTTAGCGTAAGACCAATTTTTGAACTTAATACATCGATATGATAGTCAAAGTTTAATTTATTGTCGATTGTGACACCGAGACATTTGAACTTATCAACAAATTGAAGCAGTACATTATTGAGCCGAATTTTTATTTGGTCCACATGTACTCTAGACGGGTTGAATTGAATGCACTTAGTTTTGTTAGGGTTTAATGTTAAGTAATTTTCAGACGTCCATGTAGAGAGATGAGAGAGGTTAAAGTCATATCATCAGCATAGATGAAAGGCTTGCACAAATTCAAATCAAGGACATTAACAATGTCATTCAAATACAACATGAAGAGAAGTGGACCCAGTACCGATCCTTGAGGAACACCCGAGACGATATTGAGAAGATTTGATTTAACGCCATTGTACATAACAAATTGTTTACGATCACATAGATATGATAGGATGAGTTTACAAGCAGCATTTGAAAACTTGAAGTGGAATTTCAGTTTATGGATTAATTTAAAGTGGTTTATTGTATCAAATGCCTTAGAAAGATCTAAGGACACTAGAATACTAATTTTGTTAGCATTAGCATTTTCTCTTATAGAGTCAGTTAAACCAAGTAAAAGAGACGAGGTTGAGTACCCATTTCGAAACCCAGATTGACAGTCATGAATTAGCGAAAAACGATTAGTATATCTCATTATTTGAGTTTTGATAATATTTTCAACGACTTTAGATAGCGCTGGCAATATACTAATCGGTCTCAAATTTTCTATTGTGTTTGAACAGTTGCTCTTTGGAATAGGTACAACTCTGGCCACTTTCCAAGATTGAGGGAACTTAGAGGTAGTGAAGATGGTATTTATAAAAAATAGAAGATGACGACGAATAAACGGAAGGATAATTTTAATAAATTTAAGTGGAATATTGTCATTTCCAATTGCATTAGACTTGACACTTAGAATTGCATCAATGAGGTCGCCTTCAGATAAATTCTGAAACGAAAAACCATCTTGAGTATTCTCATAGGCTTCAAAATCAAATGGGTATACATTACTAGTTGATTGATTGCTAACAAAGTGTTGATTAATGACATTAACATCGAACTCTTCCGTTGATGCTACAGAAGAAGTACAGCCAGTATTTCTCAATGTGTTCCACATTTGTTTAGAATTTAGGCCATCAAATAATCGGGACCCAATTTTCCTTTTTTCTTTACGTATAACGGACTTGGCACGATTACGACATTTACAATAGATTTTCCAATTGAATTCTGTTTTTTCATTTAAGTAAGCTTTAAAGGCAAGGTCACGCACAGATTTAGAAAAAACCACCTCTCTAGAATTAAATTCGTTGATGTTTTTATATTTTATTTTATACCTAGTTATAGGGACTAGAGAGAAAGCATCAGTTATAATAGAATTTAGTAAGTTGAGCTGAATATCGACATCATTAGTACCGTATATTTCGTTCAAGTCAATTTCCCAAGAAAATGAGTTAAGAACATCGTAGTTAATACCGCTATAGTTGCGATATTCAACAAATTCATCCTCACGAAGAGCTGGGAAATCAAGGGAAACAAAAAGCAGCGCATGATGAGATATAGCTGGTGATAGCATTTGCCCAGAAAGCTTTACAATACCAGGATCACTTATTAAAAAGAAGTCGATAAGTGATGTTGATTTGTGATGAACATCGAAGTGAGTTGGAAGGGAATTGTGAACACACGATAAATTACAACGTAGGCACAGAGAACGCAGGCTGATAGACTTAGTCAGATCAAAAAGATTATGGTTAAAATCACCAACAACAATAATATTAGAATAATTCAGAAACAGGTCACCAAACAAATTTTCAAAAGACTCAATATCACCGCGAGGTAAGTAAATCACACCAATGAGAATTTTTTGAGTGTTGTGGCATATTTCGACAAACAGGGACTCACATATACCATATTCAATAGACCGAAAAACCACTAATTGTTGCTAAAAGATTGCAATGTTCGAATTTTTCCCGACACGCTTAAAGGCACTGCACTTTAATATTGTTTAGGGAGACAGAGGTGGTCAGGGAACGAGCGTATAGCAAGGTGCAATGATTTAACTAACTCGCGAAGCTGAAACACGTCCGAACGGTTTGACTGTTAAATTGCAATGATGCAATTTACAATCACACCATCCGAAATTTTTACGAAAAACATGATTTTTGGATGTAATTTCAAAATGGTTTAGCTCACTGGTGGTTAACGTGACAGTCAAAATATTTCGGGAATCGTCATAAAATAGATCAAGGTTCATTTTTAGTTGGTGGCATTGACACTTTTTTTTTTTGTATGGAGGTCGAGGCACCTTAAATGCAGACATATGAAGCCTGTTGTTACATATATGTAGAGGGCCAAGCAGCTGAATCCAACTTCCAGAAAAAAAATGTTCTTCTAGTTTTGTTTCTATGCCCTACCATAGCACACACAAAATTTCAAATTGATTGCTAAACTTTTGACCGTTCGTCATTAATGGGTTAAGTTTTGTTAGGAAAAGCTGATTTAATTTCATTTCATATTATTTAATAAGTTTTTTTAATAAAAAAAAAAAAAAAATAAATAACTGGTCATTTCAGCCCTTGAAAGGACTTTGACCTAGCTTCTTATGATCAATTGTGCTGTGCGTGTTATTAAGTTTGTACACAATTGACCGAGAAATGGACCTACAGGCTTAACGCCGACTCCGAACGGCGATGAACGTAATGTTCTTATTCTCAAGAAGCTTTACATGGCATTTGATTACTCTCTGAGGTTTGCCATTGTCTGCAGAGAGGTGGCGGCCGTACAGAAAAATTATTTTAATTCAAATAATTTTCTGTCGCTGCTGGGGTTCGAACCTGGGTCTCCAGGTTCGTTGACATAGCGGCCACGCACTTTAACCAACTACGCCACGGACGCCACTAAGTTTTTTTAATATTAAGTTTTAAATTCAATATTTCACTCGCACATTATGAAACTACTGTGATTTTGATTAATTGGCCCTGTGGGCTTTAAAATTACAATGAATTAAATAAATAAAAAAAATGCTGTATTATAAGATTAGCAGAACAAGCAAATCGTTTTTAACAAATTCAATGCTGTCTATCGTATAACGGTACCCGGTGGTTTTTGTATTATTTTAGTTTCTTTTGTTCATTCACATGTTAGTATTTCTTCATAAATTATTATCATGTACTTCAAAGCTATAATGCTTAAACAAAATGAACGGGCAAATATTTTTTTATGACCAAAATTATATTTTTTTCGCGAACATGACATCGTTTCGATATACAGAATAATGCCCTTGGTTTTTTAAATGAAATGATTTTGTTTTAGCCACAGCTGCTTAATTATGAATACTAGCGACCACCGGTGCGCGTTGCTGCCCCCAGAAACTATAATAATAATAATAATATTCTTAGAGTTTTTTGCAAGCGCTCTATAAAGAAGAGGAAGAATAAATAAAGTGAAATGTGAGCGGAAAATTGCAATAAAAAAAAACTTGCATGTATCTTGGTTGCGAGTGTTCAGCGCGAACGGCTTGCGAAAGCTTTATATTTTCTGACTTTCATTTTGTTGTTCACATACGCTCTATTAAGAAGAGACAGAAGAGAGTGAAATGTGAGCAGCGAATAGTTGCTCTGAGTTTGATAACGTTGTTCTCAGCTGCTCTGTTAATAATCGAAAAACTAACATAACAAAAACAATTATATGCAATTATATGCAAACTTTAATAAGCTATAACTTAAAAAATATAAATTTTTAAGAAATAAAAAGTCCAGTTTGCACATCTACAGGTCTAAACCTATCAAACCATACTAAATTTATTAAGATTGGACTTGTACTTAAAAAGCCTTACGCCGGACAAAATTTGGGTTTGCGTAATATACATATATAAGATTAGCTTTCAATTTATTATCTAGTATCTAGTAATAAGACTTATTTAATAGAAAATTATTGAACTTACCTGGGGAGATGGAACAAGTAGATTCTCTTCGATAATGGTGTGTTTTTTCATCTTCATGGCATTCATGGGGTTTTACAAAATCCCGTTCTTTTTGGCTATTATTGCTGCGAGCTGTCTTATTGTCGAATTTTTTATCCCCCTCAGAGTTATAATTCTTACCAACGTCCCACTCACGAACAGGTATTACCTAATAATAATAATTACAATTGTTAAAAATATACAACTTAATTTGTGCTGAAACTTCAGTATAGGGATAAATACGCATCCAATTTTTTGCGAATATTTAACTAAACCCTTAAAAAGTATCCTAGTCAAGACATGACATTGGGTATCACAAAAGGTCGTTGGCTTCAAAATCATGGTTTTATATGTTTAATCTAAGCAACTTATTTCTGTTTGTATTTGTAAACAGGGTATTTACCTTTGTAAAGAGCGTATCAACAAGAGGTGTAGGGATGCAAAGGCGTATAATTTAACAACTAGTCGCTTGACAATTTATCATTTATTAACGCTGGAAATTTACCATGGAATGCTACACAGTGAAAGACCAAAATTCGCTGAATATTATTACGAAAATGCGCGTTCAATCACAGGTGCAATGCCTAAAATTGTGTAACACAATTGAAAAATTCCAAGAGACTGCCTCATTGCAAGATATTTATTTATTTTATTTATTTATATACAATATTTTACAAATTAATTTGTAGAATATTCAGAGGTGCTGGGCTACTAGGCCATTTTGCAGCATCAACTAATTCAAAATATTACACATCATTCGATAGGCCGTGTTTATTTAAAATGTCGTTAATTGTCCTCAAAGATTCCTCCTTGCTGCAATCTAGTGCGGTTTCAATGGGTGTGGTGATTTTGGATATAGCACAGTCTAATATCATGTGTTTTACTGACTGGGTCGTATTACATGTGGTACATTGTTTTTGGTTGGTTTTTTCATAAAGATGTCTTGTACTGAATAAGGTGGTCCCAACGCGCATTCATGCTAGCTTGATACAGTCTTCCCGGGAAAAATTCTTATGGTATTTAGGTCTAATTTGAAGTTTGTTGTGGAGATGAAGAAAAGAGTCAGAGGTATCCCATCGGAGCTGGTTCAATTTTTGTTGTCCGCGTTTACCATAGTTCATCATAATTGTTGCCAGACATGGTGTTTGGGCAATAAGTGGTAGTTTAAGGGCATTTTTGGCTTCTACATCTGCAGCCTCATTCCCTTGTATCCCGATGTGACCTGGGATCCAAAGTATTTTAATGTCAATGTAAGACAATTGAGTTAATTCTCGCTGAATATATTTGTAAGGTGCTCCCTTAGTATTTTTAAGTGCCTTTAAAACGCTTAAGCTATCTGAGCAAATTATTGTTTTTTTGTTCTTTTGCATTGCAAATTGGATTGCACTTTTTATGGCAACCAACTCTGCATTAAAGATTCCTGCATGTGGAGCCAAAAGTCCTTGTTGTACCGTATTAAAGGCTTGAGTTGACACTTGCTCTACTACCGAATAAGTAGCTATACTTCCTTGGTATGATCTATCTGTATATAAAACTAAACTCGGTGAAAATTCATGCAAGCACTCCAAAAATTTGGTTTTGAATACTTCTGGGCAAGAATCGTTTTTTTGGTGTTTGTTTAAGCTTGTGTCGATATTGATGTTAATATGAAGGTCTAGTATATTTTCCAATGGTTTTTCTGGAAAAGGCATGTGAATGCTCTGAATATGGTGAGATATCTGTTGCAGTGTCATGGAAATTGCAGTGTCAATGTGCGGTCCTTTCTTCCGAGAACAAATTATTTTTAAAAGGTTATTTATTTTGTTTAATTTCTCAATTGTTCTCTTGGTTTGCTCATTCCATAGGGCATTTTTTGAGAAAGTGAGACCGATTTTTTTTTTTTTTTTTAATTCTTAAAATAGAAGAGCCGCATTTATATTTCCTGCATGTGTGTAGGGCTTCTGCTTTGTCTATTGGGATGACGGCTCCAGTAGAATCAGCCCATTTTTGTAATTTTGCATCGAATGTGTTCAAACTGTCTGTTATTTTTTCCGGAGATCCTGATGAAACGGCAAAGATGTTGTCTGCATAGATTCCAAAAAAATCTATACCATTTGATCCTTTTACAGATTTGGCCAACGAATTTGAATATGCCAAAAAAAGCACTACTGACAGTGGAGAACCCTGTGGGAGGCCGTTATCAAGGTTAGTTGATTTAGAGTAAAAACCGTCAACTCTTACTGTTATCCGTCGATTTGTTAAAAAGGATAAAATTAGTTTCAGTAATTTTTTGGGAATTCCCCAATCGTGAAGTTCTATGATTATTGAGGTGACTATTGCACGGTCAAAAGCTTTTTCTAAATCTTCTGAAAGAATGACACTGTGCTTCTTGAGCTGAATGTTGGTTTTGATCCTAGTTTCCATTGCATGGCATAGAGTGAAGACACCGCGGTTTGGCAAGAAGGCATGCTGCTGTTCATTCAAAATGTTTCTTTTGGAGGAATTTTTAATTCTTACGGCTAATATTTTATCCAAAATTTTTGATAGCACAGGGAGTAGAGAAATCGGGCGATATCCTTCCAATGAGTTGGGATTTTTTCCCGGTTTGGGTATGGGACTGAGAATGGCGTGCTTCCAATCGTGAGGGTATGTTCCAGAATCTATAACTTTGCTGTAAAGTCTGCATAGACGTTCTTTGGTCTGTGCTGATGCATTTTTTACCATAGAGTAAGTAATTTTATCTCTACTAGGAGTTGTTCCTTTTGAATTCGAAAGAACCATTTCTAATTCAGTTATTTGAACTTCGTCTAATAAATAGTCAAAATTGTTGCCTTTTTCTATCATGTTGTCGATGTTGATGTTAGCTTTTTCGTTTATGATACTCCTTTTAAAAGAATTGTTAGCTCCGATTGAGCTCCAATTTTGTGCAAATGCATCTGCTATGTCTGCAGGATGGATTTTACTGGAATTTTTGTGAAATATAGGAGGAAAATTTGTGTTGCGTTTTGACCTTATATTTCTAACTTTAGACCATAGTACTCGAATGTCCATTGTTGGGTTGAGAGAATTAAGGAATTTCTTCCACGTTTCCTGTTTTGCTTGCTTGCATTCTCTTCTGACTAGAGCGCAGGCTCTTTTGTATTTAATAATATTTGTTGTTGTTCTTCGCTGTCTGAAGTGTTTCCAAGCTTTGTTCTTTTCATTAATTAACTTGCCTATGAAAGAGTTGAACCAAACAGGGCTGTTCCTTTGTCTTGGCTGGTGGCTAGATCTCATGGACTCGTTTGCTGATCTCCTTAGAATTTTTTAATTTGTGCTGCTTCTTTGTTGACATTGCACGTCTCCGTGTAGAATGAATTAATAAAATCATTTTTCTTAAGGAATTTCAACCAGTTGGCTCCTTTTTCCACAAACCTAGCTATGTGATTGTTTCCTTGCTTGAGGGACCTATTATTGAACATAATTATAGGAAAGTGGTCACAAGTTAATGGTTGGGGGTAACAGTTCCAATTTAGTACAGGTGCTAGATCTACACTGGCCATTGAAACATCCACTGTAGTCAAGGTGTTTCTAGTATTAAATAATGTCGGGGACCCATCGTTTAAAACTGAGAGGTTCCTATCGTTCCCATATATGACCATAGGAAATCTTCCCATATATGACCACTGTTCGATGTAGTTTTAGAACCCCATAATGTGTTTTGGGAGTTGAGATCACCAACGATAAGGTGGTGGCCTGAAGTGTATTTGGGTATGTCACTGACAAGTTGTGGAGTGACGCCAATTTCAGTCTCCTTATAGATGTTTGTGATGTGCAGGTCTGACAAACCGCGAATAGTGATGGATTGAAATAAAAGGTTGTTTGAAAAACTGTGCGCTGGTAAACATTTATGTTGTCTTTTGTGAGGATGGCTATGCCTGATTTTGCATAGTTGAAATCCTTGTTATGGTGGTAAACATTAAAAAGGGGTAGGTGTAAAAGGTGAAGATTTTTTTTAACAATGTGTGTTTCTTGTAGTATTATAATGTCAGGATTGTGCTTAGAAACTAGTTGCTCTAAAGCATATGTATTATTTGTAAATCCCTGAATATTCCATTGGATTAATGTTAAGTTTATTCCTATATCCATAGAAATAATTTATAAAAAGGCGTTTATATGAATTATTTTTGACTGTTTTTATTTGTTTGTGCTTTTTTTAGCGTGCTTGGTGTAACAATAACGGAAAGATTGGGAAATTTTTTGTATAATTTGGAGTTTGGTGACATTTCTATGTCGTTTGATGTGTAAGTTTTTTTGATTGGAGATAAAGGTTCATCCGTTTCCATAGGCGCATACGTATGTATTGCTGCGGTGTTATCGGTGTTAGATGGCTCAAAATTTTTGTACGTTGTAGTTTTGTATGTAATTCTTTGTAATGGGCTTGGTGTTTTGTTTTGTGTTTCTTGACTTTTGTTTATTGTTTGTTCCGTGGTAGGTAATGACACCATTTTGGAGCACCGTGGTTTTTCGTACAATTGTTGGTTTGGCTGTTTTTGAGATTGTTGCAGTTCTTGATTTTGCTGTTGTTGGGCTCGTTTTTCATGTTGTGGTTGTTTGTGTTGTTTCTCTTATTGCAATTGATTTTGTTGTTCTTGTTCGTGTTGTGGTTGTTCTTTTTGAAGATCCTGTTTATGTTGTTCATATTGTTTTTTAAGAGGTTGTTGAGGTTGTTTGTAATGGTTTTCCTGAGGCTGTTGATTTTGTGGTTTATGTGCTTGTTGTTGTTGATGCTGTGGATTAATATTGTTTTGATTGTTTGCTGGAACATTTTGTGCAGCTTGTATTGTAGTTGTGCTTTTTAAAATTTGGGCAAAGGTAGAGGTTGAGGAGCTTTTTTTAAAAGGTTCTATCATGTGTAATGCTGGATGGTCATTAAAGATTTTCTACGCCTCCCGAGCAGGGCATCTTCGATCTATTTTTATCTTGTTTACTGCTTTATGTTTGAGGAATGTTGTGCAAGTTGCATCATATGATGGATGTGAGTCATTGTTGCAGTTTACACAGAACTTCCTTGAGCATGTTTCGTGTTGTGGTGGGTTGGCGCATTCTTTACAGATCTCAATATTGCGACACCATTTTTTTGTGTGTCCCAACTTCTGGCAGTTGGCACATCTCATTGGGTTAGGAATGAATTCTACTACCGGTACCCTTTGCCAGCCCAACTTAATATATTCTGGACGACGGATCAAGTCAAATGTGACAATTGCTGCCCCAGTTGGAGTGATCTTCCCGTCCACTGTTTTATTAATTTTTTTGATGTCAATAACTTTTTGTTCTTCTAAAGACGAGACTAATTCTTTTTCTTCGATATTTATAATGTTTTTCGAAAAAATTCTTCCTTGTGTAGAGTTTAAGCTTCTATGAGAAGTTATTTCAACCCGTACAGTGTCTATAAATTTGGCTTTAAGGAACTTTTGGGCTGCTTTAAGATTGAGAGCTTTTAGAAGGAGATCGCCTGATTTGAGTTCTACTACTTCTGTATAATCTCGACATATAAAATTTAATCCTTTTTCAATGCGAAACACGTTGTAGGATG
This sequence comes from Pherbina coryleti, assembly GCA_943735915.1. Taxonomy (NCBI): domain Eukaryota; kingdom Metazoa; phylum Arthropoda; class Insecta; order Diptera; family Sciomyzidae; genus Pherbina; species Pherbina coryleti. The sequence goes on along the minus strand of OX030948.1, from coordinate 116,337,215 downwards.
ATATAGAGGGTACGTTTTCATCTTTGATTAATCCGACTGCAGTCACTATTAAATAACGAGGAATATGGTCATCGTTGTGTGTTGTTTCAGGAAGGGGTATGAAATCACTTGCCCGAAGGCGCTTGTTATTTTGTTTTGTTTGTCGCGATGGAATCGGTGGATTATCCAAGTCTAGGGGTTTAAACCTATTATGGAATGGGGGGTCAATCCCGTTCATTTTGTTTATTTGGTTAGGTGTTTTCTTTTTATTTTATTTATTATCCTTTTTATATAAAAAGTTTAAAGTTTGAGTATTAGTTTATATATAAAACACGTGGGCACTAAACTTAATGAAGTGCGAACGAGATAGAAAGATGTCAAAAAAAACAAGTACACAGCGAAAAGAAAATCGAACTAAACGCGGCGATTGCCTGAGCCAGACTGTCATTGCAAGATATAAAAACACCAAAACACCAAAATTATTTCGCCCTGGACGTTCGAGCGAGAATATCGACGAATGAAGGAAACTGTTGGAAACGACATAAGCACCTCACTTTGTTACTTTGCTAAAGAACTCGACCTTTCCATCTCCACAGTACAGTGAATATTGATGAAGGATCTAGGTCTGCATGCGTAAAAGGTCTTATTGACTCAAGAGCTTCAGCCGGCGCACCTTCAGCAACGCCATACGTTCTCTGATTGGGTTTTGAAAAATCATGTATGGTGACGTTGATTTTTGAAAAAAATAAAAACGTGTTTTTGACAAAGTCCATTTTCATATTGGTGGCTACGTTAATAAGCAAAACTTCCGCTTATGGGGAACTAGTGCACTCACAAGGAGTGGCTGTTTTTGAAAATGACGACATAAGATCTATTACAATCAATGGAGTGCGCTACAGATAAACAATTTTTTGTAGTCGTAGATGGAGTATACTTTCAACAGGCTGGTGTAACGCGCCATAAGTCACGAAAGAATCGATTTAATGAATGAACTTTAAAAAAAGTTGATTTCAAGTCTTGATCAATGTAAAGGGGGTCCTACTGTCAAGATATACAACAAAAAAATTAACTTTAATTCCAAGTTTTTATTTTCTTCAACATCAATTCTATGTTTTACAAATATTTGAATCAAATTCAAAATTTATGATTTAGGACGCTCATCGGTCAAACAGAACTTCAAACTAAAAAAAAAAATGCCTGTGAAGCATGATTGGCTAAAACACATAGAAAGCATTCATCGCATATGTGATTAATTTCAAATATGTCAAATTGAATAGAAATTTGAAGGAAAAAAGTATTGAAATACATTGAATTTAATCACAAATAATTTAAAATGGAATTGGAGAATATTTTATGGCTAATCGTTTTGTTGATATTGCTTTTATTTCAGACATGTCTTCTGTTAATGCTTTGATACCTACAAAAAGTTAAAAGTTCGCCAACTTCAGGCATCATGCATGCGTGAACGCTTTTGATGTGGGCTGCTTCATATATAAACTGCTTCAATTTTTTTCAAGTTGGCTGCAGTTGCTCCAGAGTTTTTTTTTTATATATTTTTAAAGTAATAAATTACAATTAAAAAACTTAAATTAAGTATTAGGGTCAGTTCGCCGAGATTGATCACAAGTGGTCGCTCGACTATTTTAAAAAATTTTTATTTTTTTACCACAAATAACGTAATGTTTCGGCATCTTAGAACTGCTTTTAAAACAAAAAAATTTTTTTGTTGAATTGCAAAATGGCGGCCATATTTGTCATGCAACCACGAGCGATTTTCGTATATTATAGAGTTTGCGGTAATGATCATATCTCAGCTCCTATTAAACATACAGTAATAAATGAAAAAACATAATATTAATTATACCTTAGGCTATTATCTTACATATCAGAAAAATTAATTGGGATGTTACTTAATTTTTAAAAAAAATTTAAAGTTTCCAAAAAAAATAAGAAATCTAAAATTTGCCCCAACTCTTTGGTGGTAGAGGAACACCACAAACTTTATCCATATAACATAACAAATAATGACATCATTTGAAATTTGCAGAAAAAAAAGTGAATTAAATCTATTCAAAAATTATTATTTGCTTAAAAGTCGGCTCCACGTGAAAATTATATCCCTCTACTTCAGATTTACTTCAGTTTGTTTTCACAGTGGTGGATCCCAGGTAGACGAAGTCCTTAACAACCTCGAAGGAGATGTTGTCAACAGTGACGTGGTTTCCAAGACGCTGGGACTGTTTATTTGTTGACACTAGGTATTTCGTCTTATCTGCATTCACTACAAGACCCATTCGACTCGAATCTTTCGCTAACCTGGAGAATGCTGCACTGACTTCGCGCGTATTATGGCCAATGATATCGATATCATCAGCATACGCCAGCAGCATAATACTTTTGTAGAATATCGTGCCACTGCGTCTCAAATCAGCAGCTCGGATGATCTTCTCCATCATTAGGTTGAAAAAGTCGCACGATAAGGAATCACCTTGACTGAAACCTCGTTTGGTATCGAATGGAGGAGTGAGGTCCTTCCCGATTTTAACTGTGCTGCTGGTGTTGCTCAGTGTCATTCTGCAAAGGCGGATGAGCTTTGCAGGAATACCAAATTCAGACATGGTGGAATATAGATGATTCCTTATTGGACTGTCGAAGGCGGCTTTGTAATCGACAAAAAGATGGTGTGTGTCGATTTGTTTTTCTAGGGTCTTCTCCAAGATTTGTCGTAGCGTAAATATCTGGTCTATGGTGGATTTGCCAGGTCTGAAGCCACACTGATAAGGTCCAATCAGCTGGTTTACCATGGGCTTCACTCTTTCACATAGAACGCTCGACAGAACCTTATATGCGATATTCAGGAGGCTTATCCCACGGTAGTTGGCGCAAATTGTGGGATCGCCTTTCTTGTGGATTGGGCAGAGCACACTGAGGTTCCAATCGTTTGGAATGCATTCTTCCGACCATATTCTGCATAGAAGCTCATGAATGCATTTAAATAGAGCTTCGCCTCCATTCTTGAAGAGCTCAGCAGGTAAGCCATCGGCTCCTGCGGCTTTGTTGTTTTTAAGCCGAGCTATAGCTTTCAAGACTTCACTATGGTCGGGCAGCGGAACTTCAACGCTGTCGTCCAAAATTGGGGATTCCGGAATATCATCTCTATTGGCGGGATTGTTGTCGTCGTCGCCATTCAGAAGCCTAGAGAAGTGTTCCCTCCACATGATCAGTGTACTCTGGATATCTGTCACAAGATTCCCATTTTCATCCTTGCAGGAAGAGGCCCCGGTCTTGAAACCATCGGCCAGGCGTCTTATTTTTTCGAAAAATTTTCGGACCTCATTCCTGTCACCATGCATCTCAATTTTCTCGCACTCACGCATTTCCGCTTCCCTTTTCTTTCGCCTGAAAATACGTCTCTCTTCCCTCCTCTTCTCTTTGTAACGCTCCTTAGCAGCACGCGTTACAACCGTACAACCAATTCTAGGATTAATGTTTTTTAAAAGTGTTCTAGGTCTGTATTTAAATATTAATTCATTTGGCGCTACTAACGCAACTTAACTTTGTGTTGACCTATATTTTAATAAAAATCTCGGAAGCGACAGTATAGTCGGCAAAGTTTTATCTTTTGAATCCATTAGCATCTTTTTTAACCCTGTCTTCACAGTTTGCACAGCTCTCTCAGCTGTACCATTTGATTGAGGATGATAAGGTGGGCTATTCACACAGCTAATAGAGTTTGAATAACAAAAATCTTTAAACTCAACAGAACTAAACGGCGGGCCATTATCCGAAACTATTGTGCTAGGAAGCCCAAAATTTGCAAATATACTTCGTAGTTCTTTAACAGTTGAACTAATATTAGTACTGGCCATTAATTTAACGTCAATCCACTGACTCTATGTGTCAATTACTATAAGAAAATTATGATTATTGAAAAAAAAAGAAATCCAAATGTATACGCTCGAAAAATTCCTGTGAACTAGGCCATGGCTGGTGATGGTTCGATATAGGCTTTTTATGAAAATATTGACAAGCTGCACATGTAGATATGAAGTCTTGGATATATCTATCCATCCCAGGCCACCAAAAATAACGTCTAGCTAACATTTTTGTTCGAACAAAAATTTCCCGTTTTGTTACGTTACGTGGTACGTTACTTTTGAGTACCCGTTTATGCAGTCTTTCAGGTACAATTACTCTTTGACCCATGTAAATACAACCATTATCTTCAATAAGATCCATTTTCCTATCAAAGTAAGGTTTAAGAAAGTGAGAAACTGTTTGTGGCCAGCCTTCACGTATCATTTCTTTTACATTTCTAAGTTTCCAATCTTTTTGGGTTTTCTCCCTAATATCCTCAATATCAATATTTTCAAAATCAAAACTTTGAATAAAGTGAACACTCTCATCTTCGCAACCGGAATTTTGTTCAAGTGGAAGCCGTGATAATGTATCAGCGTTGGCCATTTGCGAAGGTTTTTTATAAATAATTTTATATTGACACATGCTTAACAAAATTGCCCAACGACATAGTCTACCAGCAGCCAAAGTGGTAGTCTGTTTTTTCGGATTAAATATTTCGAGTAACGGTTGGTGGTCAGAATAAATTGTGAATTCTTTTCCATAAATTTATTTATGGAACTTTTTCACTGCAAAAATAATGGCTAATGCCTCTCTATGAAGTTGCGAATAGTTTTGCTCAGCGGGGCTTAATGTGCTTGATGCAAATAAAACTGGACGCTCCGTTTGATCATACTCTTGCGACAAAATATCCGCAACACCATATGGGCTCGCAGCACAGTGCAAAATAATTTCCCTTTCTGGATCATAATGAGCTTAAATCTTACTTTCAACCAATAATATTTTGGTTCTTTGAAACGCTTCTTCGCACGTATTATACCATTGAAAATATGCCTTCTTTTTTGTTAAATCATATAAACTTAGTAGAGAAAAATGGTTTTTTGTTTAATGTGTTCTTTTTATAGTTTTAAGAATATACGTACACATTTTTAAATCAATATTTTTCAATATTTAAAAAAAAAATTATAACGGTTTTCGTTAACCTATGTCTAAGCTCCATACAAAGAAATAAAAAACTTTAAACGCGATTTCCTCGAAGCTTGTTTTTTTGAAACGGTTCGATAGATAACTCGAAATCTATTGGCTCAATTTCAATGATTTTTTTTTGCATTTTGTTCGTTATTTTGTCCTTTAAGCATTCCTCTAAAATTTAAGTATCTATTTTTTTTTTTTTTTTTATAAACAAAAAAGGGCGTGAAAATGTATCTAGTTTTTGAACTTTTTACTTCAACTTCCGCCATAATTAAAAAAACCCCCGGGGTCTTGCGTAGGGGGATGCTTAATATATGGTCTATGCTTTAAAATGTCATTTGATTTTTTTGTTTCCGATACATGGGAAAGGCCATATCCATCGAACCGTTTTAGATGTCTTTTTTTCATTGCCATTTTCAGCGCCCTCTATATAAAAGCCAGAACTGTATTTTTGAAAAAAAAAAATATTTTTATAAAGTAGCCTTCTTAATATCGCATATAAGGTCCTGTCAAGCGTATTATGTGAAAGACTGAAGCCCATCGTAAACCAGCTGATTGGACCTTATCAGTGTGGCTTCAGACCTGGTTAATCCACCATAGACCAGATATTTACGCTACGACAAATCTTGGAGAAGACCCTAGAGAAACAAATCGACACACACCATCTTTTTGTCGATTATAAAGCCACCTTCGACAGTCCTATAAGGAATCAACTATACTCCACCATGTCTGAATTTGGTATTCCTGCAAAGCTCATCCGTCTTTGCAGAATGATACTGAGCAACACCAGCAGCACAGTTAGGATCGGGAAGGATCTCACTACTCCATCCGATACCAAACGAGATTTCAGACAAGGTGATTCCTTATCGTGCGTTTTTTCAACCTGATGATGGAGAAGATCATCCGAGCTGCTGATTTGAGACGCAGTGGCACTATATTCTACAAAAGTATTACGCTGCTGGCGAGTCGAATGGGTCTTGCAGTGAACGCAGATAAAACGAAATAACTAATGTCAACAAATATTTAAGTCCCAGCGCCTTGGAAACCACGTCACTGTTGACAACATCTCCTTCGAGTTTGTTAAGGACTTCGTCTACCTGGGATCCAGCATTAACTCTTTCAACGATGTCAGTATTGAGATAAAACGAAGGATAACTCTTGCCAACAGGTGTTACTTTGGGCTGAGTAGGCAATTGAGAAGCAGAGCCCTCTCTCGACGAACAAAACTCACGCTCTATAAGTCACTAATCATGCCCGTCCTATTATATGCAGCACAAACCTGGACGTTGAGCAGTTCTGATGAAAAGACTCTGGCAGCCTTCGAGAGAAAGATCCTTCGTAAAATCTTCGGTCCAATCTGCGTCAATGGCGAGTACCGAATTCGATGGAACCACGAGCTGCATGAGCTTTACGCTGACATCGACATAGTTAAGCGCATTAAAATCGAGCGGCTCCGCTGGTTAGGTCATGTTGAGCGAATGGAAAACGACGCTCCAGCGAAAAAAATATTCGATTCGGTGCCCGGTGGTGGTCAACGCAGAAAAGGACGCCCACATCTTCGTTGGAAGGATCAGGTGTTGGATAACCTGACCACGCTCGGTGTTTCCAACTGGCGCCAGCAAGCGCAGAACAGAAATGGCTGGCGCAATTTCTTATACGAGGCCAAAACCGACTTACGGTTGTAAGAGCCAGATAAGTAAGTAAGTAAGTATTTGTGAAAGTAAATAAATATTTTTCAATTTTATATTGTAATTTCTTTTGATCTGTTCTAGGGGTTATCTTGTGAAAAATTAAGTAATTAGGGAATTTAAATTTAAGGTTATTTCCACAACTTTATTTGCATTAAAATAGAAAATTAAACTTACATCATATAGAATATAAAACTGATACATAAATTTGTATAAAAATTTTTAATATAAAATGTAAATTTAGGTTTACTTCTACACCTCTATATAAGTATTATTCGTATTATTTGTAATGATAGCTTGAAAATTACGGCTATAATCGTGATCACAGGCAGACGGACAGACAGGCAGACAAACGGACATGGCTAAATCGACTCGGGTGGTGATGCTGATCAAGAATATATATACTTTTCTATATCTACCACGCCTCCTTATGGGCATTACAAACGGTCTGACAAAATTAAAATTCCCCATTTACGTTTTTTAAACGTGGGGGTATAAATATAAATTTTGATTTACTTGTAAAGCTAATACTTGTAATCATATTGGCTTTGATTTTATATACATGAAATAAATAAATAATTATTTATTAATATATCATAATTAACAAGATAATTTCGCATTATGTTTTTGTTAATTTTATTCAAATAATTGTGGTGGTTCACAAATTATTTAATATTTTTTATTTGAATTCTATTTTTTATACAATTTTTATGTTACAATACATGTTTTATTTTTTTGAACAAAATTTTATATTTTTAAAATATTTTTTGATAGTTTTTGATAACAATTTTTTGATAACTTATTTTTTAATTAAAATTTAAAAACAAGTGTATAAAGTGCAAGTGTATTTTATATGTGTGTGATTGTGTCTTGTGAGAGTACCACATTATTCCCCCCCATAGAATTTAATTGAGTTGGCCAAAAAAATAAAATGTACCTTTTTTTTGTGGGTCTGTGTGAGGAGGATAGCATCTCTGTAGTGTTTCTGTCCATGAATGTTGGTTTGACTCTGTCGATGTGAACTGTTACTGTGTTATTATTTTTAAGAATTGTAAAATTTTTGTCGGGGCTGTCGTAGAATCCAATAGCTGTCGGAATTGGTTTTAAAAACGCAAAAAATGAACTTTGGTGTCATGAATTCCGACATTATTGGTTTTATGTTCGAATCGGAATTAATATCGGTTTTTGGTGTCACAGAAAACAATATTATCGATTTTCTTATCGGAATCAAACCAAGCATCTAACCGTTGACAGATTTAATTTGCTCGAGTTTTTTTCTCTTGCTAGTTGATATTTCGTTGAAATGTAAGTAAATTCTTGTTCTTTTATAAAAATAAATAAATAAATCTACAAAAAAGAAAATATATTTATAGCTATATTTATAGATATAGATAACTCCACAGTAAAAAAAAAATATGCTAACGCCGACGCAGGCAGCTCAAGTGGATTGCTGCAATCTATCAAAACTCTTCTTTTCACCTTTTCTGAGCACCTTTTTCCTTTTAATAAAGAGGCTACAACAGCTGAAGCCATTTTATGCTTATTTATTGCTTCTTATTTAACATAATCAGAAAAAACACTTAAATTTAATAAAATTGTGAACTAATGAAATTAATAAAATTTCCACATACACAGACAAAATGTGAGAAACAGCTGATTCGAACATCGGTTTTGTTTATGTTCGAAAAGATCTAAACCAAGACGATTTTGTGACACCAAATGAAATCAGAATTGGTTTGCTATTCCGACAAAAAGCAAAACCGTCTTGGTTTCTATGACAGCCCCGTGTGTGTTCTGTCGAGTACTTTGAACGGTTCTTCGTATGGATTCTGTAGTGGACGTCGTATTGTGTCATTTCTTACGAATACGTATTTACAGCTCTTCAAGGCTTGTGGTAAGTATTGACCAGCATTTGTACTATGATGTAAAATGTTTGAATCGTTATTTTGAACGTTTTGTTTGAGTTTCGCTAATGTTTCTGATGCATTAAAAGATTGGTAATTCTGAACTACTAGTTGTCTAGGTAGCTTTAAGTTTTGATCGAAAACCATTTCAGCCGGGGACGCTTTGATGTCTTCTTTGACTGTGGATCTTATACCCAAAAGAATCTGAGGAATCTCTGTGTACCAATTAGTTTGGTTATTACTAGCCATTATTGACTTTTAATTGTCTGTGAAATCTTTCGATCATCCCGTTTGATTGTGGATGGTACGATGAAGTAAAAATGTGGTGAGAACCAATGTCTTTAACAAATTGTTTAAATGTGTTAGACGTGAAATGTGGTCCTCGGTCAGAAATTATTTCTATTGGCACGCCAAATCGTGAAACGAATTCTCTATAGAATGTGTCGATTATTGTTGTGGTCTCTATGTTCTTGAGTTGGTAGGCTTCAGGCCAACGTGTATTTCGGTCAATCGCGGTTAGAAGATATTTATATCCGTTCGATATTGGTAAGGGACCAACCATGTCAACATGGATGTGTTCGAAACGACCGGTGGAATGAGTATCTTGTGTGGCAATGTCTTTGTATGTCGGCGTACTTTAGCTTTCTGACAACTAATGCATTCTTGAGTCCATTTATTAATTTGTAAATTCATGTTTGGACAAAAATAAAGTTCTGTTATAAGTCGTCGGGTACCTCTTGTCCCTGGATGTGAAATATTGTGTATTTGGTCAAAAATTGTCTTACGTTAAGATTGTGGAATATATGGGCGTGTGTTATCTGTGGAGTGCTCGCGCCAAATTTAAATGTTCATGAATGGAATTTTGATTTGTTCAAATTTGTACAACGTTTGAGCTACACTGTTTTTGAGTTCTGTATCTGTGTTTTGTTCGCAATGTAATAGTTTGAGATTAAGATCGGGTGTTTTGAGTTCTTCTACCTCGCATCTTGATAATGCATCTGCTACTGAATTATCTGTACCTTTGACATGTAGTATCGTGTAAGTGAATTGTGCTATGTATTCTAGGTGTCGTGTTTGTCTTGGGCTTCTCTCTTTTTTAGAATAGAGTGCATTTGTTAGTGGTTTATGATCTGTGTATACTGTAAAAATATTACCTTGAAGGTAGTGTCTAAAATGTTTGATTATTAAGAATATAGCTAAAAATTCCCTATCGAATGTGCTGTATTTAGATTCTGTGGAAGTGAGTTTTTTTGGAAAAGAATGCTAGTGGTTCTAATTTATTGTTGTATTTCTGTTGTAATACTCCACCTACTGCTGTATTTGATGCATCTACAGCAGTGTCGGGCAATTTCGAATTTCCTATTCACGCGTGAATAGGCTGCTTTTCGCTGCCGACGCACTGCTATCACACCTACGCTGTAAGCAACTTCGTGAAACGTACGAACAATGAACGAACAATGGCATTCGGCCGCAGAGTAAGATAAATTCTCTCAGCACAAAGCATGTTAATTGACGTTAAGCATTCATGAAGGCAAAACCTCGCTGCGCAACTGTTTTACGAATCTGTTTAACGTACACACAAAAAAAAATGTTTAACGAACAATGGGAATGCGATTATTTTTTCATAGAAAATATAAATGATGAAGCGCAATGCTTAATTTGCGAACGAATTATTTGTCGTTCTGTAAATATGTGTGGCAGCCCCCTACTAACTTACTTTTAAATAATCACGACACACCCTATAATTTATTCCCTTTGTTACGTCATTCTTAAAAAGAAAAAACAGCTAGCTTTTCGTTTGGAATTGCATAGTTAAAAATCAAAGTTTCATTCTTATTTGGACAAGCGCTCGTATCGCATCATTTTTTATAAATCTTTTCAATCATTGTAAATTTGAACTAAATAAACTGTACCTTGAAAAAACCAACACCACGAGATTTTTTCAAGGGTATTCCAAGGTAATACCAAATTGGTGACCCCGACGTGATCTCGTGGTGGCAGAAGAAAAAGCCGTTCATCGAGTACCGTAACAAACAACAGTTACAAATAGAATCACGCGATTTTGCAAAAACTTTTGCGGCGCACGCAATTCAAAGCAACGTTAATAAAATGAACGACAGCGGCTTATCCACAGCACCTTCAGCAGGCGAAACTACTTCGACCAATCCATCAGCAAATGCAGCACATAGCAACATTTCGGTTGTCTACGCCAGATTGCCAGTTCCACCCATGGCAAGCTCAAATATTGAAGCTTGGTTCACTACGATGGACTTCTGGTTCACGGCATCTGGAATTACGGCAGACAAGCAGAAAACCGCAACAGTCTTGGCAGCGCTAGACCCAAACATTATAGGGCAGCTAACCGAAGCTATAGCATCGATGCCACAAAACGACAAATTCGACTATATTAAGCAACAAATCATCGAACATTTTGCTGATAGCGAACAACGGCGCCTCAATCGCCTGTTGTCTGAGCTGCCGCTTGGTGACAAAAAGCCTTCAGAATTGTACTACGAGATGAAACGCGTAGCGGGAAATACGCTCGGCGAAGCAGCGCTGAAGGGATTGTGGACAAAACGTTTGCCACAATTTGCGCAGCCAGTGGTAGCTGCTTCATCTGGCACAGCCGCTGAGTTTACAAAAATTGCAGACTCAATTATTGATGCTGTAGAAGCACCAGTCGCCAACGAAATTAACGAACTGCGTGCCGCCGTAGTGGAATTGGGTAAGCGATTTGAAAAGTTCACAATGCGCTCACCTTCTCGCAATTCTAGACAAACAAATTTCCGTCAGCATTCACACAACCGTGAAGGACAACGACCAGCAAGCAATGCGCGAGGTGATTCTTCAGCACGAGACAACGTATGCTGGTATCACCAAACTCACGGTCGTTACGCCCGAAAGTGCCGCAGTCCATGCCGCCACAAACGACGCTCGCAGCAAGCTGTCCCATCGAGCTCTGCAGCACCTTCAGCCTGACTCTCAACGCGCGTGGCGAAAGGATGCGAAGACTCCGCCACGAAGCGCAACGTATTTCGCTTGCAGGTACGAGATCAGCTTTCCAATAAAACATTCCTAGTCGACACGGGCGCCGATGTATCCGTCCTTCCACTCGCTGCAAAATCTTATGATGTTCGTCCAACCACAATTCTACTGTATGCGGCCAATGGTTCACCCATCAAGGTCATTGGAGAAAAACGCGTCAAGCTAGATCTTGGCCTTCGCCGTGACTTTCATTGGTCTTTTGTGATTGCTGATGTTACAAGCGCAATCATAGGCTCAGACTTCATACGCTATTTTGATTTACTCATCGATCTTCGACGCAACCAGCTGATCGATAACGTCACTGGACTAAAATCACGACTTACTACGCCAATCATGAGCAACGTCACGGAAATCAAAACATTTGATGCGACCGACCCGTTTGCTGACCTCTTAACCGAGTTCTCAGACTTAGCAAAAATAGCACCATATGGCTCCACGACGAAGTCTTTAATAGAACACTGTATCGAAACAACAGGCCAGCCTGTTTTTTCTCGCCCACGGCGCCTCTCACCGGAAAAGCTGGCTGCAGCACGCGATGAATTTGAGTTTCTGATGAAAACGGGCATTTGTCGACCATCAAGAAGCAACTGGTCAAGTCCTTTGCACATGGTCAGAAAAAGTGATGGAACCTGGAGGCCTTGCGGTGATTATCGCGCGCTAAATGCCCAGACACTGCCCGATCGCTACCACTTGCCATACTTAACCGACTTTACAAGCAATCTACGAGGTAAGGCTGTATTTTCTAAAATAGACTTGCAAAAAGCTTTCCACCAGGTACCTATTCACGAAGACGACATCGCCAAAACAGCCATCACGACGCCCTTCGGCTTATTTGAATTTAACTTCATGACCTTTGGCCTATGCAACGCTGCGCAGACCTTCCAGAGGCTAATTAATGAAGTCTTGCGTGGCTTAGATTTTGTGTTTCCATACATAGACGATATTATCATCGCATCGTCTTCTTTTGAACAACATCGTCTAGATCTACGCGCAGTTTTCCAACGACTTCGTGAAAATCATCTTGCGATTCACCCTGGAAAGTGCGAACTTGGTAAAAGCGAACTCAAGTTTCTCGGTCATCTAGTCAACTCGCAAGGAATACGTCCGTTGCCCGAAAAAGTTGCTGCTATTCGAAATTACCCGAAACCCACAATGGCAAAAGATCTTAAAAGTTTCATCGCCATGGTAAACTTTTACAAGAGGTTCTTACCACGCTCAAGCTCATATCAATCACAACTTCAAGTTCTCATCAAGGGTAACAAAAAGAACGACCGCACAACGATCGCTTGGACTCCAGCTGCCGACGAAGCTTTCGAACTTTGCAAAAGAGAGTTAACGGATGCAACATTGCTCGCACACCCTTCCGCTGACGCCGAATTGGCTCTCTATGTCGACGCGTCAGATATTGCCGTTGGCGCCGCGCTTCATCAAAATATTGATGGTCACCTACAACCACTAGGGTTCTACTCTAAGAAACTAACCAGCGCTCAGCGGAAGTATTCTACGTACGACCGTGAGCTGGCGGCTATTTATCAGGGCGTGTGCCACTTTCGATACATGATCGAGGGCCGTTCTTGCTACATCGTTACCGATCATAAACCTTTAATATACGCCTTTCGCCAAAAGCTTGAAAAAGCTTCACCTCGCCGAGTACGTCAACTGGATTTCGTGAGCCAATTTACGACCGACATCCGGCACACACCAGGACCCGAAAACGCTGTAGCTGATTTACTATCGCGCATTCAGTCGGTAGACATCATCAATTACGCAGAAATCGCCGAAGCTCAAAAACAGGACGCTGAACTTCAAAAATTGCTCAACGAACCAGGTATACAAACTTCTTCACTTATTCTAAAGTCATTTAATTCCAGAAAGTGAGACACACTTAATTTGTGATACGTCGTCGTCAAACGTTCGACCTTTCATACCAAAAAAACATCGACAACAGTGTTTAACGAAGATTCATAGCCTATCGCACCCAGGAATACGCGCCACAACCAAGCTGATGACATCAAAATTCATTTGGCCGAACATTAAAAAGGATACAGCTCTTTTTGTTCGCAACTGTGAGGCTTGTCAGCGGTCAAAAACTCATCGTCACACAAAATCAGCACCCGAAATGTACGTTCCTCCAAAAGAGCGTTTTGCACACATCAATATCGATATCGTGGGTCCATTTCCATTGTGCGAAGGACAGCGATATTGCTTAACCATCATTGACCGCTACACTCGATGGCCAGAAGCAGCACCTATACCAGACATAGCAGCCGAAACTGTTACAAAAGCTCTGCTCTCACACTGGATTTCCAGATTTGGGGTCCCAGCTCGCATAACATCGGACCGAGGCAGGCAATTCGAATCCGCCATTTTTACCGAACTGATTACAACGATTGGTGCAACCCATCTACGCACTACGCCCTACCATCCGCAATCAAATGGCATTGTTGAAAGGTGGCACAGGAGTTTTAAAACAGCCATTTTGTGCAATGATCCATCGAGGTGGGTTCACCATTTACCATCTATTTTACTTGGATTACGAGTCGCTTTCAAGCCCGACATTAACGCATCGCCAGCCCTTTTGGTGTATGGTTCGACGCTTAGGGTCCCAGGAGAATTTTTCTCTCCATGCAACATATCCGAGCCTACCAGCGAGGCCGTTTCACAATTTCGGAAGGCAATGGAAAAATTACGACCTACTGCAACATCACATCACACAACACGTTTGTATCACCAGCTCTACAAACGGCAACACACGTTTTTGTGCGAAACGACTCTATTCGTCCTTCACTAACTCACCCGTACGATGGGCCGTACCCCGTCATCAAACGATGGAAAAAGTTCTTCACGGTATCAATACGAGGAAGACAATCGAACATAAGTATCGACAGGCTAAAACCTGCTTTTTCAGCCAGCACGGATCTGGATAAAAATACATCATCGCAAGAAACTCCGGCGAAGTCTCCGCATCCAATATCGACGAAATCTACACGTAGTGGCCGTCATGTCATCTTTCCACCACGATACAGGTAGCTTTCGTCTAGCTGGGGAGTATTGTGGCAACCCCCTACTAACTTACTTTTAAATAATCACGACACACCCTATAATTTATTCCCTTTGTTACGTCATTCTTAAAAAGAAAAAGCAGCTAGCTTTTCGTTTGGAATTGCATAGTTAAAAATCAAAGTTTCATTCTTATTTGGACAAGCGCTCGTATCGCATCATTTTTTATAAATCTTTTCAATCATTGTAAATTTGAACTAAATAAACTGTACCTTGAAAAAACCAACACCACGAGATTTTTTCAAGGGTATTCCAAGGTAATACCAAATATGTAATTGCAAAGACACTACTCCACTTGTCATGCAAATTATAATTCTTTTTCAGGTGATGAAAGAAAACTTAAGGCTTTTAGAATTAAAAGCTGAATATTTTTTAAAATATATAATTGACGAAGTTCCGTACAATTATAATAATAACAAAAAAAATTATGAAGTTCATGATAAATTAGGTGGCAACGCTATGTTCGAGTAGAACGGAATTTTTAAGTCGTCGGTCATTTTTTGTAATAAACTTATTACTTAACTATAGTAAATTGATTTTGCAGTTTAAAACAATTAATAAAACTTAATTTAACCGCTTATTGCTAAAAGTTTCGAGTTTGCACGATTATTTTGCGTAATTGACATCGAAATAAATTTGCTGGTTTTGTTGTTGCTGCCCTCTTGCTGAACTCTTCTTCATCTCTGCTTGCTGTTGTTGTGGCTGCACTGTGGTTATATATTGCTTGCTGTTGTTGCATTTCTCTCTGGTTACTTCTACATTAACCTTGAACGGTCGATCAACTTTAACCTCAATATGTCACCTGCAAAAGTTATCAACTGTGTTGCTTGCTCCAAAAATATTGGAAAACAACAATCCAGCATTGGATGTGGTATTTGTGGAAATTGGTTTCACATTGCTTGTGTCGATGTAACCACTGAACAACATGCCTTGTTGCTCAAGAATAGGGGACTAACATACACTTGCAAGGAGTGCAAAGAAAATCCTCCCACTCGTGACAACAACATTATCTCTCTTCGAGCTGAACTGCAAGAAGGATTGCGGGATATTAAAAAATATTTCACTGCATTGGTAGACGAAGTGAAGTTGGAGTGGTCTTCTACTTTAAAAGACCTTAAATCCGATATTGTCAATTGCAATCAATTAATAAAATTAGTTGATACTGCTGCCAACGATAAAATCAAAGAATTGGAAAATGAGAATAACATACTGCAGCGTAGACTTAACCGTGCTGATATTGTTATTAGTGGCCTGCCTTCAGGAATGACAAATATCTACGACCATGTCATGACCTTGTCCAGTGTGTTTAATCTGCCTTCCAACGCTAACGACATCCATCAATGCTGCTACATTCAAAACCAAAAAGCAGTTCTTGTGAAATTCAATAATGTCAGGCTACGAGATGACATTATGAAGCAATATTTTAAAACAAGAAATTTAAAACTATGTGACATTATGGGTGGAGATCTTCAATCAAGGATTTATCTCAACGACCACTACACGCCAGCTGCAAGCAAGCTTAATTTTATTTGCAAAAAGCTCTTAAGAGAAAAAAAGATTAAAAAATTTAAACTTCTAAACACTGATGCTCCCAAATCTAAAATAACGATGCCAAATGGCAGTGAGAAGATTTATAACATCCAGCAATGTTCGACTTTACTAGAATCTTCTGATCCTGTTATTCCAGTTCTTGGTGCGCTGTCAACACTTCCTTCATCTGATGCTATAGGTTCCCCAACGGAATAGTATGTTTGGAACGTATATAGTATTCTTTTTTCTCTTTTTAATACTTTTATTTAACTGCATAATTATTACTCCGTGTATTCATTTTATATATAATATTTATATATTGTATATAACTACATAATGTTTACGCTGTTACGCTTACTACATTTTTTTTATTGCTATATATCGATAGACTTCTTCATGAATTTATGTTTTTGAATTACTAAATGAAATTATTTAAATGTAATGTAAACAATAATTTCGAAATATTGTTATTATATTATCATATATTTTTTTATGTTTCTATTTTAATTATAGTTTTTATTAGAATGTGTTGTACCTTTTTACTACGACTTCTCTACATACTATATGACTATGGTATCACCTAATGTAAATCTGGGTCCCATTATCAGTGACAACTCTGAACTATATACCAAACTTCATGAACATAGTCAAAATCTTAATGTTGGTCACGTTAATTGTCAAAGTCTCAAACCTTCTTTTCCTTCATCTAAACTAGAAGAAATTAAATGTATTCTAAGTGGTTGTTTACTGGATGTCTTTGGTGTCTCCGAAACTTGGCTTAAACCATATATTTCTAATAAAGCAGTCGATATTCCAGGCTATTCTTTATGCAGAAACGATCGTCCAAATATGAGAGGTGGTGGTGTAGGTCTTTTTATTGCAAAAAAAATTAAGTATAGAGTTGTTTTTCGTTCTTCTGAATATGGTATCTGTGAGTGTCTGTTTGTCGAAATATGTCACAAATTGCAAAAAATTCTACTTGGTGTAGTTTACCTACCTAGTGGTGATATCTCGTCCTTTGAAAATGTGTTAGGTGACTTGTTTGTAAGATATTCAAATGTTATTGTAGTTGGCGATTTCAATCATAATCTTTTTGATATTTCGAAATCAATAAGACTGCGTTCCTTGGGGTTACGTTGTAATTTGTCATGTGTTCATAATTCCCTACCAACTCACTACGATGTTCAACATAACTCCACATCACTTATTGACTTCGTCTTGATAAGTGATCCAAGCTTGGTGAAACATTCAGGACAAATGTTATCACCGTCAATTTCTCATCATGCTTTAATATTTGTTTCCCTTGACATTCCTATTGTTCGTGAAGATGAGTTTGTTGAATATCGTAACTATAACAGTATTAATTTCGAGAATTTAAATTCATTTATGTGTGAAATTGATTATAACGAAATGTACTCTACTAGTGACGTCGATGTTCAGCTCGATTTTTTGAATAGTGTTATAACTGACGCTTTTTCTTTAGTCCCTATCACAAGATACAAGGTAAAGTATAAGAATGGTAGTGAATTGAATTGTAGAGGGGTCGTTTATGCGAAATCTTTGCGTGATCTGGCTTTTAAAGCATTTTTACAGGATAGATCAGAAAGGAATTGGATAATTTTTTGTAAATATCGTAATCGTGCAAAGTCCTTTATTCGTAAAGTAAAGAAACAGTTAGGGTCCCGGCTATTTCAAGGTCAAAATTCGAAACAAATGTGGAACACATTACGAAATACTGGTTGTTTAAATTCTGCTATTTGTACTGAAGAATTCAATGTTAACTGTATTAATCAATTTTTTGTGAACAATCAAAATGCAAATACTGTTGACCAATTTGATTTTGAGGCCCATGAAGATTCTATTAATTGTTTTTCCTTTAATAACATTTCAGAAGACGATCTTATTCAAGCCATACTAAACGCTAAGTCTAATGCTATTGGAAATGATAAAATTCCAATTAAATTCATTAAAATAATACTGCCTCACATTCGGAAACATTTGCTTTATTTTATTAATAATATTCTAATGACCTCCAAGTTTCCTCAATCATGGAAAGTGGCTAGAGTTGTACCTATCCCGAAAACTAACTCATCAAACTCTATGGATAACTTAAGACCGATAAGTATATTACCAGCACTTTCAAAATTCGTTGAAAATATAATTAAAAACCAAATAATGGTGTATACTAATCGTTTTTCTCTTATTGATAACTGCCAATCTGGTTTTCGGAACGGTTACTGTACCTCAACACTGCTCCTTGGTCTAACTGACTCAATTAGAGAAAACATTAACATAAACAAAATAAGTATTTTAGTGTCCCTTGATTTATCAAAGGCATTTGACACCGTAAATCATTCAAAACTGATCCAAAAACTTAAACTTAAATTCAATTTTTCTAATACTGCTTGTAGGCTTATGTTATCATACCTGTGTGATCGTCAACAGTTTGTTTTTTTCAATGGTCAAGAATCTAGTCTGGTTAATATTGTTTCTGGTGTCCCACAAGGATCTGTACTTGGGCCACTTCTCTTCATGTTGTATATTAATGATATTGTTAGCGTCCTCGATCCGAATACGTGTAAACCATTTATTTTTGCTGATGACATACAATTGTTGTTTTCAGGTGAAGTTCAGTTTTCAGATGTTCTCGAGTCTGTAGTCAACTTTAACCTATCTCATGTTTCTTCATGGACGTCTGAAAATTGCTTAACCATAAATTCGAATAAAACAAAGTTTATACAAATTAATCCTACTAGATTGGTTGTGGATCAATTAGACATTCGGCTACATAATAACCAGATACAATATGTTGAAAACATTAGATGTCTTGGTGTTATTATTGATGCAAAATTAAATTTTGACAAACATATTGATGCTTTAAGCTCCAAAATTGGAGTAACTTTAAGAAAGCTTTATAGCACAAACATGTATTTACCCTTTAATGTTAAATATAAAATTGGTCATGCTTTACTTATGTCAAGTATAACGTATTGTGTTGAAGTGTTTTCCGGTACTTTTGCCTACAATATAAAGAAAATTGAAGTAATTGTGAATAATATTGTACGTTTTGTCTATGGAGTTCGCAGACGTGATCACATATCTGATTATACTCATAAGTTTTTGAAATGCTCTTTTAAAAATTTTATAAGTATTCGGATATTGTTATGTTTTTTCAAACTTATAAAAACGAATCTGCCCTCTTACTTGTTTCAGAAATTTAAGTTCAGTCGGTCCACTAGGAATACACAAATAATTGTACCAAAAATATCATCTTCAGTATTTGAACGGTCGTTTCTAGTACGCACAGCTCGTATTTGGAATAAGCTCCCCATTGCTATGCGAACCTTTTCTGGCACTTCAAACAGTTACAAAATCAAACTTCTGAAACACATTTGAATACACAATAAAAATATTGATGCCCTTTATAACCGTTACCGATGACCTATAAATTTTAAATCTTTTGTTCATCTTAATATTTGTCGCTGCTGACATGGGATATACCCCAAATCCAATAATTTTTAATAGTTCGTATAGATGTAAGGGAAGTCGTAAATAGGTACACATATTAAATTAGATTAATTAAGATATCTCTCGAATATAGATACATGCTTGTAATATAGTTTTTGGCCAAAAAATAGGCTTTTGTATTACTAATGAAGAAATAAATAAATAAATAAATATAAATCAGAATTTACAAAAGCGTCGTATGCAGTTTCATTGGCCTTGGCAAAAAAATGTCGACCATTTGACGATGGCACATTTTTTAAAGATTTGAGCCATACAGTTTTAAGTTTTTTTGGGGAGCAAGGAAAGGATATGCAAAAAATTATTGAAAAAGTTCCTTTATCCAGGCCAACAATAACACGCCGAACGGAATGTATTAGTAAATATATATATTTCTGTACTAAAACTAGGATAATGAATTCCAAATTTTTTTCTATATGTCTCGAAGAGAGTACTGACAGAAACAACACAAGTCAACTAATTATTTACATAAAATCAGTAAATGAGCTTTTAGAAACGAGTGAGGAATTATTATCCGTTGTTTCAATGCTTGGACATGTAACAGGGGAAATCCTTTTCAAAATACTAGACAAAAATGTTTTTTCTATTTTTAACAAATTAAAATGTTTTCCAACTTGCACTGATGGAGCCAGAGTAATGACTGAAAAGAATGAAAAATGATATAAGGGTTCCAGCTTTCCATTGCATTATTCACCGACAGTCCTTATTTTCAAAAGAATTGAACCTTTCGTATACAATGGAAATAGCAGTAAAAATTATAAACAAAATAAGAGGGGGGCATCATGCTATACGGCACAGAAAAGGAGCTTCTGTGAAAAAGCTTTTTTTAAGGAGCTTCTAGAACAACTTGAAGCCGATTATGGTGATTTACTTCTGTACACAGAGGTTCGTTGGCTTAGCCGTGGTAGGAGCCTACAACGACTTTTTAATTTAAGGAGTGAAGTTTTAGTTTTTTTTTAACAAAATTCATTTTCTGACTCTGAAGATTTAATTGAAACTAGTATCGCCTGTGGTCAAAATTCGACCATATCAAAATAGATTTTTCTCTTGTTTTTTTTTTTATTATTATTGAAAAAAGCTTGGTAAAGTAAAAAAGAAGTTGGCTGTATCGTGGACCCATCCGTGAATTTTGACAGTGTATTTTTGTCCTTATCCTTATTCTTATTCTTGTCCCTATCCTTTCATTTGTTCCAAAACTAATAATTGAAGAGTCGACGCGAATAACGTTGTAAGCGATATATTAATCAAAAATAGTTTTTTTGCATACTAACGTTAAGAATGCTGTAGCCTATTATAAGAGCAAATAGTTTCTCAAATTCCTTAAATTTTTGGACATTGACATTGAAATCAAATGGCTCTAAGTCCGCCATTAAAGCCGTTTTTTTTTTTTTGCAATTCCTGAAAACCTATAATTTTGTCACTTACAATGTTATTGCCGTCAACTCTTCAATTGTCTTACTTCCTGTTCAAACTCTTCTTTTAATCCATATCCAAATTCCTGACCTTAACCTTGTTCGAATTCTTTCCTAATCCTTGTCCAACTTTATTTCTAAATCTTTGTTCTAAATTTTGTCCTAAGTGTGTTCAAATCCTTGTTCTATTCCTTGTCCCATTTCTTGACCCTTATACTTTTGCCAATCTTGTCCCAAATATTGTTTTAGGTACGTCTCAATTTGTATCCTTATCCTTGTCCCAGTGCTTGTCGAATTCCTCTTCTCAATTCCTGTCTGAATTCTCGTCCTTATCCTTGTCCAGTTCTATGCTTTAATCTTTGTCCAAATTTTTTTTCCTACTCCTTATCTTTAATATAACTTTTTTTTTGTAATTTCTATCAAGTAAGAAAAGCAGAGAGACTCAAATTACAGCCATGAGAGTGAGAGTGCACACACTTCTTTTAAACTGCAATAATAACATAATATATTTAATTTTTTTTTATTTTTTGACACATCTGTGGCTTTACCTTTCGACTGATATAAGAATCATGCCCTTTTTTGTATTATAAATATTAAAAAAGTGTACCACAAGATTTTTGGTTGCGTATTAATATATATGTAGATAACTTTGGAGTGGTTTGAAATATTTGAAAAATTTTTTCACAGAAATTATTTTTTAAGCTATAGAACTTTGTAAAAAATACAAAAACAACATTGTGAAAAATGTAATTTTCATCAAAAAAATCATAGGGGGTAGCTCATGATTTTCGATGATAGAAACACTTAATTAAACTATGTGTCAAAATGAAGCAATTTTTGCAAATAAATGATATGTTATATGAAAGAGTGTGAGAGGAGAAAATAGAAAAAAAAAAATTACAAAAACAGAATGCCTGGTATAATTTTTGAGCAAAAATTGAATATTTTAGAGTTTTTTTGAAAACAACATAAGAAATTAAATTGGTTAGATAACGATAAATCTTTTCTTATTTCTCCAAAGTCATTTAATTAATCTTTCATACAAAGAAAATTTAATGAAAATCGATTGAAAAATGGCTGAGATATGTGCTTGCGAAATCAAAATTTGAAACATCAATTGTTTTTTCCCATTCTGAGGCAATGACATTGCTTTAGGAAATGCATAGCATGGAAAAAATCTACAAGTTTCGAAATATCGCAATACTTTTGGTGTCATAATAACAGGAAATTTCTTTAACATACTATTCGTGGAAAAAATTAGCAAAAAAATTTTCATATACCGTTATTTTTCTCAACCAACGAATTTTCATACAAAAAACGTTGTAATGAGAATATCTATAGTTTTCGAGATATCACAATAATTTTGATGTCAAAATAACGGACATTTTTTAAAATTTACTATTTGCAAGCAATTCTACCATCACAATATATATTGACACGTGTTACTTGAAAAACTGGTTATTGTAGGGTAACCGTAAACAATGTTGAAAAATATCAAAGTATTTTTTGCACATCTTATGAATGTCTAAATTTCTCTCTTATATCATGTTTTTCCATCTCTTAAAGTTTAGCTTTTATTTAATAAATTCTCTTTTTCCGCTCATATTTGAGGTCAAAGGTCACCAATCTAATATTCAATTACATTGTGCAGGCAGACCTTTCATCCGATACCTCATTCTTTATTCTACCTCTTCCCAGTTCAGAGATCCCTCACTAAAATTAATATAAACTTTAAACGTTAATATTTCGGGTCAAAGGTCATCCATTTTAAATCTAACATAATTCAACACATCTATGGTGCAGTACCTTTCGAATGATAGACGTTTCATTGTCCTTATTCTAAAATAAATATTGAAAAAGTGTACGACAACATTCGATGTTTGCGTATTAATATATAAGATTTTCTGAAGGCAGCGAAAAGCAGCCTATTCACGTGTGAATAGGAAATTCGATATATATAGCTTAAGACTGCTATAATTTGGCTCGGTAGTGGGGGTATTTTACTTCGGCCCATTCGGAGAGCATTTCTTTTTAGCTTTTTTTTTGAGTTTCCACCCTGAGATATTATAAAACACGCATAAAAATTACTATTTAATGAATTCTTTTTATAAGTGTTTTATGAGTCCTTTTTGTGAAGTATCATAAGACATGCTTAAAAATGACTCATATTTTATGAGGGTTCACAAAATGTTTATTGGGTAGCATGAGAATCTGCAGTTCAGTTATTGTACTGTTTTCAACGATTTTTTTTCTTCACAGTGTAAATTGAAGCAGAGCTGCCACGCTCTCTCGGGCACATACACAAGTATGCATGTTTATGTGTTAGTTTGCCCATCACTGATCTACAGCAATCGATAGTTCTGCTTTGCTATTAACATAGTTAAGTAGTGTTTGCGTAGCAAAACTATTTTTAATTGCTGTGAATGCATCAGAGGTTGTGTTTGTCCATGTTAAAAGTTTGTTTTTTGTTTTTGAAGCTGTTGTGACCATTTCGTATATTGGGCCTAGCATGTGCGCTAATTTAGGAATGCACCTGTGATAATAGTTAGTCATGCCGATAAATGTTTGAATTTGTTTGACAGTATTTGGTTGTGGATAGTCTCTTATACATTGTATTCGTTCCTCCGTTGGTCGTATGCCATGTCTTGAAATATTGTAGCTCAGAAAATTGATGTTTTCAACTCCGAAAACGCATTTGCTTGGTTGAATGTTCAAACAATATTTGTGGAGTCGTTCGAAAACTTGTGTCAAATGTTTCATGTGTTCTGTTTCTGTCTCGCTAGCTATCAAAATGTCATCTAAGTAGACGAAAATGAAATCTAGTCCGTTAAGGACTTCATGTTTGAACCGTTGGAATGTTTGTGCTGAATTTCTCAAACCGAAAGGCATTCGGAGAAATTCGAATATTCCAAATGGTGTCGTGATAGCTGTCTTGTGTACGTCTTCGGGAGCCATAGGTATTTGGTGATATGCTCTGACCAAGTCCAGTTTCGAATAAATGCTTGTGTTGTGTAAATTGTTTGAAAAATCGTGTATGTGGTAATGGGTAGCGGTCAGGTACTGTAATTGCATTGATGCGTCTGTAGTCATCGATTTCGACGGTCTGCAAATGCCAGATTTAACTAAGAAATCGAATTCTTGTTTAGCTATTTTCGCTCTGGACAAGTCTAGACGTAGTGGCTTCGTGAATGGTAACTGTCCTTCTGTCACTATTTGATGAACTGTTTGATGTTTTACCGGTGTAGTATAGTCGGGTTCTGTTACTAGTGAAGGAAATTGTTTGAGTAATTGTGTATACTTGTTATCTAGTGAAAATAATTTTTGCAATGTTGTTTCAGTGTATGCCGTTATTGTGTTAACTGATAAATTCGTTAATGGGTCGATAAGACGTTTATATTTGAGATCAACAAGAAGTCCATATTTCGTTAAAAAATCTGCACCAATAATTGGTTTAGAAATGTCTGCTAAAATAAATGTAAATGGTAATTCGCGTCGTAAATTGAAGTCTAAAGTTAATAATTTTTTTCCGAATGTAGATATTGCTGTGCCATTAGCAGCTTGAAGTGTCAAATCAGATTTCTGTCTATTAATTTTGAATTTTGAGGCTGGAAGTACCGATACTTCCGCTCCGCTGTCAATAAGAAAATTTAATTTATTTGACGGATCAAATACGAAAAGACGACGTGTTAATGTGACGGGTCTATCATCAGTCGTCGCGATAATAGAGTCTTTTAGTTTGTTGTATTGTGTGACATAGTGTTGTGTTGTGTAGGGTGGCTGTTTCGAAGGAATGAACATGGTTGTTCACACTTTCCCAAGAAGTATTGTTTTGAGGCTTATGTCTTGAGTTTGACCTGAGTCTTATTCGTGAGTTCGAACGAAATCGCTTTTCTGACTTAAGCGTGTTCACTTCTAACGTCAATTTATTGAAAGATTCTAAAATTTTTGAAGTGGAAATTGTTAAAGCTTGTACCATTTTCGTAAGTTCAATCGTGTTGGAAGGTTTTCCGAAGGCACTGACTGCATTTTCGGTCATAACTTCCCAGAGATTGTCGGCTAACGCTATCAGTTCCTCGATCGTTTTGTGGCCTGACCCAGTCAATGCTATGTTTAGAGTTTTGGGTAGTTTCCTAAGCGATAACTTTAAGAGGAAATCTGGTTCCACTGAAGAACCGGCTAGAAGTAAGAGCGATCTGTAAAACTGGGATGGTTTTCGGTCTCCAATCTCGCAATCA
This sequence comes from Pherbina coryleti, assembly GCA_943735915.1. Taxonomy (NCBI): domain Eukaryota; kingdom Metazoa; phylum Arthropoda; class Insecta; order Diptera; family Sciomyzidae; genus Pherbina; species Pherbina coryleti. Next base: position 116,311,788 of record OX030948.1, on the reverse strand, counting down.
GAAAGAATTTTGTCAATTCTTTTGTTTTCACTTAGAGAATTACGTTCGATCAAAAGTTTTTTTAAATTTTCGTACAAATTGGTCTGTGAAGGCTTTTGTATGAAATCAAGGACTGTCATAACATCCTGTGGAAGAGCTGTAACTAAGTATTCGTACTTAGTTTTGTCTGTCGTTATGGATTTTGTCTGGAATTGTATTTCGGCGTGGACGAACCATGCTTCAGGACAAGTTGTCCAAAATTGTGGTAATTTGATAGATGTCGCGTGTATTTCCGTACTGTAAGGTATGTCTGGTATGTTGTGTATGTATGTAAGGTATGTTGTTGTTGATTTTTTTTTTTGTTGTTGTTGCTGTTGATCTATTTGTTGTTGTCATAAATACTGTTGTTGTTGCTATTGATTTTGTTGTTGCTTTTGCGTTACCTTACCGGCAGGTATAGGGTTTTGCTTGTTGTCGGTGTTATGTCGTTGTTGTTGATATTATTGTTGTTATGACATTGTTGTTGATGTTGTTGATGTTGTTGTTGTTCCGTTATCTTACCGGCAGATATAGGGTTTTGCTTGTTGTTGGTCGATGATGTTGTTGATGCTGACGATGGTAGTGGCGAGCGTTTCAGCTGCTGCTGTTACTGTTGTGACGATTTGTGCTGGGTTCTTTGGGTGATACAGTTTTTTAGCGTTTTCGCTGTGCTACGCAGTCAAAGATGCTGTTGAGTTCGCTGTGATGGTAGCGGTTAATATAGCAGCGTTTATGGTTTTTTTTTTTTTTTTGGTCTTATGCTGTTGCTATCGCCGTTGTTTCTGCAATTAATTCTGCCGCTATTGTTGCTGTAAGGCGGAGGTGGCTGTTGTTGATGATTCTCTCGATGATGATGGTTGTGTGTTAGAAAATGTAGTGATTAAATACTGTGCTTTTTGTTCGCCGATTAGGCAGGATCGCCAGTTGTGGTGGTTCACAAATTATTTAATATTTTTCATTTGAATTCTATTTCTTATACAATTTTATGTAACAATACATGTTTTATTTTTTGAACAAAATTTTATATTTTTAAAATATTTTTTGATAGCTTTTGATAACAATTTTTTGATAACTTATTTTTTAATTAAAATTTAAAAACAAGTGTATAAAGTGTAAGTGTATTTTATATGTGTGTGATTGTGTGTCTTGTGAGAGTACCACATAATGTTTTGTAATTTTTAAAATAATATAGGATATGCTTATAAGAATACCAACATTTGAGGTGCATATTTCTTTTTTGTTAAAGTTGTTTTCCTTTCGAACTTGAACAAGTATGTCCAAAAATTATCAGATGCATATTTTAAAAAATTAAAAAAAAAAATTAAAAAAGTTTAGATGCTTTTTTCGTCAAAATATATTCCATATGTATTTCGGTTTGTAACCATATTATTCAAAATGGTTTCACTCGTAAATATGTAGCTTCAAAATTACCTTTAAACGATTTCCGCAATGTTTCCCGCAAAATTTCTTTAATGTTTGATCTAAGTAATGAATCTGTTTTGTGATCAACACACGAACAACACACTCAGTGCAAAGGATACTAACAACACAAAGCAATGCTCAAAACAACAACACAAAGCTAAGCTAAAATCAACAAATCTCATGCCTAACAAATAAGATCGGAAAAAAGGTCAGATATCGCAAATTTATTTTATGTCAGCTACGAGGCGGACACACATCCATACCTACAAATGAAAAACGGTAAAAATAGTGGAAGTTTCATTCATGCATTCGTCTCAAGTTCTAGCTGCCACTCTCAAAAAATTTTGATGCGCTCGTGAGAGAGTGAAAAAATGTCATTCACGGTGATGCTTTCGATATTCGATTTTGAATTAACATTAACAGTGCTCTGTTAAGTTCGTGAAACCTCTTTACAATATATGGGCATTTCTCCAATGTCGAATGCGACATTCGTACGCATTCAAAGTGAAAAAAACGTATACAAAAACATTATTTTATTTTGACAAAAGGCGAAACTTATAGCTCTTGATTAGCACTATAATTGGGGCTAAGGTTGATTTTTGACAGTTGTTCGTTTTCAAGATAATTATAAAAATCCAAGGCATTCGCACGCGACAAAAACAGAAGTCGTTTTCATGACGAACAGTTCAAACATTGATTTCAGTGAAACCTGAAGGAATATTTTAATGCGACTAATTTTAAAATAGTATGCATTGATGTGATGCATTAAAAATGCTTTTCATTTGATTCAAAAATATAAAGTAGTTTAGATTTTATTTCACTTCGAACGCGACATGTCGAATGTGACATTTTTTTCCATCATACATTTTATGTTTTTTTTTTTACTTTTTATGTCATTAGACCAGTGATGCACACAAGATGCTTACGGAGCCACTTGGCTTTCACATACAAGTCGTGTGTGCGAAGGTACCGAACTTATACGACGCTAGCAGAGAATCAGTTTGCGTTTGCACTTCATGGAGCAAGCGTCTCATGCGCAAATTATTTTGTTAAATGCTGTACAGAAGCAATATATGAATGAATTAAACATGTTTCGACCTTTATGGGAATTTATTTATTTTTTTATTTAAACCCTTATTACGAGCCTCAATGTATCTATCAAAAAACACTTTTTCCTATAATTTTACTTAATGAGTGTAAAAGTATTTGCAAAAGTATTTTTTTTTTCAGTATTCTGCTCGCACACACATACTAAAACAAAAATTTCACGCTTGTATTAGAAGGTCTGCCAACGCTGTGCACCACTGCATAGACAAATGCTCTTTTTCAATGTCACACGTAACGGCTGAAGCAGTTATTAAAAAAAAATTTTTTTTTGTTTTGTTATCTTAAAACACAAAAAGTTTAAAATTGATATATAATAAATATGATTGAAAAAAACCATATTAAAACTAGTAAGAAATGATCTTCGACTGGGCCGAAGTTAAAATACCCCCACGTCCGAACCGAAGTATATTCAAAGTCTTAAGCAGTCAAGAAAGCGTTTATTTGTAAAAACATTTTCGTCATAGTTTTAACTGAAAATATTCGGTATTGTTTTCTAATGAAGTCACTTTGTATATGCGGTGGGTGTGGTTTTCACTTGATTTCGTTGAATTTTATACACAGAGTACATGTTATATATCAAAGTTCATATGCAAAATTTCAAGTCCATATATTAATTTTTGTGGAATTTAAAGAGATTGCACCTTTTTGATAAATTCACTTTGCATGGGAGGTAGGCGTGGTTTTCATCCGATTTAGTTGAAATTCATACTCAAAGTGCATATTAAATAGCAAAGGTCATATGCACAATTTCAAGTGGAATTCTAAGAGATTTTACCGTTTTGCTAAAGTCACTTTGTATGGGAGGTAGGCGTGGTTGTGATCTGATTTGGCTCATTTTCGAACTTGACCTTTATTTTTTTAGATAAAAGCTTAAATACCAAATTTCGTTGATAGCTTGAAAATTACGGCTGTAATCGTGATTACAGACAGACAGACGGACATGCTAAATCGACTCGGGTGGTGATGCTGATCAAGAATATATATACTTTTCTATACCTGCCACGCCTCCTTATGGGCGTTTCAAACGGAGTGACAAAATTAATATACCCCGTTTACGTTTTTTAAACGTAGGGGTATAAATATAAGTTTTTTTCTACCACAAGATTGGTACTACTCCATTAAAGCAAAAAATGAAAATCAACTTGAAATATTTATAACTTTAAGCAAAAGCTATATGCTGATATAATTTTTATTTTTGTTTGGTTTTTAAGGTCTAAGAAAATTTTGAAATAAAAAAAAAAATTAAAAGAACATATATATTCATGGTTGAATAAATAAGGTTGTCTCGTGGCTGATCGTACTCTCTTCTCAGTACCCATAATTGTCAAAATCAATGAAAAACTACAACAACAACTTCATCGCCTTTGCATGTTATCAATTTGCGCATTCAGATTTTGTATGAGTTGTCAACTTCGATTTGACATTTATGGGAACTCGCTCTCACCCATGCGACAACCTTATTTATTCAACCATGATATATATTGGAAAAAAATTATAAAAATTGTAGAAGTGTGCCTAAAAATTCTTGAAAGACTTTGAATTTAGCTAAAGTTCAGTAGAATATACATCAAGTTAATTTCACCGTATATCTCTCGAAGGCTATAATAATCATCAAATTTAGTTCTTCGATCTTCCATTTTTGCAATAAACTATGTTTACTTGCGGATAAGAAAAAATGGTTAATTCGAGAAAACGCTTAAAAATCATATTTTGCCTTAAATGAAGTTGGGCGCCTCGGTAGTCGAGTATGTAGCGTGCTCGACTGCTATCCCAGAGGTCCCGGGTTCGATTCCCGGCCAGGCCATGGTCCTTCGCTTTAAAAACCTTTCTAAATTTTCTTTTCCTCTTTCCTAAATCAACTGAAACAAATTTACCACTGAAACAATTAATATTTACCACTTGAAATGAAATTATTGAAAATGTATTTATCACCAATGTTTACGACTTGAAATGAAACTATTGTAACTATTGAAACTATTGAAACTATTGAAACAATTGAAAATGTATATATGAATAATTTAATATAAGTAGTCTGTAAGAGTTGATCTCTGTTAGATGAAATAAATAAATAAATAAATAAATAAATAAATAAATAAAACGTAATGATTTGCAAGACAATTTCTACTCTTAAATTAAGAGAAAAATTATATTTAATTCATAGCTTAAAAAAAATTAGATCTAATTGGAAATGTTGCTTGAAAATTTTTCGTTTTTTTTATTTTTTTTTTTCCAACATCATCGGAATAGTTCCTTGGTAATTTAGTTGTATGGGAGATATACCTAAAAGTTAACCGATCCAAATAATTTTTGGTACAACGTTTTAGTGTAGTTAAATAAACTAAATTTATTGTTTTAAAACACAAATAAGCAATTTTATGGGGTTTTTTCTTATGGAAAAAAATGGGGTTTGTATGGGAGGTACGCGTTACATGTTATCTAAGATTGTAATTTTTTTATATTGTAACTTAGTTTTAGCTAAAAGTTATTGGTATAAAATTTTATGAGCCTAGCTATTATAGTTTTTGAGATAATTCAAATGATATCCTTAAAAAAAGAACACTGTGCGTTGGTTGAATCGTTAAATCTTGTTTGGTGCATCAATTACACTATGACGCAAAAAAACATTTTTGACAAAATAACAGGATGCCACACTAGCTGGGTTTTGCGAGTTTGGCGACCATTTCTTTTTTATGGCCCATTTTATATTGCGGGTTTCAGTGATTCTGCCAAAAAATCGTACCATCAGCTTTTCTTCAACAGCTCCGTCAGAAATAGATTTATCGGTTTATTGTCTTTTGCAAAGTTGTAGCTTACAATCCATTAAACAAAATATACTCGTAAAATAATTTGTTGCATTTTTTTTTTAATTTAAATGTCAAAAAAAATTTTATTTTTTTCGGTTTTTTGGGCATAACTTGAAGGGAGTCCAAATTTTTCAAAATCTTTTACAAAATTGTGGCCGAAGAAAAATTCAACAACTCTTGTGAGCATACTTATGTGACCTGAACGTGTCTACACTACTTAAAAAGGTCAATAGATAATTTTTCAAGTGAAAAATATTATTTTTTGGGTTGTTTTCGGAATTTTTCAACAATAGTTCCTAAACTAAGCAAATTTTTAACCAAACATCGAACCATAGGAATTATATCAATCTTTATAAAAAATGTAATTTTGTATAACAATACGTACTTTTCTATCATGTTTTGAGAGAGAAGTTATATTATCTGAATTTCTTTTCGTGATCATAATGGCTGTTTGCATATCTTCCTTTTTTCCGAAGTCAACATTTAAACATTTTGGATTAGAAGTCGGCCAACGTATTCCATGTAGGGCGTGTCGCGTTTCAATAGCTTCACTATAAGCAATTAAGTAATAACTATTTATCTTAATAATCTTAATAAGACTTACTCTTCTGTTTCATATTGTACAAAACATTTTGATTTTATACGATCTATCCAAAATCCGTCATCAACGATTTTTCCTGTTCGAGCCAAAAGCCCTTTCAGCTGTAATACTGTAAACGGCCGGACTAGGTTTGATATATATAATATGTTGCTTTCTTTATTTCTTGAAGGGCTTGGAGTACGTAATATAGTACACCTAACATCCTCAGCTAGCTTATGCATTTTTCTGGGAATTAAAAAATTTTCTTTCTCCAAGAGTGGTATTTCAACACCAGTTAAATTTTTTGGGGAATTTTCAAGACTCAGTCCCCATTCGGTGCCAACTTCCTCAACCTCAGATGAAGAATCTAGATGAATTTCATTTAATGGTACTATATAAACATCCGATATAAGATTTTTTAAAGAGTCTGAAGAGATTGCTAATATTGGAGACAAAATCTCATTAACTTTTTTGGAAATCCACTTTCTTTTGCGTTTTTTTGGCAGGTCAGAATATCTGAGGAGAGTTTTATAGGGTTCATCTGTACAAACGGCTAGTTTCATATCTACATTTTCATATTGAGTGTTTTTTTTAATTTTTGGCTGAGATCTAATATCATTTTCGGATATAAGATCAATAACTTGATTGCTATCAATAGTTGTACAATGAATATTCGTTTCAGCCATTTCCGGTTCAACCGTTACTTCTCTCAGATGGGATAAGATAGGATTGTCAAGAACATCTTGCTTTGCATTTTTATCGAAAGTATTATCAGAAATATAGGACTTGAGTAGTATTTGTGGTTCTTCTTTAACTGATGGAAATATTATAGGTTTAATATCACGAGTATTTTCTTTTTTTTTTTTTCTCGAAAAGTCGTTAACCAACTCATAATCTTCTAAAACATTGAAATCAATAATTTCGTTTGAAACTTTTTCCTGACTTGTACAAACTCCAGAACATGTGCTTTGGAATCTGCAAATATTTCCCGAAATCGATGTATCAGTATCGGCCATATTTTTAACTTCCAGAATATTTTTCAATCTACGGGTTCGTGCTGGAGCTTCATAGTATACGTCATCAGGCTTTTTTCCTTCCATTTTCCGAGGTATTATACATAAACATATACTCATTCAACTTACTCAATCATTAAAAATTGATTATATATGAGTACAATTCACGAAAAGAGACACATGTAATTATAGATATATTTTGAAACAAATTAATAGTAGTACTCCATTAGCGAATATAAACTTGTATTAATCAAGGTTGCAAAGTACGTACTTTTGTAATATTTTGGATACGTTTTTATTATATAAATACGAAGTACTAATTTTTTCGTACTAGACCAATTTTATTTCCATCCTCTCCTTATGAATGTTGTTCTTATTAGCTGCGTTTTTTTCATGGGAGATCAGATCATTCATGAAAAAAACGATTCGGATCAATTGTGCGATGTTTCTTTAATCACAAACAGATGGCGCTATGCTATACAAAAGATAAACAGCTGATGTACTTTTTGAGCTAACAAATAAGGCCCCTATTAGGTACGACAACTCAACTTAAGTCGACATGACTTAGGCTGTGTGCGAATTAGACTAAGGCCCCTATTAGGTACGACAACTCAACTTAAGTTGAGTGTGTAATTTGTAAATTTGTATTGTCTATTACACATTTGAGGAACATATGTGTCTATCGACTGACAAGTATGTATCTCAGAGATGTGTATGTGTTTTTTGTGGTATTAGGTTTAACAATGCAACTATGTCTCGAGTGTAGAAACTGTCAAAAACTTACATCTGCTTTGAGCTAGTTGTATAGCGTCTTTAGAGGTGCCCAAACCCTATGCACTTGGTGCACATTTGTTTTTGTAAAAGCACTTAGGCATAGGCTGTGTATTCTAATATACACACACACAGCACTCAGCACTAAGCAATACAAAATACACAAACAAATTTGTCTTTTTTGTTTTTGATCTTTTTTCGTTGCTTATACCGAAGTGCAAGCAACAACACTTTCGTATGCTTTGTTGGTACATTTTGGTGACAGTGATCTTCAACGTAGATTCTGTTGTTGTCTAACATAGTATGCTTTCGTTTACGAAAGGTTGCACGATTTTATATGTATTAGTGTTTGCACTTCCATAAGAAAGTTTTGGGCACTCCTGCTCTATACTATTATTTCCTTGCTTTATTACTTGTGAACAAAATACATATACACAAAAATTGAAATTAATGCGAACAGCTGATTCATTTCAACGAAAGTGTCAAAATTTCGGTGTAATCATGCTCCAATAGAAACAGCAATTTTACACCACAGCTCAACTGAAAATGTATGTTATGCGTAATATGGCAAAAAAGTTCAGTTGAGGTGTCTTAACTCACGTCAACTTAAGTTGAGTTGTCGTACCTAATAGGGGCCTAAGGCCTAAGGCCCCTATTAGGTACGACAACTCAACTTAAGTTGACGTGAGTTAAGACACCTCAACTGAACTTTTTTGCCATATTACGCATAACATACATTTTCAGTTGAGCTGTGGTGTAAAATTGCTGTTTCTATTGGAGCATGATTACACCGAAATTTTGACACTTTCGTTGAAATGAATCAGCTGTTCGCATTAATTTCAATTTTTGTGTATATGTATTTTGTTCACAAGTAATAAAGCAAGGAAATAATAGTATAGAGCAGGAGTGCCCAAAACTTTCTTATGGAAGTGCAAACACTAATACATATAAAATCCTGCAACCTTTCGTAAACGAAAGCATACTATGTTAGGCAACAACAAAATCTACGTAGAAGATCACTGTCACCAAAATGTACCAACAAAGCATACGAAAGTGTTGTTGCTTGCACTTCGGTATAAGCAACGAAAAAAGATCAAAAACAAAAAAGACAAATTTGTTTGTGTATTTTGTATTGCTTAGTGCGGAGTGCTGTGTGTGTATATTAGAATACACAGCCTATGCCCAAGTGCTTTTACAAAAACAAATGTGCACCAAGTGCATAGGGCTTGGGCATCTCTAAAGACGCTATACAACTAGCTCAAAGCAGATGTAAGTTTTTGACAGTTTTTACACTCGAGACATAGTTGCATTGTTAAACCTAATACCACAAAAAATACATACACATCTCTGAGATACATACTTGTCAGTCGATAGACACATATGTACCTCAAATGTGTAATAGACAATACAAATTTACAAATTACACACTCAACTTAAGTTGAGTTGTCGTACCTAATAGGGGCCTTAACTCACGTCAACTTAAGTTGAGTTGTCGTACCTAATAGGGGCCTAAATTGATAAATTCATAGCCGAATATGACGACCGCGAAAAAGCTGAACAAGAAGCTGGAAAAAAATCTAAAGCTGACGCCGACGGCTGGGTTACAGTTGGAAATCAAAGACGCAACAGTTGATTCGAACAAAAGAAATCCACCATCAATAAACTTGAAGATAAGATTATGCTTGGTTAGAAATGGATGGAGCTGTCGAACTTTTACACATTCCAGATAAGGGAATCAAAAATGAAGAATAGTATCGATTTACGCAAGAGCTTCGCAGAGGACAAAAAGAAAATCGAAATTTTAAGACAAGCTCGAAGGTTTAGGCTATTTTAGGAATTAGCCTAACATTTAACAACAACAAAACATTTAACACCAAATAAATTAAAATTTCAATTTACAATATTAAAATAAGTAAATTTAATTGTTTTTATTCGCTTTGATAACAACTTGCATTAAAGAATAGAGCGGAAGTGTTTCCAAGGTGCAGAGCAGTTGTGGTATGCTACCGTACACACATTTTGCCGTCAGTGCAACTTGTACAGCCTGCGCGAAACGTTCCATGCACTTTTGATAGTTGCAGTCATCTGCCGACTCACTGATTGCTTCATTTTCATTCCCCATTAGCGTTTTGAGATAACCGCAATCTGAGATAAGTGTTGAGCATTTAGAGCTGTTGGTAGTCCATTACTTTCTACTATCTACAATGTTTGCAAATGCGAAAGATGCAGGTCACTATAGGTGTTTTTTTGCGAAGCCATTGGTGCAAGTACTGTCCGGCGGATTAGTCCAGCCAATGGAGTGACAACAGGCACTGCAATTGCACCACTAGGTAGCGCCAAAGGCTGCTGTGAAGTCAAGCAAATCGTTGAATTTTCGCTTACCCAGTCTGTGAAAACCAAAGAAATAAAATATTTACTAAAAATAAAATAAAATAATTAAAATATTTTCTTACTTCTTTGGCGAAAACGTCTAAAACGTCTGTCAAATAATGCAGTGCTGACAATTTTCCGGACACCCAGCGCCATCTTGCTGTCAATTAAGACAAAGTGTTGCCTAGTTTTACAGTTGCGGCCTCAACACTTAAAAACATCGAATTGGATCAATTGAAATGATCCAGCTCACTTGCTGGATCAATTGAAATGATCCAGCTCACTTGCTGGATCATTTATTGTTTTTGCTTTGCGTGCAAAAGCGATGATATGATCCGGATCTCCTATGAAAAAAACGCAGCTATTGTTGCCACACATCTTTAGATTTACTTTCTTTACAACAGCACTCCAATAGCTTTTACAAGATTGTTTATGTATATGATGCAGAAAATACAAAAGACGTACCATTTCAATAGCTGTGTTCGATTAAATATTCTAAGCAGAGCAGTAGTGGAATTCCCAAAAAGTTAACGATTCGAAATCGTTATGGTTAACTAACAACGTTTGTAGTTTGCAATAACGAATGTTGTATTCTCAAAACAGTACTTAGCGACAACATTGTTAAAATGTAATATTCACAATATAAGCTACAAACGTCGTTAACAGAAATCAAAAATATGGCAGTACTGTGCTTTTCTGACAGATTAGATAGACCTTTTCGATAGATACATGCATGGTATAATAATACAAGGTAGCATTGACAGTTGCTTGGGAAAACATCTCCTGTCAAAAAATATACTCAAAAAGAGAGCGCTCACAATCCGCCATTGAAAACACAAGCAATGTTAAAAACGTTGAAGTGAAAAAAACAACAACCTCAGCAGCTGCAGATGTATGTTCGCAGACAGCTGTTTTTTGACAGGAGATGTTTTCTTGCAGAAGAGAAAATAAGCAGTTGTCAATGCTACCTTGTATTATTATACCATGAGATACATGCTGAATCAGCCAAGCAGCAGACAGCTGCATCGCAGCAACTAGCAGAGGCAGCGCTAATGCAACCAGTTGCTTGCGACCGTATTGCTTCTGCACTTAAGAGGCTGTCGATTTCGTTTGAGCGATTGCCTTCAACGAACTTGAAATTGTTATAAGTATAACTTTTTTATTATTTTTACTTTTATTATTATTTTTTTTATTAATGCTCTGAAATGTGCCTTATTATCCGTTAATTTGTATTATTTAGTTTAAAAATTTGTCTTTATTTTTTTAAACTTTAAATAAAAGCGTAGAAACTATTGAAAATAAAGTTTATAGAATTATTTTTATTTTGATTTAATCTTATTTTATTTAACCATGATAGTTAACATATGCCTCGTCGTGTTGTGGCCATTTTATGCATATTATTTATATATTATAAAATCACATTAGCATGTTAAACAATCGCTTAACATTGTTATTTAAGTTAGCGACGCAAAAATATTCGTGGTTAAGCTAGCTACAAATAACGTTAAAGAACTGTTAAAATTAATGACAAAAATAGCTAACATAGATGGTGGGAATACCAGTTAACGATAATTGTAGCAAAGGCCAGTTTACGACAACTATGAACGTCGTTAACACGTTTGGGAATTCCGCTACAGATCAGCTGAGCGTCAGAAATAATTTCAGAGTAGAATGGAGCCGATTTTTCAATAAACGAAAAGAGAGCAAATTTGAGCAAACAACTGTCAAAAGTAAAAAGTCACTTATTAAATACTGAACCATATCTTCCGTACCATTGCCATATTCCTGCTCAATGAAGGAATGAGTCTGAAAACGTTAAAAAGTTCTCAAGTTTTCATTAAGCAAAAAAAAAAAAACAATTCCTCTATTGTGTAGTAGCTCAAATGCAATTTCAACTGCTCCTAATAGTCAATTGACTTTAAAGGCAGTGTCGAGGACCATAAACATTTTTGTTTCACGTCTACAGCCCGACATATCATCTGAAAATATTGTGACATTTGTTAAACAAAACAATTAGTTGCTTCAAATGCATTCTGCTCATGTAAGAAAATAGGTAATGAGCCTTCCCACGCCTCTTTTATTCTTATAGCCCATTCACACCTAAGCTAATTTGCTCATTTCGGCCAAAAAACGCAAATGAGATGCGTAATGAGCTCATTTCCCATAGAAATATTCCAACTCATTACAATTCATTTAAAAAAAAATCATTAAAAAGTGTTCAGACTTTACTGTCTCATTTTGTTTGACGGTTATTGTTTTCATTATATTTTTTTATTAAATTTTTCTGTGCCCAAAAAATGGATGAAATTTTTCAAACATTATTGTTGCCGCCGTTTTATTATAAAGTATAACTTTCACTTATAAATCCAAAAACTAACTGCTTATAAATATTAAATCATGAAGTACATGAATTTAAACACATGAAATGTTCTCAATATACTCATACATTTTCATTTATATTATATTCAATATTCAACTCTCATTTCTTGTATACACAAAATTTTGTTCATTTACTTAACTGTATCTTAAAGCCTTTTTATAAAATAAAAGTGAAGCTGTTAAAATATTTGTTTGATTTAAACCATTAAATCGTAAATCGAATTTACAATTCTTTAAAAATTATTTAACTAAAACGCGAAAAATGGCAGAAAATGAATGTTCGGGTCGCGAATATAACTGCAAAAAATGCAGCGCAAAAGACAACGACAACATGGTCCAATGTGACTCATGTGATTCTTGGTTTCACTTCGCCTGCGTTGGAGTCGACAGTGGAATCGCCAACATACGCTGGAATTGTGAGTTTTGTTATCAACTTCCATTAATTTCTTCCGCTGCGAGCGCCGCTGCTCCTCTTATAGTGCAGCGACCTCACGAAGCTTTGCCGAAATCTTTATCGCTACCACAAGCGTCGTCGTCACCAGTACCTACGTTGCCCAATAGCGCGACTGCACTCGCAAATCAGAAGATAATTTTGCTTCCGTCAAAGATGCTTTCTTCACAGACAGATGTGCCTGGACCATCGTCAACAAACATCACAAAGGCGAAAATAAAAGCAACTTCGACGGATACATCTTCAACGACTGAATTATTGTTTCCACAACTATGTATGCCCGAGAGCATGCCACTAGAATCGCGATTTACAATTAAAAATTATACGCCTCCAAATCTCTATACAAATACGGCAATGTTTGCAGAGCCACGATAAGTTCCCTCAGCAAAGATTGCAGCGTCACAACGCTGCATTTTCATCAACTGTTTATACACAATCTCTGCCAATATTGCACAACATGTATACAAACTACGCTGATCCCCTCTCATTTCCAATACCAAATTTAGCGCAAATGGCAATACCATCGGCAAGTAGCCAGAGCACAAAAAGTCAATCAGCTGTTCAATATGAAAATTTGCAAATTAAGCAAATTCAAGCGGCAGATTATTCAAGACAGCGTAACATACAATTACAAATGTTAGAGGAAGAACATTAAATCCAACAAGATTATTTAAAAAGAATATATCAAGGCCCCTATTAGGTACGACAACTCAACTTAAGTTGAGTGTGGAATTTGTAAATTGGTATTGTCTATTACACATTTGAGGTACATACGTGTCTGTCGTCTGACAAGTATGTATCTCAGAGATGTGTATGTATTTTTGTGGTATTAGGTTTAACAATGCAACTCCGTGTCGAGTGTAAAGACTGTCAAAAACTTACATCTGCTTTGAGCTAGTTGTTTATTGTTTTGTGTTAATTGAGTGAAAATGGATAATTATTATCTATATCGTGTATATATTATATTATTACCCAGCGGGAAAATAAAAAGCGCTCCTAGAAATAGCGCATTTTATGCGTTTATTTTGAGGATGCTTTTTTCAGAGTTCAGAGTTGTGGAGCTCATATTTTTGTTTACATTTTGTTCATAAGTAATCAAGCAAGGAAATAGCAGAGCGGTAAGACATGGTAGAAGCGCTTGTTTAGTGCTAATGAAGCGCTTCGATTACCGCTGGGTGCCATAGCGTTTCACACACCTGGAGCGCATTTTAAGTAAACCAAATTCATATTAAAATTTACATTTGATATCCTAGGATGGAAGCGCTTCTTAAATACAGCTAAAAAATCGTTTAAAAAGCGCTTCAACAAATAGTTAAAAAAGCTCTTTTACGTATTAGTCCAAGGAGCTGTGATAAAAAAAAAAAAAAAAAATACACAAAAACATGGCAAGAAAATTGTATTCTTTGTCGCATGTGAGGTTTGAACTCGGACTGCTGGCATTACAGCCAAATGTCTTACCGCTCCGCTATTTTCATGCTTGAATACTTGTGAATAAAATACATATAAACAAAAATTGAAATTAAGGCCCCTATTAGGTACGACAACTCAACTTAAGTTGAGTGTGTAATTTGTAAATTTGTATTGTCTATTACACATTTGAGGTACATATGTGTCTATCGACTGACAAGTATGTATCTCAGAGATGTGTATGTATTTTTTGTGGTATTAGGTTTAACAATGCAACTATGTCTCGAGTGTAAAAACTGTCAAAAACTTACATCTGCTTTGAGCTAGTTGTATAGCGTCTTTAGAGGTGCCCAAGCCCTATGCACTTGGTGCACATTTGTTTTTGTAAAAGCACTTAGGCATAGGCTGTGTATTCTAATATACACACACAGCACTCCGCACTAAGCAATACAAAATACACAAACAAATTTGTCTTTTTTGTTTTTGATCTTTTTTCGTTGCTTATACCGAAGTGCAAGCAACAACACTTTCGTATGCTTTGCTGGTACATTTTGGTGACAGTGATCTTCTACGTAGATTTTGTTGTTGTCTAATGCACCCCATACATTTATCAATTTACCGAACAACTGAGTTGGCAACTGAGTGACATTGGAGTTGACGACTTTTCCACACACTATTTGATCGAGTTCCCAACTTGATGAGTTGCGTATATAAAATCAAAATATTTTAAATTTTCTTCAACCGACTCGACAACTGCCAAATAAATCAACTGACTGCGCCACACACAAGTTGATTTTCTGATAGTTCTGTCGAAATTGGTCGGTAAGTTGATAAGTGTATGGGGTGCTTAACATAGTATGCTTTCGTTTACGAAAGGTTGCAGGATTTTATATGTATTAGTGTTTGCACTTCCATAAGAAAGTTTTGGGCACTCCTGCTCTATACTATAATTTCCTTGCTTTATTACTTGTGAACAAAATACATATACACAAAAATTGAAATTAATGCGAACAGCTGATTCATTTCAACGAAAGTGTCAAAATTTCGGTGTAATCATGCTCCAATAGAAACAGCAATTTTACACCACAGCTCAACTGAAAATGTATGTTATGCGTAATATGGCAAAAAAGTTCAGTTGAGGTGTCTTAACTCACGTCAACTTCAGTTGAGTTGTCGTACCTAATAGGGGCCTAAATTATGTTCCACTTTTATCCTGCTACATCCCAAGAAAATTCTTCAGAAAACAACGTCGACCACCACGTACCGTACACCTTACGACCAACAGCAGCTCATCTAGCAGCAAGGCAGGCGATTCCGAAGGAACTTCCACAGTTCAGCGGAGACCCGGAAGAGTGGCCGCTTTTCATCAGCAGCTTCCAAAATAGCACCTCTATGGCTGGTTATACAAATGCAGAAAACTTAGCTCGCGATATGGTCAAGAGCTAGCTGATGTTACCGGCGATGGTGCCCGAAATAATTCAAACATTGCGTATGTGCTTCGGCAGGCCTGAACATATTCGTGAGCGGATGGTTGACAAAGCTAGAAAATTCCCACCGCCAAAGGAAAAATTGGAAGCGATCATCGAGTTTGCGTTATGCGTCAGGAATATTTGCTCTACGATGGAAGCTTGTAATTTGAATGCACACCTTAACAATCCGATGTTGGTTAAAGAATTTATAGACAAGCTATCCAGCCAGTACAAATTAAATTGGGCAATGCATCAAAAAAGCGAGAGCATTCCTATTGTCAAAACATTCAGCGATTGGTTGTTTCAAATTGCAGAGGCTGCAAGCTCCGTTGTGCCAGCAGTATGTAACATAAAAAATGGAGCGGTGAACACACACACGCACATTGATAATCTTTCTGCAAAATTTAAATGTATTGTTTGCAAAAATAATGGCCACAAGGTGTCACAATGTGATGCATTAAAAAAATTAACATGGGAAGGTAGATGGGATCTCGTTAAAAATAACAAATTGTGCCGTCAATGCCTCAACGCTCGACAACTCAAATCAAAACATTCGAAGAGATCCAAACGTGAGTACTAATTTCAATAATAGTCAAGAGCACAAGGCATCTTTAAACTCACATAGCGATGTTTTAGGATTGAAAAAACCATACTTTCGTATTCTTCCAATAAGTATTCAATATCATAACAAATCTATTCACACGTTTGCTTTTCTGGATGAAGGCTCTTCTGTTACTTTAGTAGAGCAGGTCATCTTAGACCACCTCGGCGTAAAAGGCGTTGAGGAACCTTTATGCTTGCAGTGGACTGGTAATACGACACGAACTGAAGAATAGTCAGTAAGAACTTCTCTGGATGTTATCAATAAACAGAATTGCGGAAAGATTTGTCTTGAAAGCTTTCATTCAGTTAAAAAACTGGGTCTTCCTACGCAAACGGTTAACATGGATGAAATTTTACTGACGTATCCTTATTTTACTGACGTATCCTTATTTGTCGTACCAATACAATCGTACGAAAATGCTAAACCCTCAATTTTAATTGGCGCCAATAATTGGCAGCTCGCCGTTCCTTTAAAAATACGCGAAGGCTCACGTAACCAACCCATCGCATCAAAGTCTCGCTTGGGCTGGACCATTCAAGGTTGCAGCTCTGATTGGGCGCAGGTTCATCATCTGAATATACATACTTGCGAATGCGTAAGAAACTATAATGAACTGCACAAGACTTTTAAAGAATATTTTAACTTGGAATCACCGAAGACAACAACGTTAACATCTGCAGATGACATGAAAGCGCTTAATATTTTAAATACAACGTGTGCAAAGATCAATGGCCGATTTAAAGTTGGACTTTTATGGCGAAATGCAGACACAAAGCTTCCTGGAAGTTACTCAACGGCTGTAAAACGCTTGATGTGCCTTCAAAAGAAATTCAACAAGGATCTCGCTTTAAAGTGCAGTCTTCAAGGTCAAATTGATAAATTACTATCAAAAGGTTATGCAAGGAAGCTTTCAGTTGAAGAAGCTGCTGTTCAGCCTGATTTGACATGGTATCTTCCAATTTTCATAACATCGAACCCCAACAAACCTGGAAAGGTACGTTTAGTTTGGGACGCTGCAGCCAAGTCCAATGGCGTCGCTCTGAATGATTTTCTACTTACCGGGCCAGATTTACTAAAGTCACTTGTTGATTTACTGCTGGGATTTAAAGTGGTACAGGTAGCAATTTGCGGCGATATCGCCGAAATGTTTCACCAAATTAATGTTGTAGGTAGCGATATTCGCGCTCAAAGATTTCTTTGGTGGGATAAGAGTGACGATGTTTATCATCCCAGTACCTATGTAATGCGTGCTTTAACCTTCGGAATCTGTTGTGCCCCGTGCATAGCGCACTTTGTTCAAGACAAAATTGGTGCACAATTTAAAGCAAAGTATCTTCGAGCCGTAGAAGCAATTCAAAATGCCCATTACATTCGACGACTTCATTCGCGTAGAGGGCGAACAAGAAGCACTCGAGCTGGCTCTGCAAGCAAAGACAATACACGCTGCTGGTAGTTTTAATATTCGCAATTGGTCCTCCAATTCTGAAGAAGTTCTCAAGAAACTTTGCGACACTACAAGTAACCAAGCACCTGTAGAGTTGGACCACACTGAAAATATACTTGGTATGTATTGGGACCCCAATAAAGATAATTTCAGATATATTTGCAGATTCGCTAGGCTGCGTCGCGATGTTTTTATGGAGGATACAATTTCAACCAAGCGAGAAACACTTCAGTAGCGGAATTCCCAAACGTGTTAACGACGTTTATAGTTATCGTAAACTGGCCTTTGCTTCAGTCATCGTTAACTGGTATTCCCAACATCTATGTTAGCTATTTTTGTCCTTAATTTTGACAGTTCTTTAACGTTATTTGTAGCTAGCTTAATCACGAATATTTTAGAGTCGCTAACTTAAACAACAACGTTAAGCGATTTTTTACATGTGATTGTGATTTTATAAAACATAAATAATATGCATAAAATGGCCACAACACGACGAGGCATATTTTAACCATCATGGTTAAAATATCAAAATAAAAATAATTCTATAAACTTTATTTCCAATATCTTCTACGCCCTTATTTAAAGTTTAAAAAAATAAAGAAAAGTTTTTAAACTAAATAAAATCAAATTAACAGATAAAAGGCACATTTCAGAGCATTAATAATAAAAAATAATAATAAAAGTAAAAATAATAAAAAAGTTATACTTATAACAATTTTAAGTTCGTTGAAGGCAATCGCTCAAACGAAGGCGACAGCCTCTAAAGCGCAGAAGCAATTCGGTCGCAAGCAATTGCTTGCATTAGCGCTGCCTCTGCCAACAGCTGCGATACAGATGTCTGCTGCTTGGCTGATTCAGCATGTATCTATAGAAAAGGCCTATCTAAGCTGTCAAAAAAGCACAGTGCTGCCATATTTTTGATTTCTGTTAACGACGTCTGTAGCATATATTGTGAATGTTACATTTTAACAATGTTGTCGCTAAGTACTGTTTTGAGAATACAACATTCGTTATTGCAAACTACAAACGTCGTTAGTTAACCATAACGATTTCGTATCGTTAACTTTTTGGGAATTCCAGTACAGGTCCTTATGTCGATATTTGATCCCTTAGGCTTTTTTTCGTGCTTCACAACAGGCCTCAAGATACTCCTTCAAGAGATTTGGCGGTGCGGCATCGACTGGGATGACTAACTACCTGAAGCCCTACGTCACAAGTGGTGTCATTGGAAAAAAGTCACAGCAATGATATCGACCTTCGTAGATGCTGGAGAACACGCTTACGCTGCGGTATGCTACCTGCGTACACAATTTGTCGATCAGGTCGTAGTTTCCATTGTTGCTGCAAAGTCGAAAGTTGCTCTCTTAAGCCACTCTCTATCCCTCGGCTTGAATTACAGGCTGCCATTGTCGGTGTCAGGCTTGCAGACAAAATACTAAATGCTCGAAGAATACCTATAAACTCTCAATTCTACTGGACAGACTCTAATACTACGTTTACATTGAGCCAAATGACTCATTTCAGCTCATTCAACCAAATGAGAACCGAAATCATCTCATTTCTCATACGAATTCTCATTTGCAAATCATCTCATTTGAAATAAATGAATGAGATTGGATACGTTCTTAAAACTAATTACAAACTATTTCGAACGCATTCAATGCAGAATGGATAAAAACGCACCGAACGCACTAAAAAGAAAGGAAAATGTCAAAAATATTGTGAAGTGAATTCGAAAACAAAGAACAAGCTGTCAAACTAAATGCGATACGTTCGCAAAAAAAATCAGTGTAAACACATTTGAATGACTCATTTGAAATGGCTCATTTGCTCTAATGTAAACGTAGTATAAGATAGTGCTGCAATGGCTACGGATGGATCCTAAAAATTTCCAACAATTCGTGATGCATCGCGTCGGCGAAATTTTAGAGTGCACAAACGTAACGCAATGGAAATGGATTCCGTCGAAAATGAATACAGCTGATTTTGTCACTAAAATTCGGTCGCATTGGGATGCAGATGCATGGTTTTCGGGACCAGCTTTCCTGCTTTCAGATATGAACGAGTGGCCAGGCTGCGAAGATTTAGGCCAAGCCGATACCACCGAACTTAGGCGTCATGTGCTGCATATCCATAAGAACACCTTTAGAAACGTTCCAATGAACCTTGAACTTTCTGATCGGAACTTTTCTGATTGGAAACGGTTATATCGTGCTGTTGCTACATTTCTACTGTACCTCGAAAAACTAAAATCGGCCACTAAGAAGTCTGCGTGCTCAAATCAAGTATCATTCGAAATGATTCAGAAGGCAAGACGTATATTAATCAAAAAGGCACAACAAAGCGAATAAGTGGAAGAACTTTGTAGCTTGAAAAACGAAAACGATATTCTGAGAGCTCGTGGAACAGCAGAATACTTAAATAGTATGCATCCAATAGTTCTGCCCAATGAACACGACGTTACTCTTCTAATAGTTCGATTTTTTCATGAGAGCCTACACCACACATCACACGAAACGGCCATTAATAAAATCAGAAGCCAATATAACATACCATGCTTACGAGTTCTTTACAAAACTGTACGCCATCTTTGTCAACGGTGCAAGAACAATAATTCTATGCCTCAGATTCCTCAAATGGCGCCATTGCCAACAGAACGGCTAGCAAGCTTCGAACGTCCTTTCACCTTCCCTGGTATTGACTATTTCGGTCCATTACATGTTTCTATAGGCAGAAGAAGAGAAAAGAGGTGGGGAGTATTGTTCACATGTCTGACTGTTCGGGCAATACATATTGAAATAGCGTAGAGTCTTGATACGGGCTCATGTATTATGTGCATCCGCTGGCAACAAGCGCAACTGTTTGCAGATCGCTTTTGGCAACGATGGCTTACGGAGTTCGTGACAATTCTAACTCGAAGAAGCAATTTGTTCGAAAAAGTACCTCCTATATCTATTGGCGATGTGGTAATAATAGCAGACGAAAATCTGCCACGTTATTATTGGCCTAAAGGAATAATTATCGATACCGTAGTGGCCAAAGATGGACAAGTTCGAAGGGCAACTGTGAAAACACAACGTGGCATAATACAACGATCGACAGCAAAGATAGCTGTTCTAGACGTTGGCCAAAATCATTAATGCAAGCTTGTCGCTACACGTCGACAAATAATTTTGAAAGCCTTTTCTCATAAATTGAAATTTATAAAATAAAAGTTAAGCTGTTAAAATATTTGTTTGATTTAAACCATTAAATCGTAAATCGAATTTACAATTATGTTGCCAACAATTGAATGCAGCGAAAAGAATGCATGAAGTCAACGAGTTGTTCATAAAGAAGAAGAATTACTTTATGAACATGCAACGAAAAAAAAGAGATTCAAACATTTATTGAAGCTCAAAATTAACGCATTGTGCAGCCAAAAAACGTTGTACAATATTTCAAGAAGCCTTTGGACCAAGGTAATGAAAATTCTTATATTAAATGTCTTTAATGATTTCATTTATTGGCAAACTACAGCCTCGTGCATCTCAATTTTGGGAGAAATAAGTTGCTGACAATTACGATGAATTCTTTTGCAAGAATTTCCGAATGTTGCGGGAAACTTTTAACATTCTATGCAACGAGATGATGAATTTAACCAAACCAGACACAAAATTTAAGAAAGCAATTCCATTGCATAAGAGAGTTGCAATTGCAGTTTACTCTTTAGGTTCCTCCGCTGAATATAGTACCATAGAAAATTTTTTTGGAGTTACAAAGTCAACAGTTTGCATGTTTTTAAAAAAATTTTGCGAGGAAGTTTGGAAGGTTCTTCAGCCAAAATACTTCAACAAATTCCCACTCAGTGAGGAAACTATAAAAGAGTCCACCAATAGCTTCCACAAATTAGGAATTCCACAAGCTATAGCAGCTCTTGGTAGGTGTAAAAACATATCAATATCTATTGGTATTTGAATGCATTTAAGCATATAAATACAATTTTAGATGGGTGTCACATAGAAGTAAGACCTAGTACTGAACACGCTATCGACTACTTTAACTATAAGGGGTGGTACGCGTGCTTGCGCTGGTGGATTACAGGTTAGTTACAAAGAGTAAAAACATTTGTAATGGGACGCAATGTAATTGTAATTGTTTTTATAAATGTTTTTATAAATGTTGGTTGTCACGGTCTTTGTAACGATTCGCAAATTTTCGAAACATTCTTATTAAGAAAATATTGGATCAAGAACACTAGTCTCAAGGAAAAATCATTTGAAATAAGCGGAGTGAATGTTCCTGTAGTCATGTTTGCAAATTCTGCATTCCGATTTTCCAATATTTTGATGAAACCCTACCCTTTCCAAGTCGCCGCCACTGAGCGTGTAAAACAATTTAATTACGCTCTTTCAAAATGCCGAAGAGTGGTTGGGTACGCGTTTGGGTATTTCAAAGGACGATTTCGCCGGATTGGAAAAGGACTCGATAGTTATATTGGCAACGCAGCTCTTATTATAAAAAGTGCTTGCGTTCTTCATAACTTTCTAAACGAACATAATGATGATATCAACAGCCATAGGATACAAGTTCAAAATGATAATGTAGAACAAAATCGAAGGCTGCAACCAGCTCATAACTGCACAATCACTGATAACGACCAAACTGCATAAATCATACGAGCTGCAATAAGGAAATATTTATGTAAGATTTTTTGTTTTTCAAAATTTCCAACAGCGAATTTTGAAAATTACGAGAATCGATAACAAATTCCTCCAATAAATTGTTTCGACGTTCTTCTATTTCTAAAATTTTTAACATATTAACTCGATCTTCCTCGATTTGCAACTCCAGTTGACTTTGGAGTCAGGAGTTTCAGTTTCTTAACTTCTCGATAACTTGGCTTTGATGTTGGTGCTTATTATTTCTTGCAGGTCCACTCGAGCAAGACACCTCTCGGCCAAACACAACTCACATGATCTTGAATCTTCGACTGGAAATGACTCAGTTTCAGAGTATTGTGTTTCACTCTAGTGACCGGAAGTTTCAAGAGCCATCAGAAATTCATTGAAAAAAAATCAATAAAAACAGTAATTGAATATAAACATTTCTACCTATGCTCTCTTCAATCAAATGGATGTATGGATGTTGTATATGTTAAATCCTCCTAAAATTTAATTTAAAATAAAAAATAGCGGCCAGTCAAATGGCGATCCTCCAGTGCAGCCTATCTTCTGCTTTTGTTTTCTGAAATAAAAATAACAAGTCTTTAATTGCAGTTTGAGTTGTTGGTTTGATAACCAGAGTAAGTTCGTTTAAACTGCTGGTAAGCAGTGGTAAGTATGATCGTTTACAAGCAACGAAATTAAGTCAAGCAGCGCAACTACTGCATAACAAAACCATCACTTTTATTGCAATGATACGAATGTTAAGCTCATGAGCAATTAAATCAACGCTTATACTGCAAAATTTACTTTAAAATGCAGTTAATTTGCAATGTTAGTGCTGAGCGTATCGTTCATATCACTGCTTAGCCGAAGTTCAAATCAGCATGCGATGGTATACTAGGCAATTACAACCCAGTTAGCATTTTCAATCGTAGGCGATTCTTCCACGATCAGACCGGGCGATTAAATTAATCGCCGATGATGTCGTATTCCGATCGCGCAAGTTCAGTACAACGGGAGAAACTGTGTCAAAATACACAAAATACACGAATTTTCGTCAGAACGATTAAACGACGATTGTAGAGTAACAAAAAAAAAAATAAAACACTCGTCAATCAATCATCAAAATGAGTCGCATTCTTGCTTGCACTCTTTAAATGCTCGCCAAATTGCGTGAACTACGATTCACTTGTCCAACAAGCGTTACAAAGACTCGGAATAGCATAATTTGGAAGAACAATAAAAAATTTTACTTTAACAATCGTCTGGACGATTAAAAAAAGAATCGCGAAATGCTAGCTGGGAGTGCGCCCTAAACAAGTGCGTGTGCGTGGTTTAACTGAGCAAAGAGCAATGAGTTGTTGTTGGTTCATATGTTTTCGATTGTTTCCCCAGCGTGTTTGTTTATGTTGAAGTAACTGCTGCGAAGTTTAAAGAGCAGTAGTGTAAAACATTTTAAACTATATTTCAAACTTTTGTAGAGCTTGTAGTACGCGTATAGTAATTATTTGTGTTTTAAGCGAATATCTTAAAGTGGAGTTCGGAGTTGTTCATGCAGATGTTTAATAGCTTAGCATTATTAATATTTGCAAATAAGGCAATATTTAAATACTTTAACCTTACTTGTATTTTGTGCAACGGAAACTGCTGCTCTGGCCACCAAGCCTGGCTCCAGTGGAAGTAGCAAGCCTGCCTCAGCTAAAAGTGCACCACCCACGAAGAGGACAGACAAAGCTGCACGGAAAGCAGCGATAAGAGTACGGGACCGCGTTTTGCGCATACCGGTAAACCAGCGTACAGTGAAGCAGAAAGCTTCCTTGAAGTGGGCGGTAGGCATCATAGGAGAAGTCAAGGCTCCCCCAAAACCAACGTCTGCAAAGCGACAGAGATCTCTTGAGGAGGTCTCTCAGCCGATGGCTAAAAAAATTTGTGGTAACACAACCACTCCAAAGCTTTTCAGCGATGTCTTAGCTGGGCATATAACCATTGCGGTCATCGACAAAAGCGATCCGGACGGCAGCATTTCGCCTGAAAGATGGAGGAAGGTAGTAGTCAAAATGGCTACTATCTTCATTCCAATTATGAAGGAATTTCCGGGCAAAGGCCCTTCTTGTCGCGACAGTGGATGACATCAGGGCCACGTGAAGCTGATCGCTTGCGACGACCAGAGGTCAGTCGACCTCTACAAGATCGCGATATCCAGGATAGGGGAGGTATGGCCGGGCGCTAAACTCGAGGTTGTTGGAAGGGATCAGATCCCTAACCGGCCAAGAGCACGTTCCCAGATCCCTGCCGAACCTTCTGACCCTCAAACAATCCTGGAGCTAATTTGGTTGGGAAACCATGATCTGCCTACAGGTAACTGGAAGGTGACAAAGGTTGAAGAGCCAAAAGGGGAGTTGGCTGGCTATCTTGTCATCCAAAGGTTACGTGGTAGACTATTGTGTCACCTCCATAGAAATGAGGGTCTTCGAAAAAGATGAGGCGTTATTGGAGGAAGAGCAGGCTTCCAGTTAAATTAAGAACGTCTCATCTCCTCAATCCTGCACTCCTGCACCAGATGAGGCTAGCTCTGATAGCTCTGGTATCTCAGGACCCCTTCATAAACGCTGATCTACACCGAAGCGCAAGGTAAACCGAGGGTGTGTATTCTAATTAAAAATAATCTGAGTGTTTTTACTCTCTCTTATTTCAGCAACAAGGACACTGTGGCCCTAAGCGTCGAGACGGGCCATAACAGCTTGTGGCTTGCATCAGCATACTTGGCCCACGACCACAAAGTCCTCCCGGAAGACGTCTTAAAAGACCTGGTCTCAAAAGCAGCAGCAGAAAACAGGGACCTGATTATCGGGTGCGATGCTAACGGCCACCATGGGATCTGGGGAAGCTCAGGTACCAACAAACGGGGTGAGTCTCTTTTTTATTACATCCTTACTACTAACCTTATCATAAGTAACGTGGGTTGTGAGCCTACCTTTATTATTAGCAATAGGCAGGCAGTTTTAGACTTCACTCTTGCCACCGATAATATATCTAATAGAATCAAGAATTGGAGAGTTTCAAAAGAACATTCCTTCTCTGATCATAGATATATTCTTTTTGACATAGATGACTTTACTCCGAGATCATGTAGTTTCCGTAATCTCAAGAAAGTCAACTGGGATCTCTATACAGAAACACTAATGACAGAACTTCCTAATGGACCATCTTGTCTCCCCACTTGTAAAAACTCCTTAGATGACTTAGTAGACAAACTCACTGCGTCAATGAA
Organism: Pherbina coryleti; assembly: GCA_943735915.1. Classification (NCBI taxonomy): domain Eukaryota; kingdom Metazoa; phylum Arthropoda; class Insecta; order Diptera; family Sciomyzidae; genus Pherbina; species Pherbina coryleti. The sequence continues at coordinate 116,286,032 of OX030948.1, read as the reverse complement.
TAAAGCTCTTGACACTGCGTGCCCGCTCAAAACACCAAAAGGAAAGAAAAAGCCACCTTGGTGGGGCGCTAAACTAGAAGAGCTCCGAATGAAGAGCAGAAAACTCTTCAATAAGGCAAAAGCCACTAGATCCACAGATGCGTGGACAATCTACAAAATGGCTCTAAAAGAGTATAAAAAAGAATTACGCAAAGATCAACGACAATCCTGGAGAAATTTTTGTGAAGAAATATCACAAACCTCCGAGGCGTCGAGACTTTCTGGCATCTAACCCGAGCTTCATGAAAAAAGAAGACGGAACCTGGACCACCAAGAGTGAAGAATCTCTTAATATTTTGGTAGAAACTCACTTCCCGGGCTGTTCAAAGATAGGGAATGCTCCAACACAAGAGGTACATTTTCCATCCGTTGACAACTCTCTACAAATAATTACACAATCGAAGCTAAAATAGGCCATAGGAAGCTGCAAACCGTTTAAGTCTCCAGGACTTGACGGCATAGCCCCAATTGAAATTGAAAAAACTTACGACATCATAAGCCAATGGCTTATGATAATCTATCAAAGCTGTCTTGACCTAAATCACATCCCAAAACAATGGCGACACGTGAAGGTAGTCTTTATACCTAAGGCAGGAAGAAGCTCGCACGTAAACCCAAAAGACCTTCGACCAATCAGTCTCTCATCTTTTCTTCTTAAAAGTCTTGAGAGACTAATAGACATCTCCTTGAGACAAAAATAGAAGTAAATCCTATTTCACCCGCACAACACGCCTACACCAAGGGCAAATCTGTGGAAACGGCTCTCCACTCCATAGTATCTATCATTGAAAAGTCACTTCATCAGAAGGAATATACAATGATAGCCTTCATTGACATAGAAGGTGCCTTTAACAATGTCAAGGCGGAGGCTATCACAAATGCACACACAATAAATCACTTATAAATCAAATGCTTGTAGGCAGGATTATAAGCGCGAGTCTCGGAGTAGCATCCACGCTAAGATCTGTACCAAGGGGAACACCTCAGGGAGGAGTTCTCTCGCCTCTACTCTGGAACCTAGTGGTAAATGAACTACTGGGTAAACTAGAACAAATTTGCAAACGAGAGGGGTGCAGGGCGATAGCCTACGCCGACGATGTTGCTATCATCACCTCAGGTAAATATGTGTCCACCCTCCGAGATATTATGCAAAATTGCCTTAACACTCTCGTAAACTGGGAAACACTCTCACAAAAAAGCCAATATAGCCCTATACACATGTAAGAAAGCAGTGGGTAGCAAATGGGGATTACAACCTAGGGTAACTAACTGGCTTTTTTTTTTTTTTTGGATTCGCCCGGAGGTAAGAAATCTTCATAGATACGTATGACCCGCGACATACGCATGCACGATTTACATTCTAAGAAGTTCCCGGATCAGCCGGACTGAGTAGAATGCACCTACGTGCTAAAACTTACCACCTATTGGCAAATAAAAGCTTCCACTAAGCACAATTGCTTGGCCTTTCAGCGGAAATCAAAATTAAGTAAAGAAGTATTTTTTGCGCTTATGTAAACATCATAAACATCATCGAATAAAAGCACAATCTTCATAATACGAAGATATACAAGACAACATCCAAAGTAATTCACCAGACCATACATAACCGCGTTCTTAACTGCTAACCCAAGATCGTACGTGGAAAAGAGATGCAACTCTCAAACACCAAACCAATACCAAACATAGCACAGATATACAAGTATATATTGTGCAGGCACAATATATTTATATATTCGGGTCACTAAAATAAGGGAACACCGAGCTAAAGTTATTATTTGGATATGCATTTGGGCCAACGCAGGTAAAAACTTGTATGGAAAAGAGATAAACTCTGACGCACCAAGCCGAGAGACACGGTTTTCATGGTCCCATTTCAAACTTGGGAAGCTATAGAACTAAAGATCTAAAATAATTTAATGAAAAAAATAAAGCAACGAAACTGAATAAAACGAAAACTTAAAATATCTTACATATTCGATGATGCTTATTTGTTAAATCGTAAAATCTACACAATTATCGCGAGTTGTATTTGTTATCACAATAAATGTGTTAACTATTCAAATGTAATATCATTTTACGTTTTAAGACATCCACCGAGTCAGAAAAATTTATCAAGTTCAAGTTACCATTGAAATCACTACACATACATCGGAAAGGGTCGTGAAGGGCATAATTAGAAGTGCACTGACTCAACTTAAAAAGCTGGAAATGTCTGGCTCCGCTCCTAGGGATGTTGAAGTTTAATAAAGAAAGAAGGTATTGTGAGTCTATATCGCTACTGAGTTGTTTGTATAAAAAAGAGACATTGAGGCGGGTTTCATAAGGGGGTAGGATAATGTTGGGGTTCCAACGATAATGTAAAGCAAAAAGTAAGAATTGTTTTTGGACCGATTCTAATGCATCGATGTGGACATTGTATTGAGGGTTCCATATTACGGATGCATATTCAAGAATTGGTCTAACAAGAGAGGTATAAAGTATCTTAGTAGTGAAAGGATCGTTGAATTCTTTAGCCCATCTTTTAATGAAACCAAGGACACCTCTAGCCTTATTTACCACCAAATTAACTTGAAGATTGAAACGAAGTTTAGGATCCATAATTACACCTAAATCAAGAAAACTGTGTACAATTTCTAAGTTAGTATTATTTATAGTGTAATTTATACTATTAGCAATTCGACGTGAGAATGTCATTTGCTTACATTTTTTTAAGTTTAATTTTAAAAGGTTTAAATTACACCACTCCACTAGACTATTTAAATCGGATTGTAAGAGTTGTTGTTCTTCAGGCGATTTCAATTTTTGAGCCGGATTTATGAAGAGGTATTATATAAGATTTTCTCCATATATAGGGAAAATGACCACTGTGCAAGGATGTATTAAAAATGATTGATAGGGGAGAACACAAACTAATAGAACAATGTTTTAAAATGCAGCTCGGTATTTCGTCAGGACCAGTCGTAAAAGAAGATTTAACTTGTTGAAGGTAAAATTAGAATCTATTACGGGGGTTTCAAAAGAGTTAACTGGTGGTAGGTAAGGATATTCAAGACTCATGCTCAATGGTATATCGGAGTAGGTTGTTTTTAAGAAGTTTGCAAACATGTTGGAAAATTCGATGTCGCAAGATGCTTCTTCATGATTGAATTTCATAAGAGGTGGGAAGCTGGAGGTTTTTCGTTTTGAGTTGACAAAAGTGTAGAAAAGTTTCGGATTATCTTTAAATTGAGTTTTTATTTTGGATATATAGGCTGAGTAGCATTGTTTATTTAATAGTTGATATCTGTAACGACAAGAGGAATAGCAAGCGAAATCTAAATTAGAGCCTGACTTTTTATGTTTCTTAAATAAGCGATTTTTGGAATTTTTTAAAGACTTAAGCTCACTAGTTAACCAAGGAGGGTTTAAAGGCTTGAAATTACTATTTTGTTTTGGCACAGATAATGAAAAGCAATTTTACAAGGTATCATTGAAAAACTGCACTGAAGATTCGACATCATAAAAAGAGTACGAAGACCTATTACTTAAAATTGGGGATTAGTCAATCCGCGCGAGAAGAGCATTAAGTTTAACATAATCTGTTTTTTAAAGTTAAAAATTTTATTATTTCGCGTATTTGGAGCTAATTTATTTTCACTTTCGTTGGCAAGTAATATTGTTATTTCAAGAGTTGGATGATAATCATCTTCCGGAACAGAAACTGGGTTCGAACGACGGAGATTTACAGAAGTGCATCTGTCTACAAATACAAGGTCAAGAGATCTACAATTTTTATTAAGAATATTATTAACCTGTTGAAGACACAGATCAGACAACTTATCTAAGAAATCATTTATCCAATCGGAGGCAGAAATAGGAGTAAGAAATTCGGAATCATCGGACAAACTCCAGGACACGGAAGGTAAGTTTAAATCACCTAAAACAATGATAGTATCCATATTTTTAAGCATATTATGGACAATTTCGATGGCATTAATATGGTTTAAGTAAATTAATAAATCACTTTTAGGTGGAATGTAAGAGCAAGTAAGAAAAATAGTATTATTATTAAATTTAACTGTAACACAAATAAACTCCAGATCGTTGGTGCCAGGAATTGTTAATTCCTCAGAAGCAAGGGAGTTATGGACAGCTATCAGAACGCCACCACCGATCTTATCATAGTGATCTTTACGAACAATTTGGTACTTATTGCACATTATTTCAGAATTTAATACGTTAGAGCGAAGCCAAGTTTCAGTAAAAACTATAAAGTTATATTCAAACTGAAAACTGTTAATGAAAATATCGGAAAGTTTAGAATTGAGACCTCTAACATTTTGATAGACAAGCTCTAATTTAGACTTGTGATTTTTTAATCGTTTTTTGTATGGTACTGAGGATTATTAGAAGGACGAGGCAAGTGTACAACATTTGCAATACGTGGTTTGTTTTTGAATTCAAATTCATGAACAATTGTATTACGAGGCCAAAAGTTTACATCCACAAGAGTATTAAATAAGTTTTCCGGAACAGTCAATCTAAACGAAGTAGTCAGTCTCGGATTTAAATATTTGAATTTTTGGATCGAAAGAGACAAAGAGCACTTCAACTTTGCTTTAATAAAAAAGTCTATATCATTTTCCGTTGTATCTGCAGCTTAACGCGAAACATAGATTGATTTATTTGGAGGAACCGCAATCAATGGTTTAGGTGAGATTGGAACAGAAGCCTCCGAAGTAAGTGCAACCTGATGAGCATCGACAACAGTAGGAGCAAGAGAAACAGTTTGGGCATACGACATATCTGGCAATGTAAGCGATGGAGCCGACGACGGCAAAGGAGCAGAAACAGTTAAATGAGTTAAATTTGAAGAAGAAGCAACAGTAGGAAGAGGGGTACTAATAGTACAAGTGTCCATGTCTTCAACAATGTCCTGTTCGGAAGAAGGTGGTGGTGGTGTCAAGTCAGTTTTCGGCTTGCTTCGAAGGGTCATGTGTTTCTTTTTTCGCTTGGGTGACGAATTTGGCTCATCGATATATTTAAACTTATTGAAAAGAGTTTGGTATTTATTAAATTTAGCAGAAAGCGAGGAAAGTTCCCTACTCATTTCAGAGAAACCTTGCTTCGTCTGCTTGAATAATTTGTAGAAATTTATGTCGGCCAACCTACATTTTTCGCAAGACCAACGTAAGCCTTTACCTTCATCAATATGGTCTGCTACTCGACCTGACACGCCTGCAAACTTGATATGAACAGCGTTGTCACATAACCAACATGACAAAAACCGCTCGGTATCACCCTTCGTAAAGCAGCCAGGTTTGGTACAAATCATTTTAAATGAAGATATGAAAATTTATAATTGTAAAAAAAAAATGAAAAAGAAAAAGAAGAAATGTAGTGATTTCAACAAGCGTAAACAATAATGTTCTAATTTAAAAAATGCTTTAGAAAAATCAAAAACAAAAAAAATAATAAGAATAATATTAATGTATAATTAATTAATAAAGAGTAAATAAAAAGTAAATATAGCTACATAAAATGAACTATGCAGTATGCCAACACTGTTTAATTCAAAAGTGACTAAAAGTATGCAAAGTTTTTTTTATTTAATGTATGGCAATAATTATTTCCACAGTTTAAGAAACAATGTAACTAGGCAGATGTCTTAAACTTCAGATAAACAAAGCAAACAAAAGAAACACTTCAAATGCAAATGAATATGTAAGCAACAAAGTTTGATAAACAAAATAAATGTGAAAAGTTACTTATCTTTAATAAAAACTTGAGTACTGAACACTTAAAAAAACCGAAACCGATTTATTTCAAGACGATTTTAATTGAAAAAATAATTAATTAAGAAAATTTTTTTCAGAGATAAAAAAGCGCACAACTTTGACAAATGAGGCCAGGGTTGCCAATGTGCTTTATACAGCTGTTGTTAGGCCAATATTGTTATACGGTGCTATAGTCTGGTGGCCAGCACTAAACAAACAAACACACCTCAATATACTTCGCAAAGTTCAACGGTCAGCAGAGCTGTGCATCAGTGAAGCGCTAAGAACCACTCCTACTGACGCACTCGATACTATGCTCCATCTAACTCCACTAGATATCCTAACAAAACGAATAGCTGCAAACACAGCAATCCGTCTAGAAGCCACTTCCCAATGGAAAGAGGGCACAATAGGACACTCTGACACCAGTAAACTCACTCCTCAAATACCCAAGAACATAGACTACATCACTCAAAAACTTTTATTCCACAAAAAGTTTGATGTATCAATCCCCTCCAGATACGAATGGGAGATTGGAAGCCCTCCACCAAACAATGCCACAGTCTACTTTGAATCCTTAAACATTAACCATGCCTTTAGGCTCCCCGACCACTGCAGTGTCTTCCAAGCGGAAGTCACTGCCATACATGAAGCCGTTACTTGTCTTCAGATGAACGGAATATTAGCAAAAGATATTTGCATTCTATCTGATAGTCAAGCCGCTTTGAAAGCCCTGGAATCTGTTGAAATAACATCAAAAACAGTCCTAAGTTGCCGCAGATCTCTAAATGAGATGTCAGAGCAGCTCAATATATTCCTATGCTGGATCCCCGGACATAGAGACTTCCAAGGTAACTGCAAAGCAGACGAACTGGCTAGAAACGGTACCATCAAACACCTATCGACAGATAAAGAACAAATTGGAATACCTCTCGCAACATATAAGCTACTGATAAATGAGCTATCCCTTGAAAACACCAACATCAGGTGGTCAACGGGTAGTACATGCAGTATAACGCGACAAGTTATGCCAACACTGAACTTAAGACGCTCAAAAGAACTAATATCCCTTAGAAGGGACCCAATAAATATCGTAATAGGCGTTCTAACAGGACACTGCCTGATTGGAAACCATGCCCGAAGACAGAATATTCCCTATAACGACTTCTGCAGAAGCTGCAGAGATGAGGAGGAGGTTGAATCCATAACACACCTTCACTGCACATGCCCAGCGCTGGCCAGAAAGCGCCATCTCTTCCTAGGTAACTGGTTCTACAGTGACCTAGACGAACTCTCAAAAACTTCGGTCTACCGAATACAAAGCTTCATAAGTAGCTCCAACTAGTTCAGATAGAGTGGAAATAATTAACCCCTGTTATCACAACGGGCCAAACTGGCCTAAGTGTGTCTCATAGGAGACAGCCACGTCAACCTAACCTAACCTACTTGTATTTTGCCGTTAAATTATTCATTTTTACATGAATAAATTCTGCCGTCAAACAAAACCCTCTTGTCTGCATATGTATCTGCTGCAGTGTCCTTGTAAACGTGCCCATTGGGGGAGCAGCTTAACAACAACACCCACAACAACAACAATAATTTGCGTGATAGTTCATCTGATGCAGTGTTGTTTGGTCTGCCATACTCTTGCGAGGAAAATCTTAAGAGCATATTCAATAAAATATGCCTCTTCTTAAAATTTCAGCCACCACAGAGCAAAGACATCTTTCGTCTTAAACCTAACGTAAGCAATCCGAATACGATTGTTATTGTCAAATATTTTTCATTTGATCGAAACCTTGTGTTGAAAGCGTTCGGAGCATACCGGAGGAGAGAAGAAACAGCCGTGAATCTGAGAGCTGCAGGTTTTGATTATGATGAAAATATATTTATCCATGAAAGCTTAAATGCAGACACTCGCAAGATTCTTCAAGCTACCATAGTCTGCAAGCGCGAAAAGAGCATGCATAATGCGTTCACCTTTCGTGGCACAGTTTTTATCAGAAAGCAAAAAAATCCTGATAGCATTGGTATCAACAGTATTGGTATCAACAGTATGGAAGATTTTCACAAAACTATTAATGGGTTTTCAAATGATGCCGCTTCTGCTATTTGAATTATTATTTCTTTTATTTATTTTAAACAAACTTTAAGATGTCGTTCTTATTTCTTCGTTCTACTCTTCTGCCAATCTGTGATCTCTTACTGTTTGCCTTAAACTTACTCTCCTTGTTTTTTGCTCTCTTGTTAGGCTCAAGTCCAGTGCATGGTATAATAATACAAGGTAGTATTGACAGTAGCTTGGGAAACCAGCATCTGTCAAATAAAAATTCAAGAAAGAGAGCGTTCAATTATGCTTATATTTTCGCCATTGTTTATATATCAGAGCTTGCAAATAACTACACATTTGATAACAAAATATAAAAAAATAAATAAATAACTGGCCATTTCAGCCCTTGAAAGGACTTTGACCTAGCTTCTTATGATCAATTGTGTTGTGCGTGTTATTAAGTTTGTACACAATTGACCGAGAAATGGACCTACAGGCTTAACGCCGACTCCGAACGGCGATGAACGGAATGTTCTTATTCTCAAGAAGCTTTACATGGCATTTTGATTACTCTCTGAGGTTTGCCATTGTCTGCAGAGAGGTGGCGGCTGTACAGAAAAATTATTTTAATTCAAATAATTTTCTGTCGATGCTGGGGTTTGAACCTGGGTCTCCAAAGTTCGTTGACATAGCGGCCACGCACTTTAACCAACTACGCCACGGACGCCACAATATTGCATATTTTATTTTATTAATAGTGAGTTATTATTACTAGAACGAAGATAATTTGTAAACTTAATGTTATTAAGTGCAAACATAAAAGAAAGGTTTAAAACGTTTAAGTGCAGCAACCTCAGCAGATAGAGATGCATGTGGACGAAATTGAAGAAGTTTTCAATTAAAATTAAAACACCACGGCTGGAAAACGTTAAACACATATCACACATAATTTTTCACAACTTTCATTATTATAATTGTTTATTTAACGCACATATTTTGCGGAATTTATTTATTTTTACATTCGTTTAATTTTTGTTGCACGAACAACTTTTTTTCGACAGATGGTGGTTTCCTTGTTGCTGAGAAAATCTATACTTGTCAATGCTACCTGTATCTTGGTCCAGTGATGCACACGAAATGCTTACGGAGCCACTCGGCTTTCACATACAAGTCGTGTCTGAGAAGGTACCGAACTTATACGACGCTAGCAAAGGATCAGTTTGCGTTTGCACTTCATGGAGCGAGCGTCTCATGCGCAAATTATTTTGTTAAATGCTGTACAGACGCAATATATGAATGAATTCAACAAGTTTCGACCTTTATGGGAATTTATTTATTTTTGATTTAAACCCTTATTACGAGCCTCAATCTATCTATCAAAAAACACTATCCTATCATTTTACTCAATGAGTGTAAAAGTATTTGAAAAAAAAAATTTTTTTTTCATAATTTTGCTTGCACACAAATACTAAAACAAAAATGTTGCACTTGTATTGGAAGGTCTGCTAACGCTGTGCATCACTACTCTAGTCATACGTCTGTTGGCGCTAATGTTAACCATAAAGTACTAATACAGGTGATGTGCAAACAATATACTGGCCTTAATTTGTCCATTTTAATGCCCGCAGCTTAAATATGGCTATATTAGATTATATTAAGCATGTCTTCGAAGATGCAACAGTTGACATTATATCCATTTCTGAAACGTGGCTTAGTGACAATATAAATGATTCTATCTGTGATATTAATAACTATAGATTGTTCAGAAATGATAGATGTGACAAAAAGGGAGGAGGAGTGGCAGTTTATTGTAAAAATAATCTGAGAGCCAATGTACTATACAAATCAAGTGGACATGGGTTTGAGTTTTTAATTTTAAGTATATCCGACAATAACACCAAAATCTGTTTATCATGTGTGTATAACATCAATAAATGTCATCCTGTTGTTTAGTGAATTTAACAATTATGTTACAAATCATGACGTTATCTTACTGTGTGGTCAATGTCATGTCAATCTTTTGTCAAATGATTCTGCTAAACAATCGTTATGCGATAGGATATCCTCGTTGGGCTTAACAGTCGTTAATGAAACATTGCCTACCCGGTTTTCCGATAATACCAATCCAAGTCTTCTTGATTACTTTATTGTGTCTGATTCGTCTCTTGTTTCTCTTTTTGATCAGAGCTATTTTCTCTCTGATCATGTCTTAATGTTTTGTTCATTAAATGTTAATTTATCTCATAAAGCTACTTCTAATTACAGTGAGGCCTCGATTATCCGTAATGGTCGGGACCGGAAGCATTCTGGATAATCGATTTTCCCGGTTAATTGAGTAACAAATTTTAGTAGTTTTTTTTATATATTTTTTTTTAATTAATAAAGGAATATTGTTCTACATAGTTTTACAGTAACAAATTCAAGCATTTAATGTACATGTTTAAATAATATAAGAAAAAAAAAGTATTTTGCCAGAAAAAAGCAAGCATAAGAATTTATTGTTAAGTAATTTTTTAAAAAAAATCATGCAATGTTGCTTGTCTCGTCTTTTTCAATTTCATATTTTCGTTTACAAGCTTTTCTTGGATGCGGTAAACTTGGATTTTGTGCTAATAATCCCGGATACTAGAGGTAATCACGGTTAAACGATGCAAAAAAAAAATTTAAATCGAAGCAAACAAAAAAAAATTGTCTTTTTCTTTCACGGATGATTGATGTTGCCGGTTAATCGAATCACGGAAAATCGAGGCCTCACTGTAATTTTCTTATCGTGACTTCAAACATATTAACTATCCGTCTTTGTTCAATGATATTTCCTTGATTTCGTTTGATGAATGTTATCACTGTAGTACAATTAATGATAAACTCAATGCTTTTCTAGCTCCTATAAAATACCTCTTCGATAAACATGTTCCAGTGCGTACTTTTCATGTAAAAAATATGTCTTGTCCTTGGTTTTCCTAACATTTTCTCAATGCAATAAAAAAAAAAAAGAAATAAGTTGAACAAATAATGGAGAAGAAACCCTTCACCTACAAACTGGGGACAGTATAGGTTAGTGAGAAATTAAGCCGTTTTAATAACTAAAAAATCTAAATTCAGATACTTTTCTTCTAAGCTTAACCTTTCCCTACCTTCCAAAACTTTGTGGGAAAATATTAAAAAAATGGGGGTGTGTAATAAAAAAATCTCTGACTGCCAAATTGACCCTGACAAGCTCAATAACTTTTTTTAGACAATTCTGCTCTTACGACTGAGAATAATGTGGGTGTTAGGTGTGATATGTCCATTCTGCAATCGTTTAATTTTGTGCCTGTTACTGAAACTGATGTTGGGAAATGAGTAATGCAGCTTTGGGTGTAGACGAAATTCGTATTAGGTTCATTAAAATCCTTTTACCTCATCTTATTAAGCAGCTTATGCATATTATTAATTATTGTTTTACGTCGTCCTCTTTCCCGGATATGTGGAAAGTAGCTATTGTGTTACCTGTTGCAAAAAAATCGAACCCCTCAGGGACCAATGATTTTAAGCCTATTACCATTCTTTTACCTTTATCAAAGATATGTGAGAAATTAATTTCTCAACAAATTAATAGTCATATTAAAGATAAGAAACTCTTATCCCCATTTCAGTCTGGTTTCCGGGCAGGGCATGGAGGTTCCACAGCCGTAGTTAAAGTTATGGACGACATAAGGGCGGAATATGATGCTGGTAATATGACAACAAAAAGCTAGGTAACGAGCTAGGCTTGTTAGATTTTTCAAGAGCTTTTGACAAGGTTAACCATGCATATTTGTGTCAAAAACTCATGCTTTTATTTTATTCAGTGAGAGTGCCGTTAACCTAAAGTCAAGTTACTTGTCTAATCGGTTGCAAAGAGTTAAAGTTGGGAATACATTTTCGCAGTTCAGACTGGTACAAAGTGGTGTTCCACAAGGTTCCATTCTTGGTCCACTTTTATTCCCTATATTTATTAATGACATATTTTCTGTCTGCAAACACTCATCGGTTCATGCATATGCTGATGATGTTCAACTGTATCTTTCTGGCCGTATCTGGGGTCGAATCGTTGCATCCGTGAACGTAACAGCTTTCGTATGAGAAAAAAATTAATCGTATGAGAATCTCATGAGATACGATATTAATCTCATGAGATTCTAAAGCAGCATTTTGCATTTTTGTTGTCATTTGTTTTCGACGGCCGATTTTAGTGACATGCTTCTGTCTTTCCTTTGACATTTTCTAGAATAATAAAGTGCTTATTAATAATAAATATTATTAACAAAATGTATAAAAATTAACTTCTACAATTTGTTGTACATAATACTTTTTCTATACATGATATCAACCAATGGCAACCCATCACAGTCATGCCCAACAGTCACACACGCATACACAACTACACACAAAACAACTTCAGACGCAACAACAAATCTTTGCGGCTGAAGCCATCGCCGGATGCATTCACTAAAATTTTAATTTAATTTAATTTTAAGCTGCAACTATCGATGGTTGTCCATAAGCTGATCCACACTAAAACACCATCATACTTATATGATAAATTACAATTTAGTTTATCTAGTCGAAGTAATGTCCTCATAGCTCCAAGATATAATTTATTAAACTCCTCGCGCTTGTTTTTCATTAACGCCATCAGACTGTGGAACGCTTTGCCACGTAGACTTAAAGAAGTCACAGGGAGAGGTGTCTTTAGGCATTCTATTATAACCTATTTTTCTTCCTACTAAATTTTTTCACTCTTTCTTACTCTGTCCTTAATTCGACTCATTAAATAATTTTCAATATTCTTTTCAATATTGTAATTATATTTTAATGTATTTTAAGTTCAATTTGCTATTATATAAAATCTTATAAAGGTACATATAATGTATCTTTATTTCAGTTAATTCACACATGAAACAGTTGTTATAATATTCTTATCTTATTTTATTGAATTCCATTGAATGCATTTATGCTATATTATAAAAGTAGTTCTTATTGTACTGATGTTTTTAATAAATAATAATAGCTGCGTTCGATTCGCCAGCCCATACTAAGGCCCCTATTAGGTACGACAACTCAACTGAAGTTGACGTGAGTTAAGACACCTCAACTGAACTTTTTTGCCATATTACGCATAACATACATTTTCAGTTGAGCTGTGGTGTAAAATTGCTGTTTCTATTGGAGCATGATTACACCGAAATTTTGACACTTTCGTTGAAATGAATCAGCTGTTCGCATTAATTTAAATTTTTGTGTATATGTATTTTGTTCACAAGTAATAAAGCAAGGAAATAATAGTATAGAGCAGGAGTGCCCAAAACTTTCTTATGGAAGTGCAAACACTAATACATATAAAATCCTGCAACCTTTCGTAAACGAAAGCATACTATGTTAGGCAACAACAAAATCTACGTAGAAGATCACTGTCACCAAAATGTACCAACAAAGCATACGAAAGTGTTGTTGCTTGCACTTCGGTATAAGCAACGAAAAAAGATCAAAAACAAAAAAGACAAATTTGTTTGTGTATTTTGTATTGCTTAGTGCGGAGTGCTGTGTGTGTATATTAGAATACACAGCCTATGCCCAAGTGCTTTTACAAAAACAAATGTGCACCAAGTGCATAGGGCTTGGGCATCTCTAAAGACGCTATACAACTAGCTCAAAGCAGATGTAAGTTTTTGACAGTTTTTACACTCGAGACATAGTTGCATTGTTAAACCTAATACCACAAAAAATACATACACATCTCTGAGATACATACTTGTCAGTCGATAGACACATATGTACCTCAAATGTGTAATAGACAATACAAATTTACAAATTACACACTCAACTTAAGTTGAGTTGTCGTACCTAATAGGGGCCTAAATTCAAGTCGCTTATTTCAAAATTTGTATGTGAAAACAACAAAGTCTACAGCTAGTTGAGTATAGAGTAGGTCAATTATCAGTTGTGTTGAGTAAAGTTGCGTTGCCAAGTTCTTATTTTTTAGTTGGTTTGTGTACGGAATAAGGTAAATGTAATAGATTCGGTCAAAATGTGATATGGGTACAAAAATAAAATTATTTTCCTTTAAGGGGGGAGATACTTCATAGTTTCGGAAAAATTTCAAATGTTTTTTCGAATTTTCCTTTAAAACAAGTTTTAAGTCATTTATATTGGTTTGAAATTGCATAGTGACCCAAAGACACACCGTGACGGAAATAGGGTTTAAAAAAAATGATAAACTGCTTGTAGTGACCATATTCGGACAAATCCTTTGCATGGCTACGTCATTATTGAAATCTTCGAAGTTTTTACTGCACTATAATAAATAAAGGGCTGAAATGGCCAGTTACTTATTTTTATTTTTTTTTATAATAAATAAATAAATAACTGGCCATTTCAGCCCTTGAAAGGACTTTGATCTAGCTTCTTATGATCAATTGTGTTGGGCGTGTTACTAAGTTTGTACACAATTGACCGAGAAATGGACCTACATGTTTAACGCCGACTCCGAACGGCGATGAACGGATTGTTCTCGTTCTCAAGAAGCTTTATATGGCATTTTGATTACTCTCTGAGTTTTGCCATTGTCTGCAGAGAGGTGGCGGCCGTACAGAAAAATTATTTTAATTCAAATAATTTTTTGTCGCTGCTTGGGTTCGAACCTGGGTCTCCAAAGCTCGTTGACATAGCGGCCACGCACTTTAACCAACTACGCCACGGACGCCACGTTTTTGCAGCACTAGTTTTTACTGTACTATCAGAATTTTTAATTTGTTCTGTATGCAAGCACAAAATAAGTTTTGGTGAGTCAGGATCGAGAGGCCTGGGTTTCAAAATTTTAGCTTACTTTGCTGCTGGAATATTTAGTGACGGCTATACATCCATTCTGAAGCTTTTGAATGAACTGGGTATAATTATTGGCACCTATTGCAAAGTTTGCGCCGAAAATACCGATAAGGCACGAGTAGCGAAGCAGAACCGAAAGGTCTCTCCAAGACAAGAGCAGCTCGTACAGCTCGGATGTGCCTTACGGAAGGATGTATCTGCAAGTTGAAAGATATCGTGTGAATAAATAATTTTTTTGGAGTCAAAACTGTTGAAAAAATAGACAAATCTGGACCTTCGATTAAACAGCCGATATAAATTTTAATTTTAAAATTTTTTTAATATATTGCCGGTTTATCCTTCCCTTCAAAATATCAGTACTCGAAGAAAACCCTCTTTTGTTTCATATAAGTGGGAAAATTTTGACACTTACAGTAGATACTCTGCAGACCCACCATTTACTAAAAATATAGGAAAATAAAAAATTTATCCAATTAACATATGTTATCAACTTGAAAAAAATTATTAAACAAAACTAATTTCACTCTGTGTAGGGGTATCTCCCCCCTTAAGTAGTTTCTTCGTTTTCAATTTAATTTATTTACAGACTTCTTGTGGTCTGTCAAAACAAAAGTGTTGCCAACTATTCAGTAAGTAACAGCTAAGTGAGTAGCCGTTTTTTCGTAAGCTGAGAACTGGCGAATCAAACGTATCGCGGCACTTTAGTTCGCACTTTTACAACACACTTTTTTATAAGTTTTATAATCGCGCACACGTTATTATATTATTAAGGCCCCTATTAGGTACGACAACTCAACTTAAGTTGAGTGTGTAATTTGTAAATTTGTATTGTCTATTACACATTTGAGGTACATATGTGTCTATCGACTGACAAGTATGTATCTCAGAGATGTGTATGTATTTTTTGTGGTATTAGGTTTAACAATGCAACTATGTCTCGAGTGTAAAAACTGTCAAAAACTTACATCTGCTTTGAGCTAGTTGTATAGCGTCTTTAGAGGTGCCCAAGCCCTATGCACTTGGTGCACATTTGTTTTTGTAAAAGCACTTAGGCATAGGCTGTGTATTCTAATATACACACACAGCACTCCGCACTAAGCAATACAAAATACACAAACAAATTTGTCTCTTTTGTTTTTGATCTTTTTTCGTTGCTTATACCGAAGTGCAAGCAACAACACTTTCGTATGCTTTGTTGGTACATTTTGGTGACAGTGATCTTCTACGTAGATTTTGTTGTTGTCTAACATAGTATGCTTTCGTTTACGAAAGGTTGCAGGATTTTATATGTATTAGTGTTTGCACTTCCATAAGAAAGTTTTGGGCACTCCTGCTCTATACTATTATTTCCTTGCTTTATTACTTGTGAACAAAATACATATACACAAAAATTGAAATTAATGCGAACAGCTGATTCATTTCAACGAAAGTGTCAAAATTTCGGTGTAATCATACTCCAATAGAAACAGCAATTTTACACCACAGCTCAACTGAAAATGTATGTTATGCGTAATATGGCAAAAAAGTTCAGTTGAGGTGTCTTAACTCACGTCAACTTAAGTTGAGTTGTCGTACCTAATAGGGGCCTAAATAAATTTACTCAAAATTTTCCGGCACGACCGCGAATTTAACTTTTAACTAATACGCGAACAGCTGATTCGTTTATTGTGTGGACTCTAAGTGCACAATAGTGCCGACGATAAGAGTTGCCACCTGCTCAGCGGAGACGGGTGTGGGTGTTTATATTACAATGGAAAATAAAACCGAAAACAAAGGTGCAGGTGCGTTTGATAGGACTTTTCAATCAAAGTCTTATCAAATTGTACGCACCGTGGGACCGAAGGAAATAAAACTCGGAAAAAAAAAAATTATTATTAATATATCGCGATTTTTTTTCCTTTTTTTTTTGTTTTTTTTTTTATTATTGATTAAAAAAAAGAAAGGAATACCCCAAAAAAAAATAACCCAATTTTTGGGTCGCACTCTAATTGCGGATCCAAGGAGATGACTTGGATCCTCACACGATTCCACCGGCGGAATCAATTTATTTCACCCGTTCCAGACGGAACTAGGCTCGAGTGCGAGGGGCCTAACAAACACAAAAAAACGCGCCAAAGCGAACGCGGAGCAAAAATTTACACGCGACAAAAAAACGGAAAATGAGAAGCGCGGTCACACACGATAAAAACCCGGCAATAAAAGTAAAACACTGTGTGGTGAGCGCACCAACACACACACGCAAATAATCAAATATATTAAATAGGTATATATATATATACAAAGGGTACTCCCTGACAACTATCCAGGTCCTCCGTTCCTGGCCTTCCAGACTTTTCCTTGGTCCAGCGACGAAGTCCTAAATCCCACGGTCTACGTCGGTTGTCGTGGGGTCCAACGGCGTCCGCAGGAACCACTTCACCCACTTTTTTTTTTGTCCTTGCTCTATAGTTTTCGACGCTAGTCGAAAAATCACTTGGCACTTTCACTTTCGTTTTTTTTTTGTTTTTTTTTTTCCACGCACTACCACCTTCTTGGCACACTTCTACCTTTCTTCAATGTTCAGAATGAACTGAACTGCCAACCAGCGGTGCAGACTGACGATGCTTAGGTTCCACAAGATGGGAACCTAAACACAGCCATCTTTTTTCCAACACAGATGCGGTTTTCGCAGAAACCGGTATTCAAACCTGAAGGCTTTGCTCACACCTATTATTAAAATCTTTTTAAGGATTTCTTTGGTGCATCTTTGAGCAAATTTAAATAAAACCTTCTACCCACCAAGTGTTTTTTCCATCTTGGCGGCATCTGTGTTAGTATTGGTGTGGCAACACTCCACACCTTCCACAGCCCACAATGGCTACCCTCATTGTGACTTGGCCAAGTGATTTTTACTTTTTTTCACAATAGCAGTCCTAGTCCTGTTCGTTTTATTTGTCGCGCAATTCCGTGCGTTCAGTCACTCGTGGGATTTCAGTTTCGTCGAGCATGGAGCACAAGGAGAAACCTTAGCCAACCCGAGTTTTTGAGTAATAATTAAAGTGGCTTAATGACCACTGGAGTGCATGTGTGTGTTGGGCGCCACTCCAAACGCACAGTGATTACGTCCGGACAAAACAGAATCGTCATTTTATGACTACACATAAAATGGTCGCCGTGTAGTTTTGTCCGCACTTCACTTTGGCGCAACTAAATTTTTAGACCGCGACAAACGCAGCTAATAATAATAATAATAATAAAAGAAAAATAGTTGCAAATTTTGTTAAGAAATCAAAATATTTAGTTACTTTTGATATTTTTTACTAAAAGCCTGTATTTTTCCGAAAAAGAGAAGCTATTGTTGAAGCAAATCTATTGAGAAATGAAAAAGTTGTGTTTAATTTACTGAAAGCACCCAAATTGTGTGATTATCTATTTATGCATTTTGACTTATTTTATTGTCATATTAATAAATGAGAACTAAAGATTGTTGTAATAAAATCCTTTATTCTTAAATTTTATTGCTCTTTTAATAATTTACATTATTTTTACATTATTTAAATTACACATAATTATTATTAATAATTTTTATTGTTCCCTTAAATCATTGATATTGTTTTTTACATTGTATACAATTCTTTTTCATTCAGAAATTCAAAATGGTTAGGATTCTTGTTTTGTCGTTTATTCAATTCGGGATCGGTTTCTCTGATGAGAAACCAACAATAGTCGCCCATCATTCCTTCGTCCCAAAATCCTTGATACCGATTCTCAATTGCCTTCATCTGTTGGTGGAATCTTTCCCCATGTTAGTCACTCTCGTCACCGAGATTCTTCGGGAAAAAATTCAAATGGGAGTGCAGAAAGTGAATTTTAAGAGACATATTTACGCCCATTTTTTTATGGTTTCTGAGCAACTCGTTGACTATTTTCTCGTAAGATTCACTTTTATTGTTCCTGAGGAAGCTAGAAACAGTCGTCCTTGATGAATCCCACCAGTTGAGGCTGGTGACAATAGTTCTGCGAATTGAAGATCGTTTAACACCTTTTTTATTTGCAGTCCAACGAAGACACCTTCTTTTATCTTGGCATCAGAAAGATTTGAAAAATTTGTTTTCAAATATGTGAATGCTTCGCTTTCTTTGTCTAACGCCTTGACAAAGTTTTTCATAAGTCCAAGTTTGATGTGCAGCGGTGGGAGAATTATGTTTTCCTTTTTGACGAGTGGAACGTTTTTGACGTTGCTCTCTCCAACTTTCGACTCAATCCTTTCTGGCCAGTCCTTTTTGTAATAGTGGTGTTCACGTGCTCGACTCTCCCACTTGCAGAGAAAGCAGTCTTTTGTGTAGCCACTCTGTAAACCACAAAGCCTACCAACGACTTTGAGATCAGAACATATTTTCCAGTCG
This sequence comes from Pherbina coryleti, assembly GCA_943735915.1. NCBI lineage: Eukaryota > Metazoa > Arthropoda > Insecta > Diptera > Sciomyzidae > Pherbina > Pherbina coryleti. The sequence continues at coordinate 116,266,956 of OX030948.1, read as the reverse complement.
TGTTGTTCATATTTAATACATGTCAATAGCTTGGCCATTGTTTCGTACGTTTCCTTTGTGTTGACTGCATGTGCGATCGGAATCGATGGCTTTTTGTTTCCTATATGCAGTAATACCGCCTTCAAGCTCAGTTTGCTGCCATCAATAAACAAATGCCACTCTTTGGGAACGTACGGCTGACCGAAGGTATTAAAAAAGCCAGGAATGTCTTCGCAATAGCAGATATTGTCCTTCTTAGTAAAGTGTATAGCAAACGGCTTTTCACGATTTCTGTAGTATGTCATGTTAACATCGGGTCTCAAAAAGTTGAATTGTTGCATACGAGAAGCATGCAATTCCGATTTTTCCTTTGACAGTTCCAAATATCTTATCCAATCATTCAGTTGAGCTTGCGTTAAAACGTGAGTTTTGCTTTCAGTTGGAATAGTACTTCCACCTGTGGTTCCTTCCGACGCCACTGAATCTACGGATTTTCGATTGTTTTCACTTGTTGAATCGGGACAAGTAGGATATGGAACATCATCAGAATGAGACTCTGGCAATGAAACAGTCGGGACAGTGGCGTATATCACTCGTTTGTGTCTTCCAACTCCAGTCACTTTGGCCAGACAAAAATAGCAATCGTTTAGGTGGCAAAACGGATGTCTCCAGATCATCGGAACATCAAATTTCATATATCGTTTTTGCCCGAGCTCCATTCAGATAATATTAATTTGCACGATTGACACAAAATACTTGGCGTCCATGATTCACTAATGTTCTCAGCCGCAGTACCAAAACCAGTGTTTTGCACTCTCAGTCGTGACCCTACCTGTTTTTATTGTAGCCCTTATCTTTTCTTTCGCAAAAGACTTCATTTGGTTCTTATGAACAATAAAAATGGAACATAAAAAATCATATTACAATAACCCAATTTATTTATATGACAATAAAATTTATGGCAATAACATAATTTGGATGCTTTCGGTAAATTAAACACAACTTTTTTATTTCTCAATAGATTTGCTTCAACAATTTGTTTTTAGGAAATTTTATTAGCTTTTATTTGATATATTATTTGTTTGATTACTATTGTTGGTTCTGGAGATATATGCAATTAAGTGGAACCAACTTTTTTGATAAAGCCCTACAGTGGGCAATATCTCGAAAACGGAGTGACAGAAAAAAAAAGAAAAATTTTTCGGAATTGGTGACCGATTTTACATGAGAAAAGGATAGTGGTATTCATTGTACATATTGGCTGTAAGCCAGTGTAATATTCTCGTTAGTGAGTTTAAGCCTTAAAATAACTCTCGTAGGATCATCAGACCCAAAAACACTAAATAGGCTATCCCTTTACTATCAAAATGTAAGGGGATTGCGTTCAAAGACGCAGAACATATTTCTGTCGTCGCAGAATTGCTCTGAGGATATTATTGCGTTAACAGAAACGTGGCTGAATGGAAGCATTACTGACTTGGAATTGTTTGACAATAGTTTTAGGTATTTAACGTTTTTTTAAAGTAGGTAAATGTTTTATGTGGGTTCATGCATGAAAAAGCTTGGCTGAGGTGAATTTAGCACTAAAAAGACCCATTTTACAATCTGCAACCCCAAAACTACTTTGTGGTATTGACCTACTTAGCTTCTATAAAAATGTTGTCGCAAAGGAACTAGAAATAAAAACACATGCTTTTCTTATGTTTCAAAAAGATTATTTTTCTTAAACCATTTTAGTATTGTTACTTAAAGAATATTGGCGTGTAAATAAAAATATTGATGTGTAATATTTGGATACATATTTCACTTATGATATGCACTTAAGCAATCCTTAGAATGCAGAGTTATGTTGCATTTAATGCATTGAAAACGGCATCTCTTATGGCACAATTTGCATTGCAATTTCTTGGTACCTGGAAGATATTGAAAAATGTGCATTTTGTCATAGACGTGACATATTAGTTGGATCTTGATTGTTCACATTTCGTTCTTCGCCCTCATCCTCTTCGGTTAGCAACAGATTTCTAGTGACAGCAGCTCTAAATTACAATTGTGACATTGGTTGATGATTATCTTTTTTTGCCATGATAACTTTTTCAGTTGATCTCGTCGCTTTGCCGGTGTCGGTTAAGTTATTTGTGTTGCAGTGTTTAGTGCTAACTGTGTATTAAATTTATGATCAAATTATCAAAAATTTTTATTACTGTGAACGTTAAGTATATTAATGTTTTTCATTTTAATTTTTTGCATGTTTTCAATGTAAATATTTTGTGTTTAATTTGAAAAATAAGTATAATAATTGTTTTCAATAGCCAACGTGTGCTTGCTTGCCTGCATAATTGTTGTTGTGTTTTTTTCTATTCCTCTTTGTGCGGTGTTTGTTTATTTTAAGCTTGTTGTTGTTAACGAACTGTTTCGTTCACTGCATTGTGTTGAACCAACCCTAGAAGAACTTTTTGAACGCTTTTTCTTGCTCACATAAAAAACCTAAGGCACAGAGGAAAAACAAAAAGAAAAATAATAAGTGCCGAAAGGCGTCCTCCAGACAATACGAGGCATAGCAGCCCTCAGCAACGTCTCTTACTCCCCAGCAACCCGAAAAGACCAATTCGGTAATATCTTCTACACCTTATTCTATTCCTCCATTGTATAGTAGTTCAAATGCGATTTCAACTGCGCCCAATAGTCTTTTGACTTTAAAAGTTGTTTCGATTACCCAAAACATTTTTGTTTCACGTCTACAGCCCGACACAACTTCAGAAAATATAGTGACGTTTGTTAGACAAAACAACTTGGTTACTTCAAATGCATTCTGTTCTTGCAAGAAAATAGGTAATAAGCCTTCCCACTTATACTTGGGGTTGCAACTGAAGACTTTGCAACTGTACTTAATTAAAAAATGTGGGCCGATAATATTCTCGATACTGAGTTTAAGCTAAAAAATAAGTCTCGAAGAACGACTCCAGCCAACCGTCAGACTCAAATAAACTAAATAGGCTATCCCTTTACTATTAAAATGTACGGGGGACTGCGCTCTTAGACGCAAAACAATTTATGTCGTCTCAGAATTGCTCTGAGGATATTATTGCATTAACAGAAACGTGGCTGAATGGAAGTGGCTGAATACTGACTTGGAATTGTTTGACAATATTTTTCAAGTATTTAGAAGGGATAGATTCACTGACAATAGTTCTTCTGTCGGTGGCTGTGTTCTTTTAGCTGTACGGAACTGCTTTGTAAGTTCTCTTGTTGGTATTCCCTGCTCATCTAGCATAGAACAAATATGCGTTAAAATTATACATCGTAACTCCAATCTATGTGTGGTAAATGCGTATGTTCCTCCGACGAGTAGTGCAGAGGTCTATTCAAGCCTTGCAGATTGCGTTGACTACGTTGTAAACAAACTTGACGTTAATGACGACATTTTTTATTGGGAGATTTTAATCTGCCTAATGTAATCGCACAAACGCCTCGTGAATACCCTTTTCATGGTTATTTACACCATGCGTTAAGTATGGATAGGTCCTTAACGTACGACCTATGTGAACGTACCCGCATGACGTTCGATTGGCACCCCTGAGGTGACAAAAGATGGTGAATTGCCGAAAAATTTAACGAAGGTGGCGGATCAATATTGGCGAAGCAGCGGAGCGACTTGCCATCGTTCTTTTCGATATGAGCCGTAAGCACAGGTGGTCGCATAGTGACGAAGAAGGGGGAAAAAAAATCAGCAAAGCCGCCGTGTGCCAACCGAAGTTTTAGAGCAACCGAGTTATTATTAGAAAAGTTTTCATCAAATTGCTACCCTCGTCAAAACAGCCTCAGGCAACGTGGTAAACAGCAGCCAATCTATTGCTATTGCCACCGAACAGTTATCGCAACCACAACGGCCCGAACACCCAATCCGGACAGGACCACTCAGGCCTGTGAATGAGGTCGCCAGGTTCATCAAACTATTTATATTTTATAAAAAAAAAACTATATATCTAAAACTATTTATATTATATATAATACGATATTAAATAATATATATAAATCTCAATATATATTATATATAAAAACTGTACCTATAAAACTATTTATAGTATATATAAATACGATATTAAATAATATAGATAAAAACTATATATATATATTATATTAAAACTAGAACTAATCTAAAATTTAAACGAAACACATAACCCAAAACTAAACTGAAAGTCAAATCTGAATAAAACTTAACCTAAAATATCAACTTAAAATTAAACTAAAATTCAAAACTTGAAAATATCACCTTAAAATTAAAACATACATAGCTTATTAAAAATAAAACGAAAAAGAAAACTAACTATAAAAATGAAATTAAACTAAAAGTAAAACTCATATAAAATCAAAACCGAAAATCACTAAGATTAAAATACTAAAATACATTTAAATTTAAACAAAATATAACCTCAAATTATAATAAATCAATACCTACATAGTCTACAACTAAAATAAAACGTAAATAAACATGAATAAAACCAAAATAATAGAATTTTGGTACACATTTGAATTTCAATTTCAATAGTAAATTTAAAATTAAAAACCTAAAAAAAAGAATAAATAACAATTAAAAAATTAAACCCAAAAATAAAACTAAAAATACATTGTGAAACTAAAACTAAAACTGGATCTAGAATTAAACTAAAGAACCTAAAATTAAAAATCTTAACTAAACTTAAACTAGAGATGTAACATAAACTAAGAAAAACGAAAACGTAAATTTAAACCAAAATTACAACTTAAACAAATCTATAACTAAACTAAAAAATTAACATAAACTAAGCTAAAACTAAAACTTAAATTGAAATAAAACTAAATCTAAACTCAAACGTCTTCTGATGACGGCTACCGCAAACGAAAAACTTACAATGATTTACGGATATGCACCTGGAACGTCCGAACTCTTAACTGGGATGGTGCCTCTATCCAACTGATAGATATCTTAGAAAGATACAAAGCTGATATCACTGCAATCCAAGAAATGCGATGGAAGGGACAGGGTTGCTCCCGGCAAGCATCCTGTGATATCTACTACAGCGGCCATGCGGAGAAGCACGAATTTGGATGCGGATTCGTGGTTGGCGAGAGACTACGGCATCATGTCCTGCGATTCACACCTGTGAACGAACGACTTGCCATAATCCGTGTCAAGGCAAGATTCTTCAATATAAGCCTGATTTGTGCGCACGCTCCGACAGAAGATAAGGACGATGAGACCAAAGACAGCTTCTACGAGCGCCTTGAAGAGGCCTATGAGAGCAGCCCCCGCCACGACATAAAATGGAATGAGGCTGATTGACTTTGCCTGGACATTTGATTGAGGCACCTGGACATTTGTACGCCAACAGGAAAGGCTATCTCAGCTTAAACGTGTTGGCACTAACAGACGCCAATCCGAAAGTGATTTTTGCAGATGCTCGATTTCCAGGTTCGGTTCATGATTCTGCCATATGGATGGTTTCACCAGTCAGGCCATTTTTAATGAGTAAATTTACGACTGTTGAAAACTGTTGAAACTTCCATATACTTGGTTAGTTAGTTGGCAATCAATTTTAATGATAATAGTGTTTAGCAGTAGTGTTTAATCAAATCGAAAAAATATTTCATATATAAAATATTTGCTTTTATTTAAATTTCTAGGTGATTCTGGGGTTTTCATTGGAGCCATAGCTTCTAACACCAATAAACAACCCCCCTCCACAAACACTTCAATCAACGTTTAACAAGCGCTTTATATCTACAAGAAACTCTGTAGAAAGAGCTTTTGGTGTTATCAAAAGCCGATTCAGATGCCTGTCTCGCCAAAGAGTGTTGCATTACGCACCCGAAAAAGCAGCAAACATTGCATATGCTATTTTTTGCTTACACTAGTGATGGCAATCCCGAACTTTTTGAAGTCCCGAAAATCCCGGGATTAGTTGATGTAAATCCCGGAATCAATTAATTATTCATTTTTTTTCAAAAAATTTTAAATATAAATGTGGTTATAAAATTAGCCCTATTATCATTTTTTTAAGTGAAAAAGGTATTTTTGTTCAACGGCAAAACTAATCAATAGTTTGAATATGCAACTCAGGAAGTATTTTGAGTGTTTGCTGATCAGTAAGGCTCATATTACACGGTGTCCGTTTGCCCGGCGTACAATCGATTTTGTTGTCGCTTTCAACGTGAAACTGTCAAAAACAATAATAAAATAAAAACAATAATTTGGAATAAAGTGCAGAAGAAAAAGTAATGAAACTGGATGAAATGTCAAAATTTGTCCGCTGTTCTTTTTCTGCCGTGTAACATGCCAGCGTGCAAAATGTGAAAGAGAGTAAAAAAGATTCATTGCACGCTGGGCAAACGGACACCGTATAATATGGGCCAAACAACTAATTAAATTTTGCTTTGAAAAAACAAACTTTTGCAGCGGCTAAAATAATCTGCTCAAAAAATGAGTAAAAGTGGCGGTTATCCAGGTAATTCATAAAATAATTTGTAAAATATGTATTTATTTTAATACATTCTGTTTACAGCATTTGTTCCGCATGAAATCTGAAGACTGTAACTCAGTTTGGTCGCATTTTTTGATCGCCCCTGATAGAAATTTTACTTACAAAAGGAGGATCGACAAAAGGCTTGCATATGCATTTAAAAGTGCACAACAGTTCCATCTGCAGCAGTCAAATTAAAAAAAAGGAAGCCGGTGAAGTTTGTGAAGTCATCCCTTGCAAGCAGCCAAAATGAACGAGTTTTTATGTCAACGCCAAAGACAAAAGTCTTGAGGCAGTGTTAGCGCGAATGACCGCTGAGGACGGGTTCACTTTTTCTGCATTTCTTAAGTCTGCAGATTTGCGGGCAATGATGAGGATAAGCGGCTTTGACGTGCCAAAATCACGAAACACTATTCGAAATATAGTACTAAAATATATGAAAAAATTCAAAACAACACAATTAGTGAGATGCAAAAACGGCGAGGAAGAAAAATTCAGTTTGGTTTTCGATGAATGGACTTCAACTGCCAACAAGCATTTTATAAACGTAAATGTTTACTCAAAGTCCCAATTTTGGAACTTGGGTCTGATGCGCTATAAATGCTCAATGACAGCATAAGTGTGCATCGAAATGCTGGTAGAGCGCCTGACCGCGGTTAAGATTGATTTCTCGAAAGATATCGTTGCTATCACAACAGATGGCGCGAGCACAATGGTCAAGTTGGGGAGGCTTGTGGAGCCCTACCAATAGTTGTGTTTTGCACATGGCCTGAAGTTGGCAATTGTCGATGTGCTGTACAACATTAAACCGAAGCCTCCAACTCATGGTATGTTCCTTGTAAATTCTGGATTAACCTTAAATTTTCTAATATTAAATTAATTTCAGTGGATGACGATACCGCAGAAAGTGACATACAGTTCAAAGATTTAGAAGATGATGATGGCCTCAGGATGTATGGGAGCTGTGATCCTGTTGAATGTACGGAAGTATTCAATTTTGGCTCTATTGTATCAAAAGTGAGAAAAATTGTCCGAACGTTTAGAAAATCGCCAACGAAAAACGACGTTTTACAAAAGTATGTCAAAGATGAGCATAAAAAATAGTTGAAACTTATCTTAGATTGCAAAACCCGATGGAGTAGTCTATTAGACATATTACAACGCTTTGTTATGCTTAAAAGTTGCATAAAAAAGCTTGTATTGATTTCAAGATCACGTCGTTAAATAATCACGAATTTAAAACTATTAAAGAAGTAGTTCGTGTTCTTCAACCAATTTAAATCACGATTCTCTCGGGAAATGGATTTATTTAAATGTGATGTCGCATTGAACTTTATGCTTGAGGAAATAAAGCAAAACGAACCCGACCAAACAAAAGCTTAATTAAAACGTTTGTAGAGAGAATAATAGAGAACGATATTGTCTGATGTTTTTGCTTTTTTAATTAAGCTTCTTCTCTAAGTGTTATAAAAAATGAACTGCAGAATTTTCTCTTTAAATTCGAGGATGAACCCCATCCCGAAAGCCACTTTTATGACAAAAGTGAAACAACTGAAGCATATAAAGCTAAAAGCAAAACTACATTTTGCTTAAGCTAAAAGTTCTCAAAATTATGCTGACAGAAAAAAGTACAACCTATCAAATGTTTTAATGAAAGAACTTAATATATTCTCTAATGGTGGCGACAGGGGATATCATCTTCAAAAAGCGTTTCACTACCTTTCAACCATTCAACCAACCAGTGTAGAGTCAGAAAGGTGCTTCTCATCAGCTGGGTATATCTGCAATAAATTCAGATCTAGATTACAGGAAACAACCTTAAATGCTTTGGTTTTTTTAAAATCTTATTTTAAACAGAATATTATGTAAAATTTTTACGCAATTGAACACATTTAATGATTTTAATATTAAATGGAGATAATTAGGGTCAGAAGACTATTTCTTTTTTTTAACTTTTTTCTTTAAGTTTTTTTAACAAATAAATTTTTTTTTATATGTATTTTATTAATTTATTTATTTCTTACCTTAAAGTACAAAAATATGTTATTTAAAAAAACATATATATGAATTGAATTTGTATATTAAATGTATGTGATTCTTTAAAAATCAAAAGGGTTCGCCTTAAAATATTTATATTACTTTTGTTTTTTTACTAGTTTTTCGTCAAAATAAAGTCGTTAAATATCTTAATTCTTGAACTTTGTTTGATTTGTTCATATTTGGAGTACATTTGGGGCTATTATTATTATATGATGTCAAATTTTAGCTTCGTTATTATAACAATTTAATTCTAATTTAAATTTGCCAAATCCCGGGATAAATCCCGTTTTTAAATCCCGAAAATCCCGGGAAAGGCCTAGATTTTTGATATAAAATTTAATTGAAATAAATAAAGAAAATGCAAGTACTTCCACAAGCACATCGTCAATGAAGCGATTAAATTTCCCAGTTGAATTCTTTATACGGATGCATACATGAACAAATTTATGCAAGTTTTATAATTTGGTAACCTTTGTCAATTACACGTGTTTTATAATTAATTATTATATTTTCCTAAAAACTTTTATGTAAATAAAATAAAATTATTGTTTTACCTTTTTATCACATAGGAAGTGTTTATTTTAAAATTAGTATATTTCATAAAAATTCACTTGATATGACCAATCGTATAAATTTAAAACACGACCACAATAACAATAACAATAACAATAACAATAACAATAACAATAGCAATAGCAATAACAATAACAATAACAATAACAATAACAATAACAATAACAATAACAATAACAATAACAATAACAATAACAATAACAATAACAATAACAATAACAATAATAATAACAATAACAATAACAATAACAATAACAATAACAATAACAATAACAATAACAATAACAATAACAATAACAATAACAATAACAATAACAATAACAATAACAATAACAATAACAATAACAATAACAATAACAATAACAATAACAATAACAATAACAATAACAATAACAATAACAATAACAATAACAATAACAATAACAATAACAATAACAATAACAATAACAATAACAATACCAATAGCAATAACAATAACAATAACAATTACAATAACAATAACAATAACAATAACAATAACAATAACAATAACATTATTATTGTTGTGATGGACATGGTTGTGTCAAACAGACATTAAGTAAAAATTAATAGTAAGCAATTGTGTAAGAATAGTATTTAGATTTCATTTATTTTTATATATGTTAAGAATTTATTGAGTAAAAATGTTACATTGAGTGAAAAGAAAATATTGTAACTTTTCACTCAAATATTTTGTTATAAAAACCAGAGTTGATTGTAAATAAAATTTAATCTTAGAATCACAGCTAAAACACAAGTTCTATTATTCAAACCAAGCCTTGTGGCTTGATCAATAAAACATATTGAAATACTGCCTTGCGGCAGATCTATGAGTTAAAGCCTTGCGGCTGATTTTAACAGGCCTTGTGGCCAAGAATCCCCTTTGTCCCCAGATAGAGAAAGTTAGGAAAATATTATTTTAAAAGAGATAAAAAATTTTTTATTAAAAAATATAAAAAAAAATTCAAATAAATAAAAAAATTTGTCAAAGAATTTATTTGTTTACATTAAAAACTTTAAATAAAAAAGCTCTTTTCAGATTTTACTGCGTTTAAAAAGCAAAAAAAAAAAGCTTTTCTAACGTTAGCAAGAACACAAACCAGTGATTTAAAAAGTTTCAAAACGAGTTAAAGCATTTAACACGTTAAATTTCCAACAACAATTGTACGCATATAACTTCATTTGAACTTCATTTGAGAACTCGTTTTTCGATTTAACGTCATTAAATTTATTTAACATAATTAAATGCTCGGTTTGAACATGCTATAATATTTTTTATTTATTCATAGAAAAAAGTTCTGACCGGTAGTGTGACCAGAATGCAAAAGTAAAAACTATTGCATTTTAGGAAATCAAACCGCTTTTTGGGTTTTATGATTATATATTTATATAATGTATTATGAAATTTTAACGATTGAGTTTTCACTTTTATGTGATTGTTTTATCTTCTCGCTTCTTCAATTAATTTTTCAATGTGTATATTAGATGGCATATTGAAAATATAATACCTAAAAATTTATAAAGTAACCTATCAGAATGTATATTAGTGTAACCATAGAAATGTTAATAATTATTGAATTGGTAAAAAATTATAGTAATCAATTGATTTGAGCTGGGTTTAAAATTGTATGCTTTAAAAGTTTGACGTGGCCGTTCGTATCTTTGAATCTAGTATATTATTAATAAAAAAAAAAACACTTAAAAAGAAGAAATAGTTTCGTTTTACAAAATGGTTTTTCAATGGGGGCTGTGGAATGTAAGATTTACAAATTAATTGAATATTATTAAATATTAGAAATTATAAATCGATTTTACGGTTAATGTTTAATTATAAATGCAATGAACAAGGTTCACATTCCCCCTTTTTTTTCTTCTTTTTTTTTATTTTCATTATATATATTTTATTAATATTATTTCCTTTTATATTAAACATTTCTTGTTTTTTACAATAATAAACATTTTTTCAAAAAAATACAATTTACTGGGTAGCCTTTTTTCTTGGGCTTATATTTTTTATGTGGGCTTTGTGAACTCTCCTTCCGCTAACCGTCAGAACCGTAACTTTGTTGTTTTTGCTCACAATTTCTCGCCTGAAAAGAGCCTTATCCTTGCCTTTGATACCTTTAATCGCTACATATATTGTTTCGCCTGGCCTATAATTTCTTGGTATGGGACGCGACCTATTTCTTCTCTCGTTTTGGAGTGATAACTTTCTCTCGATTAAGCCTCTGAGGTCGGAATTAATTTTGGCACGGAAATTCGCTAAATTCTGGTAATTAATTCTCTCTGCCCTGTTAAAAAAAATGTCACTCGGTTTTTTATTTGTGACAGAGTGGATTGTGCTGTTATATCTGTCCACAGCCACATAAACCAATTCTTTTACGGAAAGTCTTACAGCTTCATTCTAAAGACAACGGTATATTTCTAATTTGGTAGAGTGAAGTCTTTCGACTTGGCCATTGACTTCGCTGCGCTGAGAAGGTGTTAAATATACTTCGATGCCCAGCATCTTTATAAAATTCAAGTTTATAGGGCTTATGAAGCTACGTTCATTATTAGTGACCATGATTTTGGGAACGGAAAAAAAGTGTAGGACTTTAATTAGCTTTTCCCGGAGGTGTAAAACGGATCGGTCTTTAATATGAAAAAATTTTGCGAATTTTGAAAATTTGTCGATACACGTAATAAACTTCTCATTCTGAATTTCCATTATGTCGAGGTGGAGTATTTCTGTAGGGTACGTTGGTATAGAAGTTCCGATTGTACAGGTTGCCTGTCATACTTATTGGCCTTGCAGATTTCACAATTCGAAGCGTATTCCCTATTCAAAGCGCTGATTCGTGGGAAATAGTAGCGCTCGAGAATTTGTTTCTTGTTTTCCCTTGCGTTTCGATGCGCTCTTCTATGTTCTGACTCGATGATTTGAAATTTGTGTTCTACGTTTTCAACATCCTCCACCACTTTTTGTGTCAGTCGTATTTTATATCTGTTAAAATTTAATAAGTAAATTTCCTGCAATAGAGCTAAATATTGCTCTGGTATTTTAAAACCGTTTACCAAGTTAGGGTTGAGCTTTTCTCTTAATATAACCATTAGGTCGTTTTTGGTGAAATTAGGTTTTGAAATATAGAATCTATTAAATGCGGGGGGAGGCGTCTCTTGGGAGAATAATTCTGATTTTTCTTGAAAAATTAGTTGGTTTCAAAATATGTTGATGGGGGCTTCGACATGCGGAATTAAATCCGACGAGTCCTGATCTGCGCTATGCATTGTACCAACATTTGATTGTGCGTCAAAGTTTTCAATTGGTGCTCTGGTCTCACTTGCCGTATTGGTACGGGAATTACCTTCAGAGGCGGTGTCAGTACTAGAATTTCGTTCGCTTGCGGTATCAGTGGAGGAGCTCAAGTGGTTTGCCTCAGTCTTGAGCCTTGAAAAAGCATCTGCAACGAAATTTGATTTACCTGGTTTGTAAATCAATTCGTGATTGTACTCTTCGATACGCGCCTTCCACCTCTTTAACTTAGCATTGTAGTTCCTGTTTCCCAATGCATAAGTAAGGGGTTGATGGTCAGTGAAGATGCGTATTTTACTTGAGCCGTAAATATATGACCTCAAATTATCGAGTGCCCAAACTATGGCGAGCATCTCCTTTTCATTCGTCGCATAGTTCTCTTCCGTCGAATTTAGGGAGCGGGAGATGTATGCGATTGGTCTGTCCTGCCCAGTTTTTCCCTGAGACAATACCGCGCCAATTGCGTAGTTTGACGCATCTGTAGTAAGGTTAAATGGTTCTTTAAAATTTGGAAAGATAAGGACTTCGGATGAAGCTAGCATTGTTTTCAGTGTTTCAAAAGCCTTTATCTCTTCACCTTCTAGCTTAATGGACACTTTCTTTGACTGATTTGCCTTCACTTGGGCATTCGGTCCTCTAGTTAAATTTGCGAGTGGCTTTGCTACCTTTGCGTAGTCCCTAATGAATTTGCGGTAATAAGACGTCATTCCAAGAAATCGTTTTAAATCTTTTAAATTATCGGGGGGGAGAATCTGCTGAATAGCCGTTACCTTTTTTGGATCGGCTCTTATACCGTCAGGACACACTACATACCCCAGAAATTCAACATCAGTTTTCATAAAATTAGTTTTCTCAAAGTTAACTTTCAAATTACATTCCTGTAAGCGGAAAAATACCGTATCGACGTTTCGAATGTGCTCCTTCTCGTCTTTTCCGAAAACTATATTATCGTCGATATACACATAACAGATACGACCAACATATTCTCTCAAAACGTCGTCAATCATCCTTTGGAAGATTGCAGACGCATTTCGGAGCCCAAACGGGAGTCTCAGAAATTTGTATTTCCCATTTACTGTGGAAAAGGCTGTTTTAGGCATATCTGAGGGTTTCATGGAGATTTGGTGAAAACCGGAAGTCAAATCAATGGTTGTAAAAAACCTAGCGTCACCTAAACTTGTGAGGACTGAAGTTATGTCGGGAATAGGATATGTATCGGGAGTGGTTACTGAATTTATTCGTTTGAAATAAACTACCATCCTATACTGTTGTTCGCCATTGGGTTTCGGCTTCTTTGCTACGATCCATATAGGTGAATTGTATGGGCTTTTCGAGGGTCTTATTATGCCCTCGGACAAAAACTCATTAATTTGCCTTTTGACCTCTTCCCTCATGGACACGGGATACGGATAGCTTTTAGTGTAGATCGGTTCCTGAGTTGTGGTTTTTATCTCGGCCAGCACATTGGTTCTTACAGATTCTCCTTCTTTAATTGGCTTGAAAAGAGCTGTGTATTTTGTAATAAGTTTATGTATTGCGTCTTTTGCGTCGTCCGACATTAGGTCGTTAATTATGAAATTAATCTGTTCAGAAATCATATTTCTGAGAGTGATTTGTGCACCAGAACCCAGATACAGGATATTTTTCTTCCTGTCTATTAGATCTAAACAGGCTGAGTAAGCCTCAGAGTTTTTGGCAGTAAGGTTGCAGTAAGTAAGGAGTAAGGAGTAAGGAGTAAGGCAGTAAGGAGTTTTGGTAAGTAAGGCAGAGTTTTTGGTTTTTGGACGATCAGCATACGCGACATTTCCCCATTTAACCCACGAATAAAAACGTCAAGTGCACGGTTCCGGTATGTTTCCACCAAAGCACTTATTGTTTCTTGAGAGTAATTCTCGGTTTTCAGTTTGTTGATTATTAACGAAAATTGGTGGTTTACAGCAGCGTAGAATTCATCAATCTTCGAATTTCTCTGCATCAGCTGGCTAAGTTGGTGCTCTAGCGTCCTCATATCGCTCTTGTCTGCATAGTGCAGCGAGAGGATACGTTTGATTGTGCCCCAGTCTTCGTCGAACACGTTATATGACACCAGAGCAGTGTCTGCTGCACCCCTAACTTTTTGCCTAATGTGCCTAAGGATTGCTCGGTATATGGGTTTATTCCGGACGATCTCATAGTCCTGCAAGATGGCCTCGACGCTATGGATCCAGGAAACATATTGCGTCGGAATACCCTCAAACGTCCTTAGCTCTTTGACGCAGTCGGGCAGCTTCCCAATTTCCTTTAGCTCTTCTTCCGCGGCCCTTGCAGGACATTCCTATTCCCCTCTACCCTAACATTATCGACAAAGGGATTCCCTTTGTTCGAAGGTAAGGAGGCGTGCCTCCAGGTCTTTCACCGCCTCGGCTATTCCAGAGTTACCCTCTATTGTCGCTAACCGCCCCTCTACACCCCTCAGCTGTTGGAGGATGGCGTTGACAGCCCCAGTGAGGTCGGTTAGCGATTTTCTCATTTCCTCCATTTTTAAATTTGCTAAGCGTTAAAGTGTGTTTTTGGTTTTTCAACAAAATTCTACTCCTGAACTTTTTTTTATTTTTTTTTTTATATATATTTTTCACTCTGCTGTGAGAGAGGGAATCTACTTTCAACTTAAAGGCACGACTTGACTTTCAATTTTTTATATAATGTTAATTTTAATTAATTATTTAATTAGTTTATTTATTTTTATTTTTAATGAAATTTTCTGACGTTTATCAAGGAAGCAATGTTCACTTACCCAATATGTATTTGAAAGTTTTTCTTATCTTCTTTATATATACTCCTAAGTTCACTCACAGCAGCATTTGAGCGACGTATTATGGAGGATTTGATTCCAATTATGATCAATCTAAAAGAACAAAAACACATAAGTATGTGGTATCCAGCATTATCCTTTTTGGAAGTCAGCGTTTATATTTGCAGACGACCTACTAAGGTGCAATTATCTTCACGGCTTATCAGATACCTTTGTGATCTCCAAAATAGAAAGATTGTTTTTTAGGCAATCTATCACCGGGTAAATCTTCAAGACACTTTTGACTGACTCTACTTTGGCACAATTTATTTTCAATTTTCTTGCTTTCAATTATTTTTTTTTTTTTTTTATATATAAAAAAAGGTTTTTATTTTTGTTGCTCAGTGACAGTGGTTTTAAAATATGTATGATACATGCACTATCACTGCAGCACTGATTATTGGAGGCCCGTGGTGATGTTTCAATTTAATTATTAAATGTTGTAGTTTATCTGAAGTTTCAAATTTATATAACCTGAGGGTCTTCGGGGTCACAGGTATTTAATTTTGTTATATCCTTGCGTCATCCCATAGGAGTTGCAGGATCAAGACGTATGAATTTATGAGACTCTGAGGGTCTTCGGGGTCACAGAGTTTTTTTTATTTTTTTATTATTTTTTTATTATCATCATTTTCATTTTCACTAACACTAAGCACATAGCCACGGGACCTCACAAGAATACACTTAAGTATCCCGGACCGACGCAGGCACTACACTTCCTTCTGTGCTCTCCGCAATGAGTTCAACATTGCAGACTAATTGCTTGCTTCGTTAAACATTTCCCACTATCTGGAGGGACTATGTTCATCCGTTTCAGATGCTGCCCAGCAGTCATCCTACTCAGGCACAGTTTACCTCACGCCCCGCCAATAACCATCTGACACTTTTGGTTGGAGAGTGTCCTGGAATATTGGTTGTGGGGAGATAGTTTTTACCCTAATCAATAAACTGGAGGGTCCCCCTTTCGGAGTGAATCGCAGCTTATTTTCCGCCAAAGCTATTCAAACTGGAGGGTCCCCCTTTCGAAGGAATCGCAGCTTGTACCCCCGCAAGGAATTAGTAGCACCAGGATAGTGCAAGAATCAACGCCGGTACCTGCTCGGGTGCCAGTTAACGCAGCCTCATCGGCTGCACTTAAAAAAATTAAGTGTGTCAAAGATGAGCGTCGACTTCAAAGCTTTCATATTCATACAGCAATTAATATATTGATGATAATAAAACAAAATAGAAAAAATGAAAATGATAAGAATTCCAGTATTAAAATACATATAAATAGCTTTTAAAATATGACCAAGAAATTAATGGGAAAAGTTATTTAAAATAATTTTTTACTTTGTAGTGATTTTGAAGTCGGTTTTTTTTTTTTTGTTAAAAAGTTTTTCTTCAAAAAGTACGTTGTAATGGCACAAACACCACATGAATACCCTTTTCATGGTTATTTACACCATGCGTTAAGTGTGGAATGGTCCTTAATGTACGACCTACGTGAACATACCCGCATGACGTTCGATTGGCACCCCTGAGGTGACAAAAGATGGCGAATTGCCGAAAATTGAACGAAGATGGCGGATCAAGGTTGGCGAAGCAGCGCAGCGATCGGCCATCGTGCTTTTGGTGTTGAGCCGTACGCGATGATGGTCGCAAGCTATTAAATAAAAAAAAAAAAAAAAAAAGTTTTCATCAAATTGCTACCCTCGTCAAAACAGCCTCAGGCCACGTGACAAATAGAGCCAATCGATTGCGATTGCCACGGGAGTTATCGCAACCACAACGGCCAGAACCGACACCCGATACAACAGTAGCCTTAGCGCTACCGCTGTGCCGCTGCATTACCAACAACCAACCACGGCCAGAACGGCCACCAGCTACAACAGTAGCCCTAGCGCTACCGCTGTGCCGTCACAACAACAACACCCGGAGCAACAACACATCAACAACTAAAAAATGCTGATGAAGGAATTCCGAGTGACCTTGCCATTCACTGTGGAGGAGTGTCAAATTGCACCACTTTGTTTCGGCTGCGGTAGCATCGAAGAACGAAACAAGTGGCATAAAACTGTGTAAGTGTTTAGCTCATTATAAACCACACAATACAAAACAAACTAAGCCCAAAATTCGTAAATTTTATATGGACATTTTTTTTTAATTGCTCTTTTTGTTGCTGTAGTTTTCTATTTTTTTTACATAAAAATACATATATAAGCATCATAATTCAGTCATTTAAAGAAATTAAAAAAAAATGAAAATTGATTTTAAAGCCATAGTTTTCATTGTAGAAAAAAAAATATCCATGAAAGTTTATTTTATTAAATTGATTTCTACGTTTTATTTCCTTACTTTAAGTTAGGCTTAAATAACTCGAGGTAAACAATAAATGAATTAAATGCAATTATTCACTTTTTACGCTCCTATTGATATGTATACATAACTTATACATATATGTGGTGTCTGCATATCACATACACACGATACACATACATAAGTCACAAAATAAAATACTTAACTTTTATAAATTTGAATTTTAAAAATGTTGTTTTTTGTGGATGTCAATTTTTATTTATCAAAACTTATTATTATTAAAAACGATATAAAACTTGAAGATTGTAAAAAATAAATTTGTAAATAAAAAATATATGTTGTTTACGTTCAATAAAAATTGTTGCTTGAAGTTCTTTGAAATAAAAATAAAGGCGCACACCAACAAGCACCAAACTGGCGATCCTACCTACCACCGGACAATTGATAATTAATGCAGCAGGCAAACAAAAATACAATTTAAAACAAAAAGAATAAAACAAATGGACAAATTCTGCAAGCAATCACAATCAAGGCTCAGACAACGCATAGCTCTACTACCTCACGCACCTCTTCGTCATAAACATCGTCATCATCGTCTTCTTCACACTCATAGTGCAGCAGCAGCAACATTAACAACGACAACAACAGCAGAATTAACAACAACAAAAGAGAAATAACAACAACAATAACAGCAAAAACCATCAACACCAATAAAATTTTCACCGCTGTGCAGCAGAGCTCAACAACCGCATTTGTCCGTGTTTCCATCGAACGTCTCGAATCCACGCATGTACACCTTTCGTCGTCGAGAACTACAGGCGTATTCGTAGTTGGAACACCAAACGCACGGCAGTATTAACAGGACAGCAGCAACAGATCAACAACAACAACAGGAGCAAACGTAAATATACACTACACTACACACTTAGCTTCTTACACGGTTGGCAAACGATCGGGTCGGAAGAAATCGATCGTTTTACTCCGTAGGCACTACACCACAACTAGGTACACTTATAGGAACACTTAAATTATATAATTATTTTACTATTACCTTAACATTAAAACAACAATGAGTATTAGGCACACACCCCCTCACCCCACACACCCTCTCTCCCACCTAACCCCACTCACCCCCTCTCCCTCCCACCTTACCCCACTCACCCCCTCTCACTCTCACCTCAACCCTCTGAACACGGAGATGGGCTAATAGATTTAGAGTCCGATCTGACCAACCCATTCGAAAGGTCCGAACGTACGCAAATTCACGCGATATCGGTAAAACTACCCCAGTTTTGGACTAGTTGTCCAGAGGCGTGGTTTATACATGCTGAAATCCAATTTCAATCTAGATCCATTACGATGGATAAAACAAAATATGAATACCTAATTACAGCTCTCCCGCAAGAAGTAGTCATGACGGTACTCGATTTTATTCAGAAACCTTCTTCAAGCAATCTATACGAAAACTTGAAGAAAATACTGATTGAACGCCACTCTTTTAGCGAAAATAAACGTATTGATAAAATACTAGCTGACACAGAGATGGGAGAAACCTTCCCAATACTATAGATCACTATTGCTATTGGCTGGTTCCGCGGTAGACCCGGACTTTCTTCAAAAGCTTTGGCTAAGGAAACTTCCTAAAGCACTGAACATAGCTTTAACCGGGTCAGGCCATACAGAGCTAGAGGAGCTTTTGAAAATGGCCGACAAGCTATGGGAAGTCATAAGTGAGAATGAGGTTTCAGTTTTACAAACAAGCCATGTTTCCAATACTAACGAACTAGCGAGTATGGTACAAAAGCTAGCGGTATCTACGACGAACATATTAACCGCTTTTAACAAATTGTCAATAGAAGTTGAGGCCCTTAAATCACAAAAAAATTTCAGATCACGGTCACCAGCGAGACATAGGTCAAACTCAAGACAGACATCACACACACGTAGACCAAACTGGTTATGCCGATACCACTACAAATTCGGTAGAGAAGCACGTAAATGCGAACAACCGTGTGCATATGCGCAAAACGACAAAACAACACAACACAACTCAACACAATATAACACAACAAACTAAATGACTCCATTGTCGTGACGACTGACAATGGACCTGTCACACTGACACGTCGTCTCTTTATTTACGACCCGACAAATAAATTGAACTTTTTAGTAGACAGCGGAGCAGAAGTTTCAGTACTCCCTTCCCCCAAATTCAAAATTTCAAAACAGAAATCAGATCTCACTTTAACAGCGGTCAATGGCACTTCCATTTCGACTTTCGGAAAAAAACTACTTACACTTGACTTAAAATTACGACGTGAATTACCTTTTACTTTCATCATTGATGACATTTCCAGACCAATTTTAGGTGCAGACTTTTTAACAAAATACGGACTACTAATAGATCTAAAACGTAAACGACTCATCGACCCATTAACAAACTTATCAGTCAACACTATCTCAGCATTTACTGAAACCACATTAACAAAATTATTTTCAGTCGACAACAAATACACAGAATTACTAACAAAATTTCCATCACTAATAACAGAACCCGACTACACTGCACCTGTCAAACACCAAACAGTACATCACATTTTCACTGAAGGACAGTTACCATTTACAAAAACGTGACGTCTAGACTTGCCAAAATTGAAAATAGCTAAACATGAATTCGACTTTTTTCTCGATCAACTTACACAATACACATATCTACTCAAAACTTGATTTAGTCAGGGCCTATCACCAAATTCCCATGGCCCCTGAGGATATACACAAAACAGCAATCACTACACCTTTTGGAATGTTTGAGTTTCTCCGAATACCTTTCGGTTTGAGAAACTCAGCGCAGACATTCCAAAGGTTCATACATGAAGTACTACACGGGCTAGACTTCATTTTCGTTTATTTAGACGACATTCTTGTGGCCAGTAACAATGAAGAACAACACTTTGAACACTTAACACAAATTTTTCAACGACTCGACAAATACGGTTTAAATATCAAACCAAATAAATGCATATTTGGAGTAGACGACATAGATTTCCTCAGTTAAAACATCTCTAAACATGGTATCAGACCATCCGAAGAACGAACACGATGTATACAAGACTACCCACAACCAATAACAGTTAAACAGATGCAAAAATTTATAGGTATGACAAATTATTACCACCGGTGCATTCCAAAACTCGCACACATGTTAGGTCCCATTTATGACATGGTGACAAGCGCATCAAAAACCAAAGATAAACACTTACAATGGACAGACACAACATTACATGCATTTACAACAATAAAAGATAGTTTTGCTAAGCAAACACTAATTAATCATATTAATAGTAAAGCAAAACTATCAGTTGCTGTAGATGCATCTAACACCGCAGTTGGCGGAGTCTTACAACAAGAATACAATGGAATACTTCAACCTCTAGCATTTTTTTCTAAGAAATTAATACAACAGAAACAAAATACATTCGACCGCGAATTACTAGCAATTTATCTAACAATCAAACATTTCAGACATCATTTAGAAGGCAATACATTTACAGTTTACACGGATCACAAACCATTAACAAATGCACTCCACTCAAAAACAGAACGCAGTCCCAGACAAACACGACACCTTGAATACATTGCACAATTTACTAAAACGATAATACACATCAAAGGTACAGACAACATAGTAGCCGATGCACTATCGAGATGCGAAGTCGAAGAATTAAAAACACCCGATATCGACCTGAAACATTTACACAAAGAACAAAAAAATGATACAGAATTAAAGAATATCACAGACAACAAAATATACAAATTTGAACTCATTGACATTCCATTTTTAAACATTAGTATCTGGTGCGAAAATTCCACAGACAATATACGGCCATACATTCCACAGAACTTGCGTAAAAAGATATTCGAACAGCTATACAACATCTCACATCCCGGAACAAGAGCTTCCAGACGTCGTATCACACAACGTTACTTCTAGCCCAGTATGAACACACACATTAATAAATGGTCACAAGAATGCATGAACTGTCAGAAAGCAAAGGTACAACGACACACCAAAACACAACCTCAGAAAATACACATTCCACACAGTCGTTTTGAACATATATACATCGATTTAGTTGGTCCACTACCAATATCGAATGGTTACAGATACCTATTAACCACCATCGATAGAAATACACGTTGGCCTGAGGTTTACCCACTAAAAAACACAGAGACTAAAACAATTATAGAGACTTTCAATAGAGAATTCATTTCACGCTTTGGTGTTCCGCGCGAAATTACTACAGATCGCGGTCCTCAATTCACTTCCAACATGTTTAAGCAATTTATTAAGAGCATAGGTAGCCATCATATAATGACCTCCCATACCATCCACAAGCCAATGGAATTTTGGAACGCTTTCACAGGCAATTAAAAGCCTCACTTATGACAAGTAACAACCAGAGGAACTGGTATTCAGAAATTCCCCTAGTTTTGTTAGGTCTAAGATCCACGGTTAAGGAAGATATCAAAACATCTCCTGCCGAAATGGTTTTTGGACAGAGTCTGAGACTGCCGCGACAGCTAGTAGTACATAGTGATCCAACAGGCAGCTCATCAGAAATTTTGTCAGCGCTTAAAGAGAAGACTAAAAACATTCAGTCAGATAGCAAGTTTCATATAAGATCAAATCAAGAGTACATACCCCAAGCGTTGAAGAGTTGTAAATTCGTATTCATTCGTAACGATTCCATCAGACACACGCTTCAAAATCCGTACGATGGCCCTTTCGAAGTGGTAGACAGAACACCAAAATATTTCACAATTTTAAAAGGAAACACTACTATAACAATTAACATAGACAGACTTAAACCAGCATTCTTAGATTCAGAAACTACACAGACACTCTCTTCCACACATAAGCCAAAAAAGAAAGTACACTTTAATTTACTAGCGAACACAACAAAAACCTATGGGGGGGAATAATGTGGAGTCTGCATATCACATACACACGATACACATACATAACACACAAAATAAAATACTTAACTTTTATAAATTTGAATTTTAAAAAATGTTGTTTTTTGTGGATGTCAATTTTTATTTATCAAAAATTATTAAAAAAAAAAAAAAAAAAAAAAAAAATCAAAACTAAAACTTAACCTAAAACTAACACTGAAATTAAAATTACTATAAAAACTAAATATATATTATACATAAAAACTATGTATGTTATCTAAAACTATGTATAGAATATATATACGAGATTAAATAACAAAAAACGTACAAAATAAGCAAAATATACAAAATGTACAAAATACATAATTTATTATATATTAAATATATATTATATATTGAATAAAAATATAAAAATAAAATAAAATTTAAAAAAATCAAAATTAAAATAACACTCAAACTGAAACTTAAACTAAAACATATATTAAAATAACAATCTAAACTAAATTTTAAACCAAAGGTATAATATAAACGTAAATTTAAACTAAACTAAAAATACAACTACAATTAAAACTAAAACTACAACTAAAACTAAACTACAACTAACATTGAAATTAAAAATAATATAAAAACTAATATAATTTTGATAATGTAAAAACATAAAATAAAATTTAAAAGCAAGATTAAAACTAGAACTCTAACTAAAACTAAAACTAAAATTAAAACTCCAACTTAACCTAAGCTGAAACTTAAAATTACACAACTAAAACCAAAAATACAATTACAACTTAACCTAAATTTAAACTTAAATTGAAATAAAACTAAATATAAACTTAAACAAAATTTCTAAACTAAAATTACAATTTAAACTTAATTTAAACTTAAATTGTAATAAAACTAGAACTAATTTTAAACAAAAGTTCTAAAATCGAATTACAATTTAAGCTAAGACTAAAATTAAGTTAAAATAAAACTTAACCTAAAATTTCTAAACTAACATTACAATTTAAACTAAATGTAAACTTATGTTGAAATGAAATAGAAATAGTAATGAAAAAAAAAATTTAATTAAAAAAGAACTAATTTTCATTTATTTGGTTAGGGATGGAAGACAGTGTTGCGTTAGGGAGGATCCCAAAATATTCGCCCCGGATCCTCACGGTGGGTGGGAAACGTGGGGCATGGGCCATAATAGCAGGTCCATGAGCGTCGCGGTTGGGGTTGAGTGGAGGAACAGAGCCCCCCTCTCACTCAAAAATTAAGAATTCCGATCCTTGTTTTTTTTTTTTTTTTGTTCTCTTTACAGATATATGAGTTCACAGGGCGAGCTCACAACACATCATCCACACGAGAAATTTTTTTGTGCGGCAAAGGGGTGCTACCGGCCCAGAAACGAACCCCCCCCACTTCCCGAACTGGCAGCAAAGTGGCACGCAAGCTCGTGCGGGCCCTGGACGGTAGCACCCACTGGTGCGGTTGTGCGCGTACGCGGGTCGGCCGCCTTGGTTTTTTTCGTCTGGCCCTGTGACCAGGAGCGCCTCAAAGGGCGCTCTCAAAACATAATATAAAAACCAGGGCGACCGAAAAGAAAAGCAAGCGAGCGAGCACACGCCGAAGCCTAAAAGTCTTCCGCCATAACGTAATAAAAGTAAGTAGAACATAACATATGGTAATAGCTGAAACATTAACCTTTCATTTGGTGCATAATATGTTACACTTGTTTCCCCTATTTCTACCATTATTCTCATTTTTATATTGTTACTAGATTAAGCAGAACAATCATACGGTTTTTATTTTGCTTTTTAAACCTACAATTTTGATAAACTGTTGATAAACATCAAGAACTTTCATCTTCATCACGAAGCACAGAATAATCGCAAGCACATCGCACACCTATGTAAAATAAAAAAGAATATTCGAATCATATTAATTATGATTCGCATCGTGTTCTTTTTAAATAAGATATACAGATTCTCATTTTATTTCACAAAAAGAAAAAAAAAACAGAATAATTGTGCAATTTGTAAAAGGCAGAGCCACGTTTTTATAAAAATTAGCAAAAATATCAATTAGGCAATTCACAAGGTGTTCTAAGGTTGTATGTTGTAAACCAAAGTTGTATAAAAATACAACCCTTGTGAACACAATCTTGGAGTGTTATGTCATATTTTAATAATCAATCAGCTGATTGTAAAAAATTAAGAAAACTAAAATGCCTGGCGAAAGTGAAAAAAATAAAATTATTGCAGCTTTATGCGAATATCAAGCAATTGCATTGCTAGAGGTTGAGTCAAGTAAGTGGTTAACTATTTTTATACATTTCCCCATTATTCATTCATATTTATATGTTTTCAGGTGACGAGGAAGAGGAGTTAATTGATCGCTTCTCAGTGAACATGCTAAGCCTTTTAAATAATCGTAGGAGTATTCACCTTGGCTTACCAAAATCTTACTTTTGGGAGCGGAAAGTGCTTCGAAACCTTGACGATGGCAGGTTTATCCAAATGGTTCGTGTTCGCCCTGATGAGTTTCATCATATATTAGACCTAATAAAGCATGACGCTGTTTTTAACAGTAGTTCAAGTTCACTGCAACTACCTGTCGACTTGCAACTTAAAATAGTTCTCTATCGGTTAGGATCCTCAGGTGATGGGCAATCAGTGCGAAGAGTGGCCTCTATTTTTGGCGTGGGTGATGGTGGCACTATTCAAAATGTGACCAAGCGAGTTTGTAAAGCCATACTAAGGCTGAAAAGTAAATTTTTATTTTGGCCCAACGAAAGAGAAAGGCAACAAATTGTGTCCTTGACTAGCAAAGAGATGCCCGGATGTATAGGTTATGTTGATGGCTCCGAATTAAAATTAGCCGAAGCCCCCACTAAACGGCATGAAATGTACTTTTCCCGAAAGCGCCAATATGCAATTAAAATGCAAGTGATTTGCGACTTCAAGTTAAGAATAAGGCAGCTAACGATTGGTTACTCGGGTAGTGTACATGACACTAAAATTTTTTCAGAATGTACTCTTTCAAAACACCCACAAAATTGCTTTTTACCATCACAGTGGATAGCTGGAGACAGTGCTTATCCTCTTAAGCCATTTTTAATTACGCCATTTAGACAAAATAGCACTGAGCACACTCAACAGCAAAGATAATTGTTTAATAAATATTTTTCGAAGTACCGTGTTTGCGTAAAGAATTGCTTTGGGGTTTTGAAGGAAAGATTCGGTAGCTTGAAGGAGCTGAAATTTAGAATGCATTCGACGGCAAATAAAAATAATTGTAATGAGTGGGTAATGGCTTGTTGCATTTTGCACAACATTTTGATATGTTTTCAAAATGAAAATGACGACAGCAATTCAGATTCATGCATGGCAGTACTTGGCGATATGGGGAAAAGTGTTAATTTTTTAAACACCAACAATTACTTTTGTTAAAGTGTTAAAAAAAAAAAAAATAAATAAATAACTGGCCATTTCAGCCCTTGAAAGGACTTTGACCTAGCTTCTTATGATCAATTGTGTTGTGCGTGTTATTAAGTTTGTACACAATTGACCGAGAAATGGACCTACAGGCTTAACGCCGACTCCGAACGGCGATGAACGGAATGTTCTTATTCTCAAGGAAGCTTTACATGGCATTTTTATTACTCTCTGAGGTTTGCCATTGTCTGCAGAGAGGTGGCGGCCGTACAGAAAAATTATTTTAATTCAAATAAGTTTCTGTCGCTGCTGGGGTTCGAACCTGGGTCTCCAGGTTCTTTGACATAGCGGCCACACACTTTAACCAACTACACCACGGCCGCCAGTGTTAATTTTCAAAAAACTAGTTCACATCTCGTTTTTTATTTATATATCTTTATATATTTCCTGCAAAAAATAAAAAGCCGAAAAACGGAAAAAAGTTATAACTGTTGAATCTTGACTTTTTTTAAAATACTTAAAGCATTTCTACAAAAATTATAAAAAAGCGAAAAACATATTTCTCACTCGGAGTAACTTTAATAATTTAAAAAAAACGTTTGTACTTTTTAGGTGCATAAATACATACATAAAAAAACTAAAAAGGAACTAAATACTGACTTCATTTTAAACATTAAGATTTAAAAAAATATAAAAGGTACTAAATGCATACTTAATTTTAAAATACTTTTTCATTTTCATTTAATTTTTATATTTAAGTCTAAGCTCTTCCAAGGCCAGCCTCTCTTGCATTTCCAACTTTTGTTTTTCTATCCGCTCTCGGCTCAAAATTTCCATTTCTTTCAGCTCTAATTCCTTCGCTTTAAACCCCAATTCTCTTTCTTTTAATGAAAACTCCCTATCTCTTGATACAGCATCTACTTCTATCTTCTGTGTCCTTAGCTTAATCAACTCCCATGAGTTTGCATTATATCCGAAACAGCTGTCCTCGAATAAATGCCTTTACGACTGCTTATAGGTGTAGCTTGAACTTCAACGGGGCCTACATGTTCTATCATATTCTCAGTTTCATCTGGATATGAGATTGAATAATCGCTCTCCATCACGATTGCACTCAGATTTTCAAGACCCTCTTCCACAACCGCGCAACTATCTAATCGACCGCCAAAAATTTCCTCAAATTGGTAGTAGTGCACAAACTTTTTAAGCAGTGTTTCTAAAAGTAATAACATCTACAAAATGTTACACAAGGCAAACGTTCAAAACTTACGTTTCATCGAATCTCCATCCATACTACCTGCACCCGTTGATCCTTCCCAGGCTTTCGCCTTGTTGTAACTGGTCCGCATGTTTCGTACCTTCGCGCGCACTACTTTCCACTCCACACCTTTTTTTTTCTCCTCGGCAAAGCGCTTGTAATAGGACTGCGATGTTGGTTTCTGCAAAAAGCAACATTAAATAGATTTTCACTCACAATAAAATAAATAACCCACCTCGAAGTTACGATTTTCTATTAAAAATTCCACCAGCATGTTCTCCTCAGCCACTTCCCACTTTTTGATGGGGTTGAAACGCACACGCTTTGCCTTAGGCTGCAATAAAAACATAAAAAAATGCAGTAATTACAGAATAATCTAAAAAATCATTTCATGCCACAATATTTACCACTTGTTCGCCACTTTCCTGCATTTTTAAATGCAATTCTTCATTTAAGGCGCGCAAATATTAAAATATGAGAAATAAAAATACAAACAAAATCAGCTTATCGAATAACACACTCTTTAAACATACATCGTAGTGTTGTATGTGTCTTATCACAATTGTGCATGGGAAACAACAACAGTGTTGATACGGCAGTTGTAAAAACATACAACAATAGAACGATACGACACGATACAACACCTTGTGAATTGCCTAAATATGTACTTCAGAATACAACAAACAACCTTTGATAAAAGTTTATCTGAATCCTTTTACAGAAAAAGTACATTTTGTAAAAGGCAGAACCATTAAAAAAAAAATTATTCAATAACTCAAGAAAATGCTAGGAAAAATATCAATATGTACTTCAGAATACAACAAACAACCCAGCTAGACACCTAACTGTTAGATATGCCATATATAATGAACAGAACAGAACAGATGGCATAAGACGTTCTGTTCATATAAAATTCTCCATACAACTTACGTTATATTTGTTCTAGCAATATATGAAATATAACGCATGTTTCCTAAACCAATTTTTTTTGAAGTGAAACTTCTTAGGCGGCGCTTCGAAATTTGAATGATAATATTGAGGAGTGAAATTTCAAGGTCAATTTACTTCATTTCGTTACACGATAGAGAAGAAAGATATGTTGTACAGTAGATAGAATGAGAGAGATATACATTGTATAAAAGACTGAAAAAAATTTCTTTGTCAGCGCTGAGTATCGAACCTGCAATCTCAGTTTTATAAAGCCAACGTGCTATATGCTGGGCTAAGGTCTTCATATATAAATGTTGTCTACATACCAATTAATCAAACTACTTTTGCTGTAAATGCCCAGCGGGAAAATAAACAGCGCTCCTAGCGGGAAAATATAACAGCCTTATTCATAAACACATTTTAGAGGCAGTGTAACTTTAAACAAGAAAACGCTATTCATAAACATTTTCGCAACCATGTTTTTTGTTTGTCTTTTCGTTTAATATCAAAGACATGCTCCATATGCGCCCTTTGCAGCATTTTTTTATGTGGCGGTCATTGCAAATCCATTGGAATTCTTAATTTTTGTAGAGATTTTCTTTAGTTCAGACACAAACCTTACAAACATGAGCAGCGAATGAAAAAATGTTTATGAATAAAGCCCAAGAATGATAGAAAAATAGATTGCGCAGATAGTAAAAATAACTTTCTACGATCTGCGCATCTACGTTACGATAGACTTACGATATGAGCTTACGATATGACTTTCTGTCAAGTCTTGTTAAAAATGTGAACAAATATGAAA
Source organism: Pherbina coryleti (assembly GCA_943735915.1). Lineage (NCBI taxonomy): Eukaryota > Metazoa > Arthropoda > Insecta > Diptera > Sciomyzidae > Pherbina > Pherbina coryleti. The sequence goes on along the minus strand of OX030948.1, from coordinate 116,238,055 downwards.
CAATGGCAAAAGATTCAAGAAACAAACTTGGTCTAGCGTGACGTCATGATCGTAAAAAATACTTTGTTCGTAGCTAGAAATGTCAAAATGAAAAGTAAACAACATAACGGACCTGCGCAATGCGTAATCTATTTTTCTATCATTCTTGAATAAAGCGTAGTATGCTGTAGAAACGAAAATTTCTTAGCATTTAATTCTACACCCGAACTATTAGTGTAGAGTCAAAAATGTTTGTATGGAGAAAAAAGTAACTACAGTACGACCTTGCTCAATGCAACTAAAAGAAATTCGGGCAATTGACATAGTTAACGTTGAAGAAACGCAATTAAACTTCTAAACATAAAGCTTTATGTCTCTGAATCTTAGATATTGTGGGTTAATGCACTTTGTATCCTTAAATATTGTTTGAATAGATTTTTCATTAAAAATGTATTTTACAAGCAAAGAAGAACTGAAAGAATATAAGATAACAGTTTATGCAAGTTTACGCAAATGCAAGTTGCGATAATTGTGCAATTCCATGACGCCAACTTGACACTGTGCGCAAGAAAAGTTGGAATAAGTTCTTTCAATAGATAACTATTTTATGCATATCTTAGTTATATAATTTTATATCGAACTATTTACTATTAATAATAGTAAGTATAATGTGTGTGTGAAAGTTTTAGTTATCTTTTCACATTTAAAGTTTTGAACAAAAAAGTATTTATAAGGCTTAATTTTTTTAAAGCAAAAATAATAACTAAAATTTGTCCCATAGTTTTTGAGTACAAAATAACCGGTAATTTTTGATTTTTAGTTTTTAAGGCAGAAATAAAAATGAAAGTTAAGAAACTCCTTATTAATATGCCAAAAAAAATTTTTGAAAAACAAATTTATAAATGCACCTGAAGCTCCCTTTGGCAAAAAATCGCTCATTGTAGTTATGTAAAATAAAAAAATCCCTTTTTAAGAAATTATTCTCTTAATATGCGGAATATGCAACACTTGATTTTCTCACGATCATACTCTCGCTCTCAAACTTTCAATAAAGCTACGCTCTGAGTTTTCTCCCTAGTGCAGCGATGGGTTCTATTCCAGATAGAACTCTACGCCACGTTACGTTGCGTAGCTTTACGATTGCATAATCGAGCCTTTACACTAAAATCGTTCTTATTCTAGAAAAGAAAGAGTGTATACAAAGAAGAAGTTTCACTTCTTTACTGTATACACGGTATACTGTATCTTTTTTTTTTTCTTATAATTTTGTTTAGAAGTGTTTTTTTTTGTTATTTTTATTAATGGGTAGTATTTACAAAAGGTAAATTTAGGCGAAACATTTAAAGAAAATAAAAAAACAAAAACTCAAATATTGGCTATTATTTTTTACTCTAGCAAGGAAAACTTGCGTTTATTTAGAAAGGAATTTGGCCATTTTTAATGATCAAATTTCTCTTTAGTGTATTTTACATTTTACGTATATATATATTTTAACTTATTAAATTAAATTCAATGAAAACCTTCCTGTGTCGGACGGTATTTGAACCGTGGTCTCTGCCACATAAGTTGCGCATTCTACCCAACGCGCCACGGACATCATATTTTAGACTCATCATTTAGGATATTATTTTATTGCGTGACTTACACTTGCATCGCTTAAAGTTTTTTCGCTACTTTTTTCACATCCTCAGCTTGTTTGCTGCGTAAAGGAGCAAGCTATGTAAGCACATACAACTTTCCTTGTTTAACATGACATCAAAATTTAAGAGTGTATTAGTGAACACCAAATTTTGTTTCATTGTGTTTGTAACTACGTTAGAGCTGTCTAGCTGGGAACCTTTGATTAAAGTCTATCCCCAGCTAGACACCTAACTGTTAGATATGCCATATATATGGCATACACCTAACGCCTTTGACGTTATATTCATATTAAATGCTCCATACAAATTACGTTATATTTGTTCTAGCGTCGTGCAAAATATAAAGCCTTTTTGTCTATCCGTATGGTCTGGCATCTCTGTCTGCCACACATGTTTTATCTATTAAAAAAAGCTATAGATGTTCTGCTCACACTAATTATAAATTCCATAAAGAATTAAAAAACCAATTCAGCTGTTTAATATGGTTCGCAGTTAGCGTCCCGCAGAGCTCTTCGACCATAGTGTACTGGTTAGAGTTCTGGCTTTTAACGCGAACATGCGGGGGTTCATATCCTCCACGAATAAAACCAAATGTTTTTTCTTAAATTTTGTTTAGAAATGTTTTTTCTTTTTTCTATTTTCATTACGGGCAAATTATAAATATTTGTATTTATAAAGTATAAATTAAAGCATATTTATAAAAATAAAAAAATTAATTTAAAAATATTGCAAACATTTTTTTTAGCTCTATTTAAGAGCTAACTGTACTTTTTTAGAAAGAAGGTTGTTTTTATTTATTTTAAATTTTTAATCATAATTTTTTACTTATGTGTTTTAATTGATTTACTACTGATTTCCTATTATATTTTACTGAAAAACTCAGTGTCAGACGGAAATTGAACCTTGGTCTTCTGGCATACGGGACTCGCATTATATTCTATGCGCCACGGCCACCATAGTTAAGTTTGTTTATTTAAGGGTAAAGAACGCTTAAAGCTTATGTTCGCTGCTTTTACACACCCTCAGCTTGTTTGCTGAGTAAAAGAGCAAGCTATGTAAACACATACAACTTTCTTTGTTTAACATGACAACAAAATGTAAGAGAGTGTTAGTGAACACCAAATTTTGTTTCATTGTGTGCGTAACTACGTTAGAGCTGTCTGGCCGGGTCTGGCTCCTTTTACAGGAAAAGTACATTATGTAAAAGGCAGAACCACTGAAAAAAATTATTCAATAACTCAAAATGCATCGAACATTTTATGAAGATCTTTCTTGCACCATTTACAGTATAAATGCACAATTTATAAAGCAAATCAAATATATTCAGCCCAATTATGAAACATTTTGCTATGCTATATGATTGTACTGATCAACATAAATTATAACATAACAGCCAAAATCGGTCAAAATAAAAGAAAAAGTATAACTTGTTGTATACCAAACAAAAGGTTAATATTTCAGCTTTAAATTAATTATATCTTTATTTACTCTTTATAACGCATTTTTAAGAGAAAAGAATGGTTTTATGCAAAAATAAAACATATTATGCAGAAAGACAGTCTGTAGCGTGGCCGATTTAAGAAAAAAATATTTCTTTTTTTACTTCATATTAAAAACATTTTAAATATCTTTCGAATGACACCTAAATCATTTATGCCGTGGTTATGCTTACCAAACATGTTTGGTGTTCATTTTCGTCAATTTCTTCTCTTCTCTAAAATGTTTGTTGGGTGGTTATGCTATGTTTGTTGAACAGTTGCATTACGTGTAATAATGTGGCAAAGCACAAAGTTTTGTAGTTTTATACATACTACCTATTTATTATAAAATGAAAAACGAAATTAAGAATTAATTCATAATGGAATTGTTTATGCAAAGGGCATTATATTTTGAAAAAAAACCAACGTCAAATCATTTTGCAATATACAATCGAAGTTGCTGAAGGTATGTGGCAGTCGAAAAAATATAAGACGAGCACATGTGTAGTGAAGGAATGGAGGAAAATGAGATCAGTAAGTGTTTAAAATTAGAAAGAAATAAAATTTAAATTTATTGCACACAAATTTTTCCGTCTTGCTTGCACTTTGTGGTAAGGGTTGCTTAAGCACACAATTAATTATCCTTTTTAATACTTTTACTACTTTCTTGATTCTATTATACAAAATGACTGCAGGCAACACCGGTAGTTCGGCATGTTTGGTGTTTCGATCAGCAATCAAAAATGTTCGGTCTGAGAGCGAGAGAATGAATTTGAGAAACAGTTCATTTCTCAGTTTATACGTGAAACAATAACAACAAAAAATGTTCGGCAATCATGTTTGGTAAGCATAACCACGGCATTAGATTGGACAAATATTAGCAAAGATATAACCGAATGTAAATATTGGTTCAGTTGAGTAAGCATTTTTTTTAAAAATCGATATCTCGATAACTAATCAATATATCGATAAATCCTTCGGCGAATCTTATTTTCTCAAAGAGTACTTCAAAACTGCATACTCAAATCGAGGGGCAAGGTTCAAAGAACTAAGATATAAGGAAGCGCTGTTGTTCCTCATAAATGAAGTACTTATCATATTTGTGTTGGTTCACACAAATACAGAAACATTCACTAGGGGCCGCATTTGGATGTTGCGCAAAAAAGGGCCACACATTTTTTCAAAACATATGGACTATCTTGGATTAATATAAATCTCTTACTTGCTTGGATAGAGCGCCAAGATAGTCAAAAATGTCAATCAGGCCAATTTATATTATTAAGAACCTCTATATTCTTTCTTTTACTATAAATCACTAGGGGTATTCACGGGTTGATGCGAATTGCAAGAATGCGAAAATGCAACATATTTTTCGCACTAACGCGTGAACATCAATATTATAACTTTACGATAACTGAAATAAATATATTGCCACCTTATTTCTAAATAACAAAAACTTATTAAGATCAACGTACAAACTTAGCCTTTTTAAAGTTTTACCCAGATGGCAACTATGCTTGATAACAGCCATAACATGAATCAGCTGTTTCGCATCACTGTTTGTGCGCTTTCGCAATAGGTTTGAGCAGTGCCTAATTCAAGAAGAGTTGCAAAATGGCGTTGTTGGAATGATGCGAAATTTCGCAATCTTGCATTTTCGCATCGTCGCAACTGCGTTTCGCACCAACCCGTGAATACCCCTACTATATATTTCCTAAGTACTGTTTTCTACAAAAAATGAGTATAGCTTGGAAACAATAGTTACTTATAGAAACGATTAAAATTTCCCATTTAATAAACTGGTAAAATTTCGAGGCTATGTTAAAGGAACGCTACTTTAGATATCTTAATAATTTGCCCTGTATATGGGTTTTTTTTAAAACTCAAATTTTTTTCCTTGTTTTGAATTATGGATAGCACTTTAGTAGAACCATATTCAGTGTATAAACTACAAGCTGTGGAAAGTATAGGGATAAGATATTAGGCAACAAAAAGGGCTAAGTGACGTGACAGAAAATAGAAATAGTTTTTGTCAGCTTCTATAAAAAAACAAAAATCTGCGAATAGCGCAAATACATTCTGCGAATAGTATGTATTCATACTAAAAAATCCATAGAAATAAAACTATAAATAAATCAATAAATTTTATATATAAACATATACGAATGCGATGCATCCTGAAAACAAGGGCGCCCTGCAAACCTTCACCTTCAAAAACTGAATGCGCCCATGATATTGTGCTAGTGTTTTGACAGTTCTTATATTGAGATCTCGATATCGAAATGGCGCGCAATTGATAGGCATATGTATGATATTTTCTTTGAAATGCTTTCGGAAAGAAATGACTTGTGCGCTATGCAAGGCTTAAAATAAAATTACTTCGGATTTCAATATTCATAATCAAGCAAGTTCAAGTGATGACATTCATTGTCTACTCTGTATTTTTAACTTACGAAATAACAATATTCATTGTTTACATTTCGATAGAAGCAATGTCAAAAAACACTTCTTGTCTCGCTCTAACGGGTACTTCATCACACGTACGCTGTATGTGAGGGAAACACCATTTCCTTACCCGACGACTCGACTAGCAATAAATTATTGCATACCATCTGTCAAAATCCATTGCAAGCAATGGCAATATTTCAAGGGTGGGTTTTTGATGTTATGAAATTGCCATTTTCAAAATGACATCGAACAAGATAGTTCGCTGCGCGCGCGCATTAGATTGTTTGAAAGAACTTTATGAACTTTTTGAAGAAGAGGAAAAAAGGAAGAAGCCGAGATTTTGGGTGGATCCATTTTTGGAAAAACGGGAACTGCACAATTTGGAAACTCACCTTATGAAAGATATTTTGTGGGAAAAGAGCGAGGAATTCCAAAATTTTTCCCGAATGACCATTGATAAGTTCGAATATATTCTCTGTTTGGTAAATATATGCCTTTTCATCTGACCTGATTTTTGCTTTCATTAAATAATGTTCATATAACCACTAGGTTGGGCCAAAAATTAAAAGCATGATACTCCAATGCGATGTGCTCTATCTGCAAGAATTCGTCTTGCAATTACGTTGCGTTATATAGCTACCGGAGATTCATTCCGGTCACTAGAGTTCCTGTCCCGTATTTCCCGAAAAACAATTAGTACGTTCTTACCGGAAGTGTTTCAAGCCATCATTAAAGTTATGCAGGATCAACATATGAAGGTACTTTTTAGATTATTTTTTAAGCTCATTAACTAATGAGTTCCTTTTTTACAGACACCTACAACTTACACAGAGTGGCTCGCAGTAGCAAATGCTTTTAATTTTTTTTTGCAATTTCCGCACACGCTGGGTGCTATAGATGGAAAGCACATACGTATAAAAGCTCCGTCTCATTCTGGGTCCGACTTTTTCAATTATAAAGGTTTCTTTAGCATTGTTCTTCTTGCTGTCGTGGATGCACATAGCAGATTTATTTACATCGATGTCGGTGGTAACGGAAGAGCATCAGATGTCGTTGTTTATAAGAATAGTTCACTGTACGACGCTTTAACAACGGGAAAGCTGAACTTACCAGTTGCGAGGCCTTTAAAAGGACAAGTGACTAAAACGCTTTTATTTTATTGGTGACGACATATTTGGTCTACATCGAAATTTAATGAAGGCATATAACAGAAATTCAAATCTAGAAACCTCACAGGAGGCTTTTAATTACCGCTTGAGTAGAGCGCGAATGACAGTTGAAATGGCGTTCGGAAGACTCGTCTCTCGATTTCACATTTTTCATCGGCCTATCGAGGTATCTGTGAAAACATGCGATTTGCTTGTAAAAGTGTGCTGTATACTCCACAATTTTCTTACGCAACCTCTTTCGGAACCTCAAATGCCTGGACAAGACAGGTATGAAGCAAATTTTCCGGAAACTGTGTCAGCTCTTCCAATTCAAGACCAGAAGACACACAAGTACGCGTGCCAGATGAGGGAAAACGTTCGCAAATATTGCGTTACAGATGGCGACGTTCCATATCAGTGGAATAAAATAAAAAAGCAAGTTGCTGTTCTGCACGTGAAATAAATAATTTATCTGCTCATCAAAAATACTTTTTATTTTACTTTTCATCTTTTTTTTCAAAGGCACTTCAATATATAACAAAAAAAAAAAACCAAAATATCACTTCATTATTCTTAAAACTAAGGCAAAAGAAAAATGAAAATAAAAAAAAATATGCATAAAAATAAATATAATAAAACGAATTTTTAAATAACATCAGCATCACTTAACGCAGCTTCTAAGATATCGTTCGGGTAAACTTCTACAGGTTCTGATCTCCTCATATGGGCAAGAACCTTCTCTATCACATGATTGTGAATTTCCGACATTGTTATTGTCACTTCTGCTAATGGCAACTGCTGCAATTGTAGCGCAAGGGTTTTGCAAAAAAAAGACGTGAAGACATTGTCGGTTTCCACGGCGGTTGCAGAGGCAATTAAAGCGTCCACTGCACTATTAAATTTGGCGTCTCTACACGATCTTCTGTTAGGAAATTTACGAGAGCCTGAGGATGAGGAATGTGATGAATCGGCTGGAGAAGTGGATGGCAATGGCGTCAAATTTATAGGAGGTGATGGTGATGGCACGGCAACAAAATTCATAGACGTTGACGTATCTATGTTTTCCTCTATTAATGTGGAATCCAAATCTATGGCGGGTTCCATTGCCACTTCAGTACTTTCCTGTTAAAATAATAACCATATGTTTAGAAATTAAATCTTTGTGAGAGACAACTTTTTCATCAACTTACCGCATTCAGACTACTTGTTGTTCTTCGCAAGACTAAAACCGCATCCAAGAACCTCATTTCGCTATAATAGAATAAATGAGGCTCATATATATATTCTACCGAGGAGCCCGATTTCTTGCTGCAATCTACCTTTTTTTTCAGCAAGATAAGCAGTTCTCAAATGTTTCATTTTTTTTTTAACTTCGTATATGTCCTTTTGCAATTCTTTTGCTATTTCCCGCCAGGCATTATTTTTTAAGTCGGTTCGCTTGTAATTTGGACTACTAAAATTCCACAAGCAATCAAAGTGCCTATATAAATTTATAATTTTAAAGATTTCAGTAGCACTCCACTCCATTTGAATGTTTTCAACTTGTCGAATAATCAAAAATGGCGGTCGAAAAGAAAAGTGACAGCTGCATTGCCAACTCCATTACTATGTTTCCATGGCGAGTTAACTCGGGGTTTACTCGGGGTTAACTCGCTATGGAAACGCGAGTTGAGTTGAGTTTCGTTAAATCCACGAAACTCCACGAAACTTGTAAGATTTAACTGGGTTCTATCTGTCAAAGTCAATGCTGCCATTTAGTATCCATTTCGCTAGTAAAACAATAACAAAAATGCAAATGAAATTGACAAGTTCGACTCAACTCGATGCTGTGCATGGAAACACTATCGAGTTAGCGACGCCATTTTCTTAACTCGACGAAAACCCTAACCCCGAGTTATATCGCCATGAAAACATAGTACATGTTAGCAATATATGTTGTGCAATATTGCTTGCCATATATTGCCAACTATGGCAATTGAGCGGTCTGCATTCCCTGCAATATAAAATAAAGATTCCTGTGAAATAAGAATCTACAGCGGAAGACATTTTTGTGACTGTTAACTGAATCATTTATCTCAACATATACTTTTAGGGAGTTTATATATCACTTGCATCTGGAGGCTAAGCACATTGGCCACCTTGGTGTGCGTGCATCTATTCACTCAGCAGCCCACTGGAAAGTCCGTCATCTTCCGGTAAATAGTTACTACTTTATGCTTATTGCTTCTGAATTACATCTTAAACTGCATTCCTCTTTGTAGAACTATCAATAAATGCCAGCATTCCAGCGTTTTAATGTCTGCTTTGTTGCACTTTGTATCGCGCATGGTTGAGGTGTCACACTCCTTGTTTGGCTTTAGCTTGGCTAGTTCTTTTGTCTTTGGCATTGTCGAATCTCTGCAGGATACCCTCAAATCAAGTGTTGCCACTGGCGCTGAGCTCTCACAGTAATTTGGTGATCACTATCCGCTAGCTAAGCAGAGTCCTCTGTTGATCTTAATTCTCATCAATTACAACGAAAGAGAATCCCTATCGAACAAGTCTCCTTGGTTGTTCCAACTCCAAGGACTCGCCGCTTGGAGGTCCCACATTTAAAATCGATTTCAGCATAGACTATGAGCAGCTCTGCCGCATTTTGACCATAGATCAGACCACTCTGTTGTTGTATTTGCTACTGCATCGTAATGAACCCTTCTATCGTTTTGTAATGGCTTAAAATGATTTGGAGAACTTAGTGATTCCCATACTGTAGACGTTGCATCATGCGCCTGACAGCAATTCCCATCATACCTACATGTCGGTCATTGTATTGCTGATATTTAGTGAGGACGGTAGCTTTAATAAGAATATGCACAACATTGTAAGTGAAAGAAGGCGGAAGAGGCAAAGTAGTATTCACTTTATATCACGGTGAAATATACGATAAAAACATGCTAGATATCACTTGTTATACGATGTCTTATATCATTCTTATCATTAAGTTTATATTTAGATTTAATAGTACTTAAGTTTTTATTTTCCTTTTTCAAATGATTGAATTTTATAATATCTGTTTACACTAACATAAAATATATAATTAATTTTAGTTTTTTTGATCTTATCTCATTTCTTATTCACTTAATATATAATATAACATTTAACACATATATAAAATTTTAAGATAATTGTAGTGTTGGCTGAATTTAATGTTAAAATTATGATTTTGTTATATTTTTATTTCAAAAATAGTTATTTTTGATATAATAGAATTTTAAAAACTAAATAAAACATTATTTTATAATTATATTTATAAAAATAAAATGTTTACAATTATGTTTTACTTCTACGTTAGCCCTATATATTTACGACGTAACATCTAACCGTTTTGTACGTTAGTCCTACACATTTACTACGTAACATCTAACTGTTTTATATGTTAGTGCTACATATTTTGTTCGTAACGTTTAACTGTTTAGCACGTTATATCTAACAGAATGTAAGGGGAAGCCTACCTCATATTTACATTAGGTGTATTAGTTAAATACTCGGTTAATTTACCGGTAGTATTAACATGAGTAGGCGAGACAGCTATAAGTAAAAGTATACCTGACACTTCATGAGTAAGAAAAGTATGGCATTATTCATGTACATGAGTTTCGGGTAGTTTTTTCACATCGCTCTTAAGAAACTGCTTCATATAGCCTACCCTAAACTTTCGTTAGCACTATCAGTTAAATTACCGATTAATTAACTAGGACTGTTCTTGCAGGGTGTGCAATGGCAATGGCAATGGCAATGGTTTATTGCCTGTCGAGACGGGGGGTTATATCTTATTTCTATGGCAAGGTTGCACAAGTACGTACTTTTGTACCATTTTGGATACTTTTTTATTATTTAAACACGAAGTACTAAACTTTTCGTACTAGTACAATTTTATTTCCATCCTTCCCTTATGAATTTTGTTCTTGGTGTTGCCAAACATCTTTAGATTTAGTTTCTTTATAGTTATATGGCAGCACTCCAATAGCTATTCCAAGATTGTTTACGTATGGGATACAGAAAATACACAAGGAATACCATTTCAATGAGGAAAGTACGAGGAATACCAAATATAAAGGAATACGAAATATGGAACGTACTTGGTACCATCCAGGTTATATGAAATTTTCATACAAAACTAATGGTACCAAGTACGTACTATTTCGTACTTCCTTTATATTTGGTATTCCTCATACTTTACTCTTTGAATCGTATTCGTTATAAGTTTGTTTACAATTAATATTAAAACAGAGTGAAAGAATGAAATGATGTTGCCATGCCATTTTAATAAAATAATAAGAATTTTTCATACGATGCAACACTGTTTTGCAATTAGTAAACGTTGTTATTTGAAAGCTTTAATTGTGGAAAGTTAATAAAATGCAAAAGTTAATAAATCTAAATAAAGTAAATGTTGAAAACATTAAAATATATAATATTTGTTTTTGCCACAGTCAAATTAAATAAAAATCAAGGAAAATTTTATATCAAGCTGGCAGTCAAATTCGAAAGTGTGTAAGTGAAAAAGTGTAAGCAAAGATCATATAATATAAAGATGCGCCACGGCCATACAAATCAGCGATACAGTCAAAATCGAATTTGGATTTATCATAAATCCACTTTAAAGCTTTGTGAGAGTCAGTGAGCGAACGACTTAAAACTTATGAGAGCGGGAGAACAAGCAAGCGACATTGTGAGTATAATATTGAGAAGCATAGAGAGCACATGAAATTGTTTAGCATACGAAAGATCTCAACAAACGATGTATCTGCAAACGAATCGTAGCTAAATTGTCTTGCGTAAAAAAACAAAAATGTAGGTATTATTTGTATTTAAATACCCTACGCACATTATAAAAAGGTAATATATAACATATGTCGCCCATTTCAGATTGAGGTGACTTAACAGTAGCACTGACCATCTCCGATTTGGCTCAAATTTCGTTCCTAAATTGGTTTGTTGCTTAGAAAACCAAATCCGAAGTTATAAATTTTTAGAACCATTTTCAAGATCAAAAAAGGATGTATTTTGCAACGACGTAGCTCAGTCAATTTAAATCCGATTTTCGTAAATAAGGTATCATTGGAAAGGTTATTTTGTCTGTTTTAAGCAATAAATATAAAACTTTTGGAAAAATTGTTGTAAGTGTGCCCATTCTTAATTTCAAAGTTTAATATCATGCCAACAACAGACGCTATAATTTTTTTTTAGTTTCTTTATTTTGGTTTTTTTGTACGTTTTAATACCTTTCCATCGATATATAATTAAGGTGTGTTCTTGAAGAATTCAGAAGTTATGGCGTAAAACGTACAGTGTTAAAGAATTTTCAATACAAATTCAACTAGCTTTCGACTTTTTATATTTTTGTTTGTAAAAAATCAAGAGAAAAAAATTGGATGAAAATTGAATGTGAAGTTGAATCTGAATATTAATTATGTATATTATACTATATTATATTATATTATATTATACTATATTGTATTATATTATGTTATATTATATTATATTATATATATACATATACTAGCGATTCACTGCGCGCGTTGTTACACCCGGCAAGTTTATTGAAAAATAATAAGTAAGTTCAACATTTTTATTAGATCCTTAGTCTGACACCACGCTCATGATCCATTATCCGTTTCAGTTTAAAAGTTTCCCCACATCACTCTAAGGTGGCAATTCAATAAAATACAATATTGGAAACACAATTTTCTTCAAAAAAATCAAGTGGTAACTTTGTTTTCTGAATCACATATGCGGTTTTTAATTTTTGGATGAATTTGAAAGAACGCTAGCTTATAAGTGTTATATCCAGGGACCGAAAATAACTGTTATTTTCGAAATTTCAATTCAAAAAGTCAGGCGGAAAAATTTGTCTTTTCGAGATTTGAATAAAGCAATGCTTGTTAGCTAAGGAATAATAATCTTGAAAGCTTTTTATTTATTTGACTTTTTTAAAAAAAGGAAAAAAAAGAATGGTTATTTTTTGATCGATTTTTTTTGGTCAAAAATATAAGTTAAAATTTGACTTTTATTTTTACGGTCAAAAATAACAGTTAAAATTTGACTTTTATTTTTGCGGTTAAAAGTATAAATCATAACAAAAGTATAAATTCTATTCATTTTACTCTTCTCTACCGTTGTTTTGCTTATCACTACACTTCTTTCTGACTCAAAAATAAAAGTCATATTTTAACTTATATTTTTTCCCAAAAAAATAAAAGTCAAACTTTAACTTTTATTTTGACCAAAAAGAAATCGGTCAAAAAATAACTACTATTTATTAACTTCTTTGAAAAAAGTCAATAGTTACGGTCCCTGGTTATAGCTTCTGAAAAAGAGTTGAAAATTTGCATATAATTTTAAATTTAATTTAAATTATTTTTACAATAAAAACAATGTTTGTCCCTTTTTTTTTGGAAAACTCCAATATTTCAGATCGTTTTGAAAAAAATATTTAAAATATACCTATATACTCAACTAAAGGTATTTTTGCAATAAGGTAGGTTTTTTGTAAGGTTTTTAAGACAAAAAAAAAATCAAAAAAATGTATAAAAATCAGATATTTGAATCGAAAGTCACAAAATTTAATTTCGGATTGTTTTTCTCATTTCTGAGCAACGATGTTGTATTAAATATATCGTTGCACTCAAATTTTTCATAGTTTTCAAGATATGTTCATGTTTTTGGTGTCAAATTGACGAAATTTGTTTTAATGTTAGTTAAACGAAAAATCTTTTTTTAACAAATCTTGTGCACTGGTTTTGCTAAGGGAAAGATCTCACTTCTAAAATTTCATTGTAATCAAAATTTTAGCAGTATTGAAGAAATGTAAGTGTTTTTGGTATCAAAATAACGGAAATTTCCTTAATTTTACGAAATTTAAGAAAAATTTTATATTTTTAATTTGCATATGGTATGTAACCTAAAAAAACAAAAAAAAATATGCCTACTGTAGACATATTGTAGTTTTAGGCAATTTTGTCAACATTTTGCACTACTGCGCTTTTGGTGTCCAAGGTGGATAATGGATGGATGGATGGATCATGAAAACCACTATATTTCAATTTTCATTCGAATCGCATGAGCGGTTTTTGAGTTTTAGGCGGTTTTGTAAAAAATTTGTACTACAGCACCCTCTGGTGTTCAAGGCGGATCACAATAGATAGCCTCAAAACGCGCACCGTACCCAAAAACTTCTATACAAAAATGTTCATGCTAATCGGATGAGGAGTCTTTTGCGTATTTACACACAAAAACTCTTTTTTATGTAAGGATATAGATTATTTTGTTTAATGTATTAATAATATAATTGATATATAATTAATAATATATAATTTATGGCATTTCTGTGTCCAAATACGGAAAAGGGTGTCTCAAAATCAGGAAATTTCAATAATTTTAAATTCGGAAAATCTCTTTCTGATTTCCTACAATTTGACAGAATTTAATTATTGCCTGCCAGCCTTTTTCCGTTTTTCTTCCATTTTCAAAAGAAAGGAATCAAATTAAGTAAAAATCCATTCATATGATCCAATCCAACCATATAAATCGTATTAAGTGAAATATTTAGATCAATCAATCAATTCAATCCGAAATAAATATCAAAATCATAAATCATTAAATATGCATTCACACAATATCAAGCAAAATACTGTGGTAAGAAAAAAAGGCAAACAATAGAAATGCAATTGAAAAAATTCAATGACTATTTCAATACCAAGAAAAACTTTCTTCTTCTTCTCCGACGCATAAAATAAGCCAACTGAACTCGTTCGCTATCAAAATCATAATGAAGAGATTGCAAGCGATTGATGTAGAGAAGAGCATGCGGAGCGGAACGGCATAGAGAAACGGAAAACTTTTCTCTCAAGCAAGAATTAAAAGCTTTTTCATATCATACTCACAAAAGCTGTCGTGTTGGTCTGAAAATTATTTGTTACATTTTATTGTACTACGTAACTCATCTTTATATTATATGATCTTTGGTGTAAGTGTATTGCAACTTGAAAGGCAAAACTTGACCGTGTTACCCCTGTGTAACTGAGTTTATGGGGGAATTGAAACGGATCACTTTGCTTATCTTTTTGTCACTGGATGTGACCGTTGAAAATTATATCTTGCCAAACATATTTTTTACTGACAGGTAAATGCAATCATGGACTTTAACTACTTTATTGAATACATATTAGAATATTTAAAATATAAATAAATAAAATATATTAGGTGCGTTTTTTTGGCATCGCTATATACGCTTGTCCAAAAAAACACTCATCGGCGCTTAATATTTCGCTTAACTTTTTTTTTTCAAAACTTGGCAGCATTGCGTGTTACTGTCAAATATTGAACATTATTATTTATAATCACAAATTGAAAAAGTTTATTTTTATCTAACTGTTTTCTGCCCATTTCTGCTCAATTCTCAAACATTTTCTGCTCAAAATGGACAGCTCTGAGGAAACTCAAGTAAGAATACTAACAAATTCGTCTCTGCATAATACAGGCCTCAAGAACTCTTCCTTTTGATGCTTCTAGCAGCAGCGGATGTAGAAGACATCTCCAGTTCTGGTGACTCTGGCACATTGATTGGCTCAAAGAGGTACTCAACTTCCAAGTCAATGTCCACATTGATTTTCTTCCTGGCATGGTTGAATTGAATGCTTGAAGGAGACGGCAGCACGTTTCCCAAGAATGGACAAGTGGTCTCTCTGCACTATACTGGAACTCTGGTTGATGGAAAGAAATTTGAGTCATCGCGTGATCGCCGAAGGCCTTTCAAGTTCACCATTGGCAAAGGCGAGGTAATTCGCGGCTGGGATGAGGGTCCATTCTGTGCCATTGCCATTGCCATTCTGAGCAAATAGAACATATTTTATCATTTGTTTCTTTGTTTACTTTTGATTGTGATTTATTTTTTATTTTTTGTGACATAAACATGGTTGTTTTTCAAAAAATGGTGCCAATAAATTACGTAGACTATCATTTTCTTGATCTGGCAATAGTGTTTCTATCGGCGACTATGAGCTAAGCGGCTATAATTATCCTGTCTTAGCTAAGCAATTTTTTGTATGAAAAATGTTGTTAAGCGTATATAGCGATGCCAAAAAACGCACCTATTAATACTTTATGGCAACACAAAGTTTTTATTTCACTGAATATGCATGGTAAAAATGTCAATCCATATAGTTACATAATAGTATACGAGTATATTATATAAATACATTAATTTATTTTTTTTTTCTAAAATCATACCTTGTTAGAAAACCGTTACTTTTTTATAAATGAGGCACCACGTTTTATTTTTTAATGCAGTTTTTTATTTTTGGTGGCAACATTTATTATTTCAATAGTATTTGTTTATTTTTCTCCGATGCAATCTTGTCGAGGGGACACGGAAATCGTAGGCCCCTATTAGGTACGACAACTCAACTTAAGTTGAGGGTGTAATTTGTAAATTTTTATTGTCTATGACACATTTGAGGTACATACGTGTCTATCGACTGACAAGTATGTATCTCAGAGATGTGTATGTATTTTTTGTGGTATTAGGTTTAACAATGCAACTCTGTGTCGAGTGTAAAAACTGTCAAAAACTTACATCTGCTTTGAGCTAGTTGTGATGATTTGTTTAAGGTTGGGTATTTCCTGCTGCTGCGCACGTTTTATAAAGTAAAAGTGATATATTTTAATCTAAACTAAAGATTTGGCGTGGATAAAATTGACACCAAACAAATTTCTGGGTGAAAAAGGCAACAATAAAATAAATCAAATGATCAATTTCAAGAATTTCTCAAGTCCTCGTGAAGAAGAGTGTGCGGTTGCTGTTGGTGCCTGCGGCTGTTTGCTGTTGTGTTGTTGCAATTTGGCTGTTGCACTGCATCTGAGGGTCGCTGCCATTAGAGGCGCTCCGTGTGCCATATTTCTGGAGTGATTGTGCGAATCCTGGTCGCTGGATGGTGTTGCTGAAAAAGGCGGGAACCTGTCTATAAGCGCGGGAAATTTTTCATCATTGCTCTCTGTTAGCAAATTCATGTGCTGAAAAGAGACGGAGATATGCGAAATGACGCTGCTAAAAAAATAAGTACAAGAGGTGCGCATAAATTCCTCGACTTTAAGAAGGCAAATCCAAAATCTAGGATGGCAAGCCCAAGAAAAGCGGAGGCGGCACAACAGCTGGTGGCCCTCTCCTGCGGAAACTCGACGCATCATATGAGTGCGTCATCTGAAAATTTAAACGCGGCGAAGAAGCCAAAAGTTGATACCAATGAAGGAAATGTTTTAAATGACACAAGCGATCTAGTCGAGGCCATGCATGGAGAATGGCAAGAAGTGACTGAGAAGGCGCGGGCAAGACGCCCTTATATTAACAGTGAACATCCTGATGTTAATGGCAAGATAGACGATGAAAACCGATTTGGAGTTTTCAATAAAGTGACTTTCTTAGCCAAGCAGAAGAAGCAGAATTCTACAGCCAACCAGAATCAACAAAATTCGCAGTTAGCGAGTGAGCGAGCTGCTGACACCGGTGGGAAAGCAAGTGGTGCTGACAAGGGTCTTAATGACAGGCCTAATGGGATTAAACAAGGTAGGTTTTGCCCTCCGATTATTATTAAAAATATAAATGTGAGTCAACTTGTGAAAGAGTTGCGCGAGAAATCAATTGTTTTTAAGATGGTTAATTTAGGTCGTAAAAGCAAGTTATTTGTAGAGGTTCATCGGTCTCTGCTGGAGAAACTCAGGGATTGCCCCGACATTCAGGCGTATTCATATACACCCAAGGAAGAAAAATCTAACAGTTTAATTCTAAGAGGACTCACCTCAGATTACGAAGAGAGTGAGGTTCGTGATGAACTGTTGGCTCATATTCCGGATGGTGTGGCTAAGGTGACCAACTTTTCCACTATCCGGTCTGTGAAAGATGGAATTAAATATGACATTTTCTTGGTAAGGCTTCCTGCTGGTAAACCAGTTAAAGATATTTTAAAAATTAAATTTTTATTTAATACGCGAATTCATTGGGAGAAATGTAAAGGCAATAAGGACCCTCTTCAATGTAGAAGATGTCAGAAATTTGGTCATATAGCTAAAAACTGTGCCTGTGAGTACAATTGTGTGAAATGTAGTGCTGTTCATCAACCAGGTGAATGCTCTACTACCAAAGAATCAGGTCAACGAGCTTGCTGCGTGAATTGTAAGGGGGATCACCCTGCTAACTATCGCGGCTGTCAGGCATATAAAGAATATGCGCTTCAAAGGAAAAGAAATCTCAAGAAACTGAAAGAAGCAATTAGTTTAAAAAATGATAAGTTATTTATCAATCCAAAAAATCCACCTGCACTGACTGTGTCGTACGCTAGCCACTTTAGACAGCAGGATGATCCTCCTTCAATTTTCGCAAACAATTCGAAACCAAATGTTCTGAGTCAATTTTTTAGTCTCTCCAAGGATTTATTTGGGGTTAATGTTCAAGACCTTCTGGGTAAGATTGAGAACTTCATGCGAAATATTAATAACTGCTCGTCTATACAAGAGAAAAGAATGCACTATTTAGAGTTGCTAAATCAGGTTATTTTAAATAATAAATAATGACATTAAGTTTTTTAACATTCAATATTGCATCCTTGATCGAACATAGCAGAAGAGTTGAGCTGCAAAAGATTCTCAGAGCTAGTAATTGCGTTATAGCCTTCCTTCAAGAAACTCATCTAGATAGCAGGCACAAAGTTTACCTAGACGATTATCATCTTTTACGCAATGACCTGCAGCAGGGTGTAGCGGTTGTCATTAAGAGGAATATTATATATGAAGTTGTCACTATTCCTGATATTAGTTTCCCATGTGTTTTTATATCTGTCAAAGTTAGAGGTAGAAATTCTAAATCCTTACTTTTTGGCTCGATTTATATCCCCACTAACTATAGCAGCAGTATATTAACTAATGACCTAAATAAAATTGAAGCCAAAGCAAATTCTTTTGATGGCGCTATCATTGGTGGTGATTTAAATGCTAGGAGCTTGAGGTGGGGGGACACCTCATACAACCTGAACGGTAAAACAATCGAAAATTGGCACCGTGATCATCTGCCATCTCTTATTAATATTGCTTCACCCACCCCTTCTTTCCCTAGAAGCTCTTCTTTTCTGGACCAATTTCTGGTTTCCTCGCATTTGACCAATTTTTTTAATAACAATTTCCAAATACAGACTCTGCCGACTTTTTCGGATCACTTCCCTGTCTTATTCAAGATTCATATTGAGGATTGTGAAATACCAATTATGGACTCCAACACATGTAGGTCATTTAAAAATACTGATTGGGAATTATTCAGTGAAGAATTGGATGAAAAATTTGGTCATTGTCTTCCTAGCCACTCAATTAATCTCACAAATATTGAAATTGATCGATATATTGATTCCTTCAATGATATTTTGATTGAGACATTGAATTGCCATTCTGAGAGAAGCCCGGCCTCCTTTAAAAAAATACAAGAATCTTCCTGAAGACATCAAGAGGCTGTTTAAAGTGAAGCATAGATGGCAAAAGCAATTGAAGCGTGTCTTTCATAATTCCTTTAATAGGGTAAATCAACCTTATAGAGAGCTGTCAGGCAGGATCATGCTGTTGAAGAAAATTATAAGTGACAAGGTTCGAATTTGGCTTAATAAACAATTTAGAGATAGAATTTCAAAAATTGTGCCTGGCCCCTGGGCATATAAGGAGGCTTTTAGAATAATAGGTAAAAACAAAAAATTCTCATGTAGCAAATTAGTTGTTAATAATAATGAAATAATTGGAGAGCAAGAAGTGGTCTCGGCGTTTGAAACATACTTTAAAGACATATTTAGCGAAAAAGTGCCTAATTCAGACTCAGTTTTTATCAATGAAGTCAAGTCTACAGTCCAAACGGCTAGAGAATCTAAGCCGCCACATATTTTCTTCTTCAATAGTATTGATTCTGCCTTATCGCCCCCTGCTTGTGGGTTTTTCACATCTCAGACTGAAGTATTTGAAATAATTAAAAGCATTAAGCCTAAAAAGTCGTATGGTCCTGACTTGGTGTCTAATTATGCTCTTAAAAAGACTTCTCCCACTGGAATTAGATTCCTAACTATATTATTCAACAATTGTATCAATAATGGATACTTCCCTCTGAAGTGGAAGGAGGCTAGGATTTTACCAATACTCAAAAAACCTAATAATTTTTCCATCAATAATTATCGACCAATATCCCTCCTTTCAAATGTGGGAAAAGCCTTTGAAAGAGTGATTATGTTGAAGATAGAGGATCCAGAGGTTGTTCCAGTGGAATATATACCTGATTTCCAGTTCGGTTTCAAGAGAAGCCACTCTACAGTGCATGCATTGTTGAAAGTACATAACGATGTAACAATGGGTTTAAGGGAAAAAAAGTGTACTGTTGCGTGTTCTCTCGATGTCGAAAAAGCCTTTGACAACGTTTGGAGAGAGGGGTTACTTTTTAAAATTTTGCGGCTGAACTTTTCACGTCAATTATTTTACCTATTAGATAGTTTTCTAGTAAATCGAAAATTCTTTATCCAGATTCAAGAAAGCACCTCTAACACTTGCGATACGTTGAGTGGTGTGGCACAAGGCTCAGTCATGGGTCCCAAACTTTTCAACATGTTCATGCATGACTTTCCCCATGTAAATATGACTGGCAACATCCATGCTTCAACTGGAATACTTTTCGCTGACGATACTTTTGTTTATGCTTCTGATGATTATCCTATTTGTGCGCTGAGAAAACTGGAAAACCACATCAATAAAATTGGTTTATATTACAAAAAATGGGGCATAAAAGTTAATAATATGAAATCGGACTGCATTTGCTTTAGAAACGCAAGTGGAAAGGGAAAGGAAGGGGTGGTAAGGGAAAGTCGTAATCTCACCCTGAGGATGGATGATAATTTGATACACTTTAAAAAAAGTATCAAATATCTGGGAGTGAATTTTAACAATTTGTTTAAATTTAATCAGCATGCCAGAAGCAATATTGATAGAGCCAGGAATGTCGCAAACATCTTCACGTTGTTTTTTAGAAGTAAAGCCATGCAAAAAAAAACCAAATTGCTTTTTTATAAAACTCTTATAAGACCTGTATTACTTTATGCGTTCCCATCCTGGTTCTCGATCTCACCCACGGTCGCGTCTGAGATGGAAAGACTTGAAAGGAAATTATTGAGACTCTGCATTGATAAAAGTTTTGAACATGAAAATAAAAGGTTCTCCAATGAATTCGTGTATAGAGAGGCAAATGTTGTACCTATTATGAGATATGCAATATCTTTAATGAATAAATTTATAAATAATATGAGCCATTCAGAAAATGAGGTTATCAAAGAAATTTTTTTGTCACAAGCAAACACTTCCTGGAATCATTTTCCATATCACTCGCCAGTTGGGGTAGTCCTTGAGGATCTCCAGCTGATCCCGGATGGGTCACCTATCCCTTATTACCTGAAAGCCTTACCCGGGCATAATCGTGGGTAAACAACTAAATATTAAATTAATCCGTTTTTTGAAGTAATGTGGAGTGCAAAACCTACTTTGTTTATTTTAGCATTATATATTATTAATATATGCCTGTTTATTTTTTTTTTGTTATATACATTATATTAAAGACTAAACATAATGCCAAAAACTACAGAATAACTGTAAACTGTATAGCAATATACTAAAAGAAGTTTGTTTATTTTTAAATTATGGTCACTTAAGTGCTCTTATAGAACAAGACTTAAAATTATATGATAATACCCAGCACCACTTATATTAAAGACTGTTAAACATATATATGTAAGGATATCGATTCTTTTGAAAGTGTAAATTTTATCAGTATTAAACTAGTAATCTTGTCCAAATGTATTCAATGCTCTTATTGTTTTGTAAATTTGATTTTATATGTATATTTTCGTTTAATATACAATGACAGTTTAAATATGTGATACTAACTGTTATCTCATTTGCACATCAGGCTATTGTAGATATAAAAGAAACACGACTTGTAAATAGTATTCTAAATGTATGTATATGTCTTGACATGTACATGCTGTCGTTGTCTCTCTCACATTTGTATTATATTTTTTGTTTTTGTTGTTTTTTAGTATGTAAACCTTTGATATAACATCAAACCTGAAAGTTAAAATGCTCCGAGAGCAAGAGCAAAATTGTCATTAATATTATTTGTAGCCATGTGGCAGTCGATTTATTAACTTATTAATATTGTAAAAGAATATGCTGGCCATACTATTACAGCCGCTAAATTTAACAAACAAGAGATAGTTATAAGATACATTGTAAAATCGTTTTAAAAAGACTCAATAAAGTACTACTACTACTACTACTACTACTTTGAGCTAGTTGTATAGCGTTTTTTTCATACAAACTTTTTATTTGTTTATTATTTATTGTTAATTGAGTGAAAATGGATAAAAATACATGAGTAAAATAAAGTATAAATACATATGTTATGTATATGCATATATTATTCCATATCATGTATATATTATTTTAGTAGAAATAGCGCATTTTATGCGCTTACTTTGAGAATGCGCTTTTCAGAGTTCAGAGTTGTGGAGCTCATATTTTTATACACATTTTGTTATGCGCTTCTTAAATGCAACCAAAAAATCGTTAAAAAATGCCTTCAACAAATAGTTAAAAAAAACTCTTTTATGTGTTAGTCCAAGGAGCGTGTTAAAACAAAAAAAAAAAAAAAAAAAAAATAGATAAAAGCAAAGCGAGAAAATTTTATTCTTTGTCACATGCGAGGATTGAACTCAGACTGCTGGCATTACAGCAAAATGTCTTGCCACTCTATTACTCTATACTATTATTTCCTTGCTTTATTACTTGTGAACAAAATACATATACACAAAAATTGAAATTAATGCGAACAGCTGATTCATTTCAACGAAAGTGTCAAAATTTCGGTGTAATCATGCTCCAATAGAAACAGCAATTTTACACCACAGCTCAACTGAAAATGTATGTTATGCGTAATATGGCAAAAAAGGAAACTTAAGTTGAGTTGTCGTACCTAATAGGGGCCGTAATCTCCCCGAAAATAGCCTGTTGTCAAACCTACCTGCATAATTGTATCATGATATATGTGATGGCATGGCTTATGTCTCGTTGAGACGGCCTGTTATAAAAGATTGTGCAGAATAGGCCCAAATATTTTCCTAAAAATGTACTTAAGTATATATTTGTACAACCCTTGGTGTTTATAGATTGCAAATATACCACTTTTCGCAAATGCTTCCTTTTAATTTTATATTTGCAAATTTTGAAATGGAAGTATGATACGGTGTAGGAATAGTTAAATAGAAGTCAATCGTCTATATCAGAAAGCATATTTCAAAGAAAATATGATATCAAAATGTGACAAAGTGTAGTATATGCATTTACTTTAATACAATTATTTTTCCAGTTTGTCGAGAATTATAAAAAACCGAGTTGACGGTCCTTCCACAGGATGGAAAATGATAATGCATCGTATTACAAGAGGTCATCAGATATATGTGATAATGGAACAACGAACAGAATGCCTCTGTTTGATCCATCGAATGTTGATTATGTTTCTTGCCCAAATACTATTTATTCTTCAAGATTCTCTTGTTTGCGTTCTTGTGGGAATTGGATTTCTTATATTGTAAGATCAAATACATCTGAAGAGATCCAACAACGCTATAAGTCCAGGGAAATTGACAAATTATTAGAAAAAGAGAAGCACATATTTCGTCGGCAGGTTTGTAGTGTAATTTACATGATTATTATAATTATAATTTGCCGCACATAAAAAATCTAGGCATAACTGAAGATGAACGGAAACTAAAACTACATATTTTTTTTTTTGTTTGTGGAAATCAATCATCAATAGAATAAACCGTTTATAATCCATTTCATGTAAAAGTATAAGCAGCTCTTAAGTGGGTTAAAAGTTATAGGGCTCCAAATTTGAAAAAATCAGCCTTTAAAACTTGTGATAACTTGTATAACCCAATGAGCATTCACCTTGGTAATAAGAAGGAGATCATGTTGAGCTCAAGTTCCTTTCTCCAATATCAAGCGCTGGATCTCCAATGAATCTCAATTTGAGAACAACGGCATTCTCTAAGAAAATGGACGTTCTTCAGTTGAGATAAGGCTGGATCTTCACTTGACCTCCAACACATTTATCCAAGCAATGCAAAGCCAGTATTTTTATTTTGCAACCCAGTATTTTAATTAAATTTGTTAATCAAACAGCTGTGGCGTCCGTGGCGTAGTTGGTTAAAGTGTGTGGCCTCTATATCAACGAACCTGGAGACCCGGGTTCGAACCCCAGCAGCGACTGAAAATTCTTTGACTTAAAATAATTTTTCTGAACGGCTGCCACCTCTCTGCAGACAATGGTAAAGAGAAAAACCTCAGAGAGTAATCAAAATGCTATATAAAGCTTCTTGAGAACAAGAAAATTCCATTACCGCCGTTCTGAGTCGACGTTAAACCTGTAGGTCCGGTTCTCGGTCAATTGTGTACAAACTTAACAACACGCACAACACAATTGATCATATTAAGCTAGGTCAAAGTCCTTTCAAGGGCTGAAATGACCAGTTATTTATTTTTTAATCGAACAGCTTTTCTATTCACACAGAAATATGCAATACGTAGTCTGAAAATGAAAAGTAACATAAAAATAAAATTATTTTTAAGTAAAAATATTTTAATTGCATTTTGAAAGAGTTGCTTGAATTTAAACATAAACATAATAATTATTTTCAGAACATTTTATTTACATTTTTTAAACAAATAAAAATAATTCAGCCTGAAGACATTTTAAATTAGACATTCTTAATTTAAAACAAGTTTGAAATTATTATTTGGACAAGAGTTTTAAACAAATTTTCTTTCTACATAGCTTGTTTGAAGAACAAAAGAACTATACAAAATTTGAGATCATGAAAGTTAACAATGTATACTTGTGTAGGTAAGCCTCTGTACATAAAAGGAAATTTATACAATAGGTCTGTTTCCGTACGCACACTGTGTAACTTGTGGGACGTTATTTTCTGTTTCCGTACTTTCTGTGCTTAAAATGGGAGAAGAAGAACAAGCATAAAATCGCTCTCTCGAGCACACAAAGTGCACAGAGAGTGCTAGAACTCGAGACTTCGAGTAAAGTAAGAACAAGCATCAAGAAGAATAAGCATCAATAAGAAGAAGCAAATGTCAAATTACATTTCATAATTGTTTATGTTTTGCGATAAATAAACTCACAAATTGTGTGCCTAAAAAGAAATTTACGTACAATAAATAAATAGTAATAAATAAAAATTAAGTAATTGTTCAGTTTTGCATTAAAAATGGCTTTTAATAATTTGAGTGAAAGTGTTTTAAATTTTGTGCTGCCGTCTGCAGTCAAAATCAGCTGTTTTGTGCTCGAAACTTACTAGAAGCTGTTTCCGTACTTTTGCAACTATTCTCACATTTCGTTTTTACTCTCTAGCACACGTTTTACACAAATCTTACACAGTGTAAAGTACGGAAACAGACCTAATATATTACGTAGAGAGTTAAAATGAATGAAATTTAATACATTAATCAAAAATATATATTAAGTTTAATAGCAGTAGTTATACTCAAGGGCTTGATTGCTTTTTTTTCGCCTGTTCATTGCCACGAAAATTTTCTGGCAGCATTGTCAGTCATAAGTTTTTTCCACGCTTCTTTTATGTAAGCTATTGGGCTGTTGCACGTAAGTGTTGTAAGTTCAGCAACCTACAACAATATTAAAATATTCGTTTTAATGTTTTCATATACAGATTTTTTTGTAATATTTTGTGAACTTACTAGGTTAGGTTCTTATGGCTGAGCCGACAGACGACTCGTACACTTAGGCCAGTGCAGGCCCGTTGTGATACCACATAATCTCTTTTGACCTATGAGAGATATTCCTCCTCAACAAACCATTTCGATCGGATTATGAATTTCATTATATGCCCGATTTCCAGGCATGAGATTTCGGTAAGTCCATTTAAGAAAGGATGGCCCAGAGTTTCCAATCTCCTTTTACTAAGCGCCGGACATTCGCAGAGCAAGTGCTGGACATTTTCTTCCTCCTCCTCGCATTTGCAGCTTCTGCAGAAATCATTTGATATAAGTCCCAATCGAAGAGCGTGTGTTCCGATTAGACAGTGACCCGTGAGGATTCCTACTATTTTTGAAAAATTTACTCTGCTTAATCCAAGCAGTGATTTAGTGCGTTTTAGGTCGTAGCGAGGCCACGTTAGCTTAGCTACCCTACATGTGTCAAGGTGTTCCCAACGTGCCTGTGCAAGACTCAAAGGATTGTTCTTGCACTGGAGTTTATAGGAGGACATGGGTATACCTCCTGCACCCAAAGACTACCTGTGCAAGACTCAAAGAATTGTTCTTGCACTGGAGTTTATAGGAGGACATGGGTATACCAATGAAATCCTCATTTAAGAGGGAGTACGAGGTCGTACCCTTCC
Organism: Pherbina coryleti; assembly: GCA_943735915.1. Classification (NCBI taxonomy): domain Eukaryota; kingdom Metazoa; phylum Arthropoda; class Insecta; order Diptera; family Sciomyzidae; genus Pherbina; species Pherbina coryleti. The sequence continues at coordinate 116,211,830 of OX030948.1, read as the reverse complement.
TTGCCAATTCGTTAGCCAGATTATTGCCCTCGATATCCCTATGACCGGGTACCCATATGAGGTGGATCCTGAATAACCTTGCATTTCGTTAAGAGATCTGCGGCACTCAGTGAGAGTTTAAGAGTTGTCAATATGTGAGTTCAGCGCTTTTAGCGCAGCTTGACTATCTGAGAATATGTAAATATTCTTTCCCCTAAGGTCTCTCTGACCTAAAATCTTAGCGGTTTCATATATAGCCATTATCTCCGCTTGGACACTAGACACTACAATAGTTGGGGAGTCTAAAGGAAGCTTCTATTTCCAGATCTTGGGAGTAAATTCCTCCCCCTACCTGCTTTTGGAGTTTGGATCCATCTGTAAAGATTTTAATTCCGTTTACTTTAAGGGGGGCCTTGTTAGACCAGTCTAGCCGTGAAGGGATGAGAACTTCATAGCTCTTTTCAAGATTTATGCAAGGAACACAGTAATCTGTTTTTTCGGGGACCGTCGAGTTCAGAATTACCGTATGACCGCAGCTGTTACCTATCCAATTTCCAGATTCTCTTAGTCTGAGGGCTGCTGAGTTAGCACACTCTCTGGCAAAGATATCTAGAGGAGGAAGATGAAGTATGACATTAAGAGCATTAGTTGGGGTTGTGGATAATGCGCCTGTAATACAGAGACATGCACTTCTTTGAACTTTTGCAAATTTGTGAAGTGCAGTTGTCTTGTCAAGGGCCCTCCACCATACCAGAGAACCGTATACAAGAATGGGGGCGGACAATTGCCGTATAAGTCCAGCGTACTATTTTAGGGGAGAAACCCCATTTTTTACCTATGGATTTTTTACAGGCAAATAGAGCTATATTTGCCTTTTTAACACGCTCTTTTATGTTGTCATTCCAGATAAGTTTCTTATCCAGAATAACTCCTAGGTACTTCGTGCTATCACTAAAGAGCAACCTCGTGCCATTCAGACGAGGTGGTACTAGGTTGGGGATTTTATATTTCCTAGTGAAAAGAATGAGTTCTGTTTTATCTGGCTTTACGCTTAATCCACAAGAGGACGCCCATCTCGAAAGGATTAAGAGTGCACTTTCCATGAGTTGACAGAGGGTTTGAGGAAATTTTTCCGTTAAAGACGAGAGTGATATCATCGGCATATGCAATAACCTTGTAGCCTTCCCCCTCCATGATGCGCAACAGTCTGTCAACCGTCACGGACCACAGAATTGGAGACAAGACTCCCCCCTGCGGAGTTTCCCTACTTACAAACCTACGGATAGAGGATCCTCCCATTTCTGAGTTTACCAACCCGCCCAATAGCATCTGATTGATAAGACTAACGAGAAAGTCCCCTACCCCCAGTTCTGAGAGGGCTGAGGTGACCGCACAGGGGAGAACGTTATTGAATGCTCCTGCTATATCTAAGAAGGCGACAAGCGCGTATTCTTTGTTCTCAAGTGCTTTTTCGATGGTAGTCACGAGAGAATGGAGAGCTGTTTCTGTAGATCTGCCCTTTATATAGGCATGTTGAGTTTTTTGAAGCTTTTCGAGCTTCGGTTTAAGAAGAAGTCCAATGAGTCTCTCCAGTAAAAAAAAAATAAATAACTGGCCATTTCAGCCCTTGAAAGGACTTTGACCTAGCTTCTTATGATCAATTGTGTTGTGCGTGTTATTAAGTTTGTACACAATTGACCGAGAACCGGACCTACATGCTTAACGTCGACTCCGAACGGCGATGAACGGAATGTTCTCGTTCTCAAGAAGCTTTGCATGGCATTTTGATTACTCTCTGAGGTTTGCCATTGTCTGCAGAGAGGTGGCGGCCGTACAGAAAAATTATTTTAATTCAAATCTCTCCAGTATTTTGACTAAAAAGGAGGAAAGACTAATAGGCCTAAAGTCATTTGATTTAGTGTGAGAGGACCTACCCGCTTTCGGTATAAATATAACTTTGGTTTCTCTCCAAGCTGTTGGAATATAATTAAGGAGTAGGCAGCCTTGGTAGATTGCCTGAAGCCGGGGTACTATTGCATTGAAGCTGTAGTGGAGTTGAGCTGGTATAATACCATCGGGACCCGAAGATTTATATGGTTGGAACGAGTAAATCGCCCACCTTAACTTCTCCTTGCTAGTTAGCTGCTCAATTTGTTGAGGTGTAAGGTCTGAGGGGGGTGTTTGAAAGCTGGAGTTTCAGTGTACACACTTCCAGGAAAATGTGCATCCATAAGAGTATCTAAGGTTTCGACGCTTGAGTCTGTCCAGCTACCATCTTCCTTTTGAAGAAAGCTTGATGCTGTAGGAGACTTTGATAGTATTTTCCTAAGCCTTGAGGCCTCGGAAGTACTTTCTATTTCTGTACAAAAGGAAGACCAAGAGGCACTCTTTGCTTTCCTGATTGCAGTTTTGTAACTACCTAGTTTGGATTTATAAGTTTTCCATGAGTCCTCACTATTTCTACGTCTTGCATAGTTGAAGTCTCTGCGACAGTCCTTTCTGAGGATTTCAATTTCCCGAGACCACCATACTGGTTTACGGGATTTTTTATATAACTTTACTGCACACGCTTTTTTAATGGCGTTCGAGCATTTTTCAGTGAAGTCAAGTACAAGAAGATTCAAATCCTCTTTGCTTGTCACGGGGAGAGAGCTATCCGAGGATAGGGATGTTCTGATAAGTTTATTGTACCATATCCAATTTGTCTTACGGAGATTTCTTATTTTTTGAGACAAGGATTGATTAGTTTCTTTCCAGCCAAATTCTATGTACCTATGGTCTGAGAAGGAGTGTTCTTTTAGGACCTTCCATGCTAGAATTTCTTTGGAGAAGTTTTCTGATGCTAGGGTGACATCCAGAACACCTTCACGATTTTTAATTATGAAGGTTGGTTCATTTCCCTTATTTAGTATATTTAAATTGGTAGTAAGTAGGTAGTTAAAGAGTGACTCACCTCGATCATTGTTGTTTGTGGTGCCCCATTGCGAGTGGTGTGCATTTGTATCTCCACCCAAGATGATATGCGCAGCCGAATTTGTTCCTCTTACCAGTTCCCTAAATGACTGTGTGGGTATAACTTCATCAAATGGGAAGTAATAAGAGGCCACCCTGAATTTCCTGTGACCCAACTCCAGGCCAACCACAGTGAGGTCTCCATGGCTAAACTGGGGGAGAATAAAGCAGTTAAGGTTGTGTTTAGCTAATATACAGGTTCGAGTTTTACCTTTATTTGAAGCGTGATAATTGTTGTAGTTTGGTGTATTCAGGCCAATGATTTTGTTGTTATTTATCCAAGGCTGCTGAATCAACACCAAGTCGACATCACCTGTTGCCAGGTGACGCTGAAGTGCAGCCGATGCTGCTTTGCAGTGGTGTAGGTTAATTTGGAGTACCCGGAACATCCTTAGGTACTCCAATTATCGTAGTGTCAGCCTCCTCCTCGTCGCTGAGGGGGTCGTCCAGCGGATCTAGCTCGCTGCAGAGGCCGGTCATCGCAGCAGTCAGCTCGGAGGCAGACGACAGCTCATCCTCGCTTCCCGATGCCACTCCGATGTCACTTGGACTCTCCGTCGTGGCATTTTTGACCGCGCGCTTAACCAGCGACACCGTGTCGATTTTGTAGATTCTTGGGTGAATCTTGCCAAAACCGTAATTGAGCGAGCTTTCCTTGTTTAGTTGGTCCAGGCATTCGTTGTTGAGGATCAACAAGACTTCCATTTTGGACCTTTTGGTGTCGGTCTTTTGATCCTCTTTTTTGGGGTCCAACTTGACCACCTTCCAGTTGTGTGTGTGATGGCTGGGTTAAAGAGCTTTATCATTTCCAGGATATCCTCAGGTTCAGATGGGGTGACTGGAACCCGGACCCTAGCTCTTGGTCTGGACGGAATCTCGTCCAAGCTAACTGCCTTTAATCGGGCGCCTGGGTAGACCTCCCCGACTTTCTCGACCCCCGCCTTGAACAGCTCAGCGGATCTTTCGTTTTCGCAGGCCATCAGCTTGACGTTGCCCTGAAACCATCCTGCATCCGACCATGACAGAGGTGGTCCAGGGTTGTCTCTGAGGACCTGCAAGGCAACCTTGGCGAGCGAAGCCTCTACCCAACTCCACTGGTGCTTGGGTATCTTACCATCCTCGCTCTCCTGGTCTATGACCCCTAAAATGATGTTGTCCTTGGCAACTTCCGCGAAGGATCTTGTCCCTACGCCCTGGGTTCTAGCCCTCTTGGCAGCCGGGTTCGAGTTGGATGGAATCTTACGGGGGGGCTCGAGCGTGAATTCTGGTAGGACCTTCTTTGCCCACGCTATGTCCTCCTTTATTACTTCAAAGTCTTTCTTCGAGACCTGACCTTCCTTGATAGGATTGGTAGCCAGACGTCGAAGAATGCGGGATGCCTTCCTTCGGTCTAAGTAACCCGCCTTAATCCCTGGTCCCCGATACGTTGGCTGAACCCGCGTCACCGCGTCGATTACCACCTTTGTTCCAGGAGCCAGAGGGGCCAATGTCAGCTGCACAGGCTTTCGATGTACTTGCAGCTGTTGATGGGGGCCGATGATTTGATGGTATCACTATCATCGGCTGTCCCTGTACGGTGTGTATAGAGCTTGGTAGTACCACAGCTCGTATGTCGGAACCGAAGGTCCCTACCGGTTTTTTTGTTTGAGGACCGGACCCCCGTTTGGGTGTTGAAGTTTTTTCTGTTGTTGTTGTTGTTGTTGTTGTTGTTGTTGTTGTTGTTGGTGTTGTTGTTGTTGTTGTTGTTGTTTTTGTTGTTGTTGTTGTTTTTATATTATTTGTTTCCATTTTTTGCTCCCACGAGTGGCGGAGAAGGGACCGTCGACCCAGGCAGAGATCCGCAGTACCTGGGCAAGGCTGATTAGAACCGGAGGTCGCCAGGTATCCGGAGCACACCGTTTACGACTGAGGAGTTATTTTTGTCTGGGTCCTCGGCCAGGCTGATCCTCGGCACGGTTCGTGTGACACCTTGATCCGACCCAAGGGGAAGAGAAGAGAAGGGATTTTGCAGGACATGGTAGGGGTAGGAATGGCAGGCTTAGTTGTTCTCACCGAGTTTGTTTGGTAACACAACCCTATGAAGAACTTAAGCCCCCACACCCAGCAGTCGGGAGGACTGCTTACGTCAAGGTGCTGCCAGTCATGGGGGGGCGAACTTACTAAATCTGCAAACTTTCCTTCTGATTTTTCAAATTCGTTGAATGCTTGGGTTCTCTGAAATGGTTCTTAGGAAGTGCTCATTCGCGACTGGTCACTTTTTTTGATTGTGTTTGTGCGGTTTTAATTTCTTCCTAGATTCTTCAGAGCAATTTCTGTGTTGTTTCATGTTCTGAAATATTAAGAAAATAAATAGTAAATAATTAAATCAACAGTTTAGTTATATAGTTTGTTTACGTCCACGAAGTTTGGTTTCAACTTCTGCAATGTATGTTTTAATATAAATACATCAAATCTATAAATGTATTTATTATAATGTAATACTCTAAGCTCAAGAAGACAATAGATTGTAGAGGTAGTGTTACTTTTATATATATTTGTTTTAATTTCCATTAAATCTGAAAAGATAGTTAATAAGAAATTAAACGTATGGAAAATGTGAATAACTTAAATGCGAGCAGTACCTTTTTTGGTGACAGGATCGTTAATTAAGTGCTTGTAATTCTGGTTCATCTTCAATTAAATTTTCGAACAATTTGTTGAAATCCATCTCAATATGAAGGAAAGGTATGAACACGAATTGTAAGTAGAAAGTAGAAAGTGTAAGTTCTTTACAAAGTTGTATAGTTATTAAAGTTACTTGAATTAATTGGTATTTAAAAAAAAATTAGATAAATTCATTACTTCCTGTGCTACCAACTCTATATTTCCATTGCAATGGTAAACGATGGAGGACGATCCTCACAAGGCAACGCGTGAGGGTCCAGGGGGCGATCTTCACATGGCAACGTGTCTGACTGCCTCAACCTTGTGAGGCCAGCATTATCCATGTCGAACTCGTCTCAAGTCGACTCAAACCTCTGCGTGGTGTCCTCTAGAAACGGCAAACTGGCAACCGTTAGTTTGACGGCTAATCTGTGCGGCGGGCTCCCCTGCCTTTAAAGGGTTGTGCGTTGGGTTTGAAGCCCACCACGTAAAAACAAATTTCAATGAAACGCATAAGAAATAAGATAAAAATGATCCCCAAATCTGATGACGACTTCCGCAAACGAAAAACTGACAATGATTTACGGATATGCACCTGGAACGTCCGAACCCTTAATTGGGATGGTGCCTCTATCCAACTGATAGATATCTTAGAAAGATACAAAGCTGATATCACTGCAATCCAAGAAATGCAATGGAAGGGACAGGGTTGCTTACGGCAAGCATCCTGTGATATCTACTACAGCGGCCATGCGGAGAAGCACGAATTTCGATGCGGATTCGTGGTTGGCAAGCGTCTACGGTATCATGTCCTGCGATTCACACCTGTGAACGAACGACTTGCCATAATCCGTGTCAAGGCAAGATTCTTCAATATAAGCCTGATTTGTGCGCACGCTCCGACAGAAGAGAAGGACGATGAGACCAAAGACAGCTTCTACGAGCGCCTTGAAGAGGCCTATGAGCGCAGTCCCCGCCACGACATAAAAATCGTGCTTGGTGACTTCAACGCCAAGGTGGGAAAATAAAATATCTTTGGTCCAACAGTCGGAAAGTTCAGCCTCCACGACAATACCTCCGATAACGGAATGAGGCTGATTGTAGTAGCACTAGATTCAAGCATCTCGATATTCATAAAGCAACTTGGCTGTCTCCTGATCAAAAGACGCGTAACCAAATTGATCACGTTTTGATTGACGGAAGGCACTCTTCCAGTGTTTTAGATGTACGCACGATCCGTGGTGCCAATATAGACTCGGATCATTATCTTGTCGCAGCCAAGATCCGTACACGCCTGTGCGTATGATGATCATCATCATCATCATCATCATCATCATCATCATCATCATCATCATCATCATCATCATCATCATCATCATCATCATCATCATCATCATCATCATCATCATCATCATCATCATCATCATCATCATCATCATCATCATCATCATCATCATCATCATCATCATCATCATCATCATCATCATCATCATCATCATCATCATCATCATCATCATCATCATCATCATCATCATCATCATCATCATCATCATCATCATCATCATCATCATCATCATCATCATCATCATCATCATCATCATCATCATCATCATCATCATCATCATCATCATCATCATCATCATCATCATCATCATCATCATCATCATCATCATCATCATCATCATCATCATCATCATCATCATCATCATCATCATCATCATCATCATCATCATCATCATCATCATCATCATCATCATCATCATCATCATCATCATCATCATCATCATCATCATCATCATCATCATCATCATCATCATCATCATCATCATCATCATCATCATCATCATCATCAACATCATCATCATCATCATCATCATCATCATCATCATCATCATCATCATCATCATCATCATCATCATCATCATCATCATCATCATCATCATCATCATCATCATCATCATCATCATCATCATCATCATCATCATCATCATCATCATCATCATCATCATCATCATCATCATCATCATCATCATCATCATCATCATCATCATCATCATCATCATCATCATCATCATCATCATCATCATCATCATCATCATCATCATCATCATCATCATCATCATCATCATCATCATCATCATCATCATCATCATCATCATCATCATCATCATCATCATCATCATCATCATCATCATCATCATCATCATCATCATCATCATCATCATCATCATCATCATCATCATCATCATCATCATCATCATCATCATCATCATCATCATCATCATCATCATCATCATCATCATCATCATCATCATCATCATCATCATCATCATCATCATCATCATCATCATCATCATCATCATCATCATCATCATCATCATCATCATCATCATCATCATCATCATCATCATCATCATCATCATCATCATCATCATCATCATCATCATCATCATCATCATCATCATCATCATCATCATCATCATCATCATCATCATCATCATCATCATCATCATCATCATCATCATCATCATCATCATCATCATCATCATCATCATCATCATCATCATCATCATCATCATCATCATCATCATCATCATCATCATCATCATCATCATCATCATCATCATCATCATCATCATCATCATCATCATCATCATCATCATCATCATCATCATCATCATCATCATCATCATCATCATCATCATCATCATCATCATCATCATCATCATCATCATCATCATCATCATCATCATCATCATCATCATCATGCCATTATTGCCATTACCTTCAATACCAGTACTACTACCTCCACTGACCTCTAATTGCTCATCAGTACCAGCATCAGTAAGACCAGTATCCTTACCAACAGCGCCACAATCACAACAAAAATCTAACACCTTCTGTAAGTCTATTTACTCAATGTACTACCAAAATGTTGGAGGGCTTAGAACAAAGCTTCAAAAGTTGCTCATTTCTTCACACTCTCTTCAATATCATATATTAGCCTTTACAGAGACTTGGCTTACTCAGAATCATTATAACGCTGAACTATTTGATTGTGCTTTATTTAATATTTTCCGTAAGGATCGATGTCCTATTACATCAGGCTTATCTCGTGGTGGTGGGGTACTAATTGCACTTCGCAATACAATACCAAGCTGTCAAATACCATTGCCTCATTTAAACTCTTATTCAAAATAATTTCGATGTTGATCAACTTATAGTTAAAGTAGATTTTAAACTTAATTTTACGCTATTCGTAGTTGTAAGTTATATTCCTCCTAGGAGCCCTATTGATTTATATAGTATACATGTAGAAAATTGTCGATTTATTCTTGAAAACCTAACTCAGTCTCAACATGTGATAATATCAGGTGACTTTAATTTAAGTAGCTTGATATGGAAACTAGTATGTGATGAATACTATCTTGTTCCTTTTAACGTTCTAACCGAAAATGATGTACTTGTAACTGATTATTTCTCCAGTCCAGATAAATAACTTGTTCAATGAACTCGATCGCATTCTTGATTTAATCTATACTGATAACGATTTTATTGTTACTATTGAAAGCCCATCTTTTGAAATTATTAAAAGAACTCAACATCATGTGCCTCTAATGCTTGAATTTTATGCTCTAGAATATCAAAGCAACACTACACAAATTCAAAACAACTCAGCATCTGTTATGTTAAACTACAAAAGTGCAAATTTCATAGAAATAAACGGTTATTTGGACTCAATCTTTTGGGATAGTGTTTTTTCAGGTCTGGAATTAACGGAAATGTATGCAGTATTTCTGGCCATACTCAAAGAAGTAGCAGATTTATTTGTCTCTAAAAAACAAATTCGAAACTCTAAAAACCCTGTATGGTATAATAGAAGATTAATAAACCTCAAAAATAGAATGAATAAATCCTATAAAAAGTTTAGAAACAATAAAGTAAACCCACAACTGGAATCTCATTATTTAGCCTGCGTTAAAGACTATAAAATTCTTAATAAATTCCTGTTTAAATCGCATCTAGCAACTATTAAGGGCAAGCTAAAAGAAAATAGTAAGTTTTTCTGGACATACATCAATGAAAAAAGAAAATCAAATGGTATACCAAATTCTATGGAATATTTGGGTTCATCTTCTGCAGATACGGTTACTATTTGCAATTTTTTTGCTAATTATTTCAAATCAGTAAACTCAACTTCAGTGTCTCCAACCACTTCTTTCGAAAATACGGCACCGTACTTTGATTGCAGCGACCTATTTATATCTAAATTTGAAGTTGAATCAGCCTTGGAAAATCTTAAACCAATTTATTCTGAAGATCTAGAGGGTATAGCGCCAATTCTTCTTAAATCTTGCGCTGCAATAGTTTCTTTACCGCTTACAAAAATTTTTAATACATCTTTAATCACTGGAACCTTTCTTGAGGAATGGAAAATTTCTCATTTACAACCTATCCACAAATCAGGTCTAAAGCACCTAATAAATAATCATAGACCGATCTGTTAACTATTAACCATCCCTAAAATCTTTGAAAAAATTGTTTTCAATAAACTATCTTTCGGTTTGAAAAATATAATATCATTGAATCAACACGGTTTCACTTCGGGTAGATCAACGGCCACCAATTTGAATTTATTTTGTAGTTATATAATTAATAACTTTTCTAAAGGTCTTCAAACGGATGTTATTTTTACAGACTTTGCGAAAGCATTCGACAAAGTTAACCATAAAACTCTACTAGCTAAACTGTCAGCGTTAGGTTTCCACTCTAACTTACTAAACTGGATTGACTCCTATCTCCAGGATCGGAAACAGTTCGTTAAAATTAATAACTGTTTTTCTGATGTGATTCACGTAACATCAGGGGTCCCTCAAGGTAGCCATCTAGGCCCACTTCTATTCCTAATCTTTATTAATGATATTCCCAAAGTTATAAAACACAGCCAGTCCCTTCTATTCGCGGATGACCTCAAGCTGTTCCGATCAATTAGCCATGTTAATGATTTTAAACTTCTACAGCACGACCTGGATTCCATTGTAAATTGGTGTGCTCTCCATGATCTTCCACTTAACATTTCCAAATGTCAGATTCTTTCATTTACTAGATTGTCCTCTCCTATTACTTGGAACTATACTATATATTCAACTGCTCTTGGTAGAACTAAATAAATAATAAATAAATAACTGGCCATTTCAGCCCTTGAAAGGACTTTGACCTAGCTTCTTATGATCAATTGTGTTGTGCGTGTTATTAAGTTTGTACACAATTGACCGAGAAATGGACCTACAGGCTTAACGCCGACTCCGAACGGCGATGAACGGAATGTTCTTATTCTCAAGAAGCTTTACATGGCATTTTGATTACTCTCTGAGGTTTGCCATTGTCTGCAGAGAGGTGGCGGCCGTACAGAAAAATTATTTTAATTCAAATAATTTTCTGTCGATGCTGGGGTTTGAACCTGGGTTTCCAAAGTTCGTTGACATAGCGGCCACGCACTTTAACCAACTACGCCACGGACGCCTTTAACCAACCAACTACGCAACTTGGTAGAACTACTCTGATAAAAGACTTAGGCGTTCTCCTTGATCATCGGCTGAATTTCAGAGAACATATTGATTTTATTGTAAGTAAAGGCAATTCAATGCTCGGTTTCTTAAAACGAAATTCTAAGGAGTTCTTAGATCCTTATACTCTTAAATCCCTGTACACTTCACTCGTAAGGACACAATAAGAATACTGCTCTATTATATGGAATCCGTTTTATCTCCATCCGTCCAAAAGAATAGAATCTATACAAAGAAACTTTACAAGGTATATGTGGAAAAAGCTAAATTGGAATCAGCCCGTAACCCCTTCATATGCCACTCGCTGTGCCCTAATTAACCTTCATCCCCTAGAAATAAGACGGAAAATTTTCTCAGTCATGTTTATCTGGGATCTTATCCACCACAATATAAATTGTCCAGAACTCCTATCAATGATAAATTTCTATACTCCAGCTCGTCACCTTCGTAGTCTATTCCATTTCAGAGAGGCGGTCCACAGGACGAACTATATTCTTAATAAGCCAATAACTCGTTGCATTAATGATACCAATGAAGTTCTAAATAGGTGTGACCTATTTATAGAGGTCTCACGTAAATCATTTAAAGACAATCTCTTACTAAGTATTATGGCACGTGATGTTTAATTAATTAACGCTATTTACATACACCTAAATAAAAGCTTTACCCAAATATCTTTTAAATTACAATAAGTATAACACTTACATATCTCTATTATTTATTTATTTATTTATTTATTTCGTCAAACAGAGACATTAACTCTTATAGACTACTTATGAAAAACTTAAAGGTAACATAAAATTAAGTTGTATAAATAAAAATACGAACAATAACAATATCTGATTTTCTTTTAAAGACAACTGGTGTGATATTTAGTGATAACATGAAGAAGAACAGATAACAAGGAGCACAATGTGAACGTGAGATTTAAATAAAAATACAAATTTTAAAATATGAAATTAATTTTACGATTTAAAAAAAAGAATTTACCAGTAACACAATTGAAATTGTAGAAATAGAAGTACTAAAAGACATGAAAAATTTGGAGAAGTTTAAGGTTAGCTTTGAAGCGATTTCTTGTTATATTGTCAAAGATATCAATCATGGACAATACCCGGTTTGTTTCAATGGTGCAACGAGTAATAGGCTCGTTAAGAGCATATGAAGCTCTATGGAAAGGGATGCGGAAGTTAAATTGGCTCCTAAGGAGTCGCAATGGGGTATTGAAGTCCAATAAGTTAATCAGTGCGGGACACTGAATATGGTGGTGAACTAAGTCACGAATAAAGGTGACAGACTGAATTTTACGCCTGGATTCAAGAGAACATAAATCGATTAGGGCACATCTGGTGGTGTAGGGTGGCAACTGAGGGAGATTCCAATTGAGTTTAAAAACCATGTATCTTGTGAATTTTTTCTGAACTCTTTCAATTCTAAGAGATTGGGAGGGGGAAGCGGGACTCCATAATAGTGAGCAGTATTCTATATGTGGCCTAACTAGTGATATATATAGAGTTTTGAGGGTGTAGGGGTCATTAAAATCTTTTGAGTTCCTTATTAGAAAGCTAAGCATGGAGTGAGATTTATTGATGATAAGATTGATGTGGTCTTTAAAATTCAAGCAGGGATCGAATAAAATTCCAAGATCTTTTTTTGAGGTAACCCTCTCGAGTTGACATAAATTAATGGAATACATGTTAATTAAAGGAGATGGAGACCTACTAAAAGTGAAGCACTGACATTTGGAAACGTTGAGATGTAATTTATTTAATTCGCACCAGGTAAAGAATGAGTCGATATCTAACTGAAGTAAGTTTACATCAGCGTATGATTTAATTGATCTAAATAGTTTAAGGTCATCTGCAAAAAGAAGGCACTGCGAATAACGTATTACCGTGGGCAGATCATTGATAAATAGGAGGAAGAGGAGAGGTCCTAGATGGCTTCCTTGGGGAACACCAGAAGTTACTTCAAAGATGTTAGAAGTGAAATCCTTTATTATTACGGACTGGATGCGGTTGCATAAGTATGATTGGAACCAACTCAAAAGATTTGAGTGAATACCTAGGGAGGCAAGCTTAAAAATTAAAAGTTTGTGGCAGACTTTGTCGAATGCCTTCGCGAAATCCGTAAAAATTACATCAGTTTGAAGGCCAGATTCAAAGTGTGTAATAATGAAATTGCAAAAGAGTGTCAGATTTGTCAAAGTTGATTTGCCTGTTAAGAACCCATGCTGTTCAGGGGATATAACATTTTTGACGTGAAAGGACAATTTGTCATATACGATTTTATCGAAGATTTTAGGAACATAGGAAATTTTACAAATAGGCCTATAGTTTTTTATATCCTGTTTGGAACCCGATTTGTGGATTGGGACAATATAGGAATGTTTCCAACAATCTAAAAAGCAACCAGCGGATAGAGAATTTCTAAAGATTAAGAAAAGGGGTGATGTCAGTGATGGGGCGCAATTTTTCAATACTGTTTGAGCTATACCATCTGGGCCTGCAGTTGGGCTATTTTTAAGGTTTGACAGAGCAGATTTAATATCTTCCAACGAGAAGGATAGATCGCCGAGATTTAGGGCTGAATCAGAAGGGCTAACAAGTGATACAGGATCAGGATTAGAAGCCGAGCAGTAGACAGACATAAAATAGTTAGCAAACAAGTTACAAATTACTTCCGTATTGTCCGAAGAGGTGTCGAGATAAAACATAGAGCTAGGTAGACCATTAGATTTTCTTTTGTTATTAATGAAAGTCCAGAAATATTTACTATTTTCTTTGAGTAATTGTTCAGTTGAGGAGATGTACGAATTGTAAAGAAATTTGTTAAGAATGCTAAATTCATGATTGATAGACAAGTAGATGGATTTAAGATCAAGATTTAAAGGATCATGCCTAGAACGCTTAAAAGCTTTATTTTTTTTGTTTTTCAAATTTGCAAGTCTCTTATTGAACCAAGGAGGGTTGTTATTACTAAGGGTCTGTTTCATGGGGACAAATTGACAGATTGAATGTTTTAAAATTGATAAAAAGTTGTCATAGGCCGTAGATAGATCAGTTTCACTAGAGATAAAGTCCCAGGATATAGAGGATAAGTAATCATTCATTGCACCAAAGTTAGCATTATTAAAGTCGAAAGTTGATCTAGGATTATTGACCTGTTTTTGATATTGATAAAATGAGAAATCAAGAAGAAGAGGTTTGTGATGGATTGTATCGTTGAAAATTGGTGAAGGTGGAATCTCGAGTGTTACAATAAATTCTTTATCCACAAATATAAGATCTAGAATACGATTGTTGTCGTTTGTAAAGTTATTAATTTGTAATAGATCATGTTGACTAAAAAAATCTATTAATAAAATCTCAGTCTGACTGTGAGCATTTAATGGAAGAAGGTAAGATTCGTTACAATTAGGCTTCCAAATAATCTTCCCAAGTTGAAGTCACCAGCAAACACTACATGCTGAGAAGATGATAGGTTTTCGAGAACCGAACGGCAATTGTCAAAGTGAGCGTTATAAAGGTCTACGGAGCTTCTAGGTGGGATGTAGCTAACTATGATGAAAAGTTCAATGCTGTTAGAAATAGAGAGTTTGACGATGATCTGATCGATATCGAGAACAACTGATTGAGAAGCATTATTGTGAGGAGGCTGTAATTGTTCACATGGGAATGAATTTTTGATCGCAACCAAAACCCCACCCCCACGTGATAGACCCGTAATTATTGGGCAACGATCTTTACGAAAAACATTATACAGAGAGCCATTAAACAGTTCCGCGGTAAAGTGATGCTCAGTTAGCCAGGTTTCAGAAAATAAAATAAAATCATATTCTAATGAACAAGAAGATATAAAGAAATTATTAATTTTAGATCTAAGGCCACCAATGTTCTGGTAGTATATTGAATACTTAATATTTGATGAATCTGCAGTCGAGGTTGAATCCGAGTTTAGTAGTTTTTTGGAGTAGTTAGCGTGTTCCTTGGCACATGCTCGCGAGCCCGTAGAGGTCTTGGTCGCTGTATAAATTCGTGAACTACCGTGCCTACCGGCCATGTGCTCAAAGATAGGAAGGAGTTGAAGTCTAATTCATGCACTAAAAATTTAAACGATGATATTACTCGCCCTGCATTGGAAACCAGTTTATAGCATGTAACAGGACCAGATAGAGAAGGAAAATTACAGTTGATGTGAGCTATATACGATAGCTGTAGTTATAGGAATAGAGGCATTCATAGGTAGCAAAGACGATGCAGGATCCAGTATAGACGCTCTCGAGCTTGCAGTGTTTATGATAGTAGATGTATTGGTAGGAACTGAGACAGCAGTTCTAGAGACCATTTGCAAGTTTCTGGCTTTCGCACGAGTAGATCTAGATGAGGTAAAGTCAATGTTGGTTTGTTCAAGTTCCATTGGATTTGCAGCATTTGTTGAAGATGATGATAATTCACAAAGTAAGTTCATGTCTAGCACAAGATTGGATGCCATTAGTTGCAACCTAGATAATTCTCCATTTAGTTGTTCCGCTGAAGATTTGTTTTTTTCAATCTTGCCTAGCAGCACCGATGTTGAGAACTTCCGACAAGACGAGCAGAACCATTGAAGACCATTGGAATCAGTACTCCGAAGAGCGTCAGCAATAATTCCTTTAATCTTGACATATTTATCGTGATAGATTTTGGAACAACCAGAGCAGCCAATGAAGTTGCTAAAAGTACTCCATTGTGATTTGCAAAAATCGCAACAAGTCGCCATGCAGTTTGAGGTTAGATCCGACGAGGTAGAGAACAAAGGAAATTACACAATTGAGATGTGTTCCCAGGACGCTCGAATTCGTGGAACCCACACGTAGCGCACGTATTGTTGAATTTTGTTTTTATAAATGAAGTAAAAATTAAAGAAACTTGTTTTTTTTTTTTTTGGAACTTGTACAATATATATATATATATTTGTAAATATCTTGTTAAATAATTATATTAATAAATTGTAAACAGTTATTTTAATTCAATAGTCTATAAGAGCATGTACTCTGATTGATGAAGAAATAAAATTAAAATAAGAACATCTCCTTCGAGGTTGTTAAGGACTTCGTCTACCTGGGATCCAGCATTAACTCTTTCAACGATGTTAGTATTGAGATAAAACGAAGGATAACTCTTGCCAACAGGTGTTACTTTGGGCTAAGTAGGCAATTGAGAAGCAGAGCCCTCTCTCGACGAACAAAACTCACGCTCTATAAATGACTAATCATGCCCGTCCTATTATATGCAGCACAAACCTGGACGTTGAGCAGTTCTGATGAAAAGACTCTGGGAGCCTTTGAGAGAAAGATCCTTCGTAAAATCTTCGGTCCAATCTGCGTCAATGGCGAGTACCGAATTCGATGGAACCACGAGCTGTATGAGCTGTACGCAAACATCGACATAGTTAAGCGCATTAAAATGGAGCGGCTCCGCTGGCTAGGTCATGTTGAGCGAATGGAAAACGACGCTCCAGCGAAAAAAATATTCGATTCGGTGCCCGGTGGTGGTCAACGCAGAAGAGGACGCCCACATCTTCGTTGGAAGGATGAGGTGTTGGATAACCTGACCAAGCTTGGTGTTTCCAACTGGCGCCAGCAAGCGCAGAACAGAAATGGCTGGCGCAATTTCTTATACGAGGCCAAAACCGACTTACGGTTGTAAGCGCCAGATAAGTAAGTTTGTAATGGAATAACAATTATTTGGTTTCTCCGTATATAAAAAAACTATTAGTGTTAATTTATTTTAAGTGCTCATTTTTTAATATTGTACTTTAAGCTATTTTCGCTGTAAGGTTAAGACTTTCATCTAAAAGGTGATTATATATTTGTGCAGCAACTTGATTTCTTTTCCTATTTTTTTTTTCAATGACGACAAAAAATTTTCAAATTTCAGGCACTAATGGATTCTAAGCTTCCATATTTTAATGCATCTGCTGCAAGGTGAGTTAAGCAATGAAAGTTGAATGTTGGAAAGGAGTCGTCATATAAAGTGGGAACGTTTTTACTGAATTCATAGAGCAGCTTTTCAGCACAAATGTTCTATTCTTTACAAAGCTTTTCATCTAATAAAATTCTTATGGCTATGCTTAGCATTAAAAAGTGCGCGTATCTTTCATCGTCAAAAATGTCATGCAGAACAAATATGCCAGTATAAAGTAAAAACATACTTAATTCGGTTGCCTTATACCGTTCAAGATCATTTAAGCTACGCGTTCGCCTTGCAAATTCTTTGGGAATCTGATTGTATGAAAAAATTAATTTTGAATTGAATATGTTTATTTGTTCCTTCTGCAAGGAAAATTATTTTCTTTTTGGTTTTAACCCTCCATACAAGCAAAGTCTTTATAACGCCCAGACACACAACACGCATGTAATCATATGGAAACGAATTTACTATATCTATTGGTAATCTCTCTATTACAATAGGTTCCATCGTTTTGTGATGGTTGGAATCCAAACGCAAACGAAAATCCGAGTTTGTTCGAGGTCTGTGTACTTCACAGCGAAATATCATTCTATGATTAAATGATGATTTGGGTGCACTTAAGACAACTAAAATAACCAGTATGACGTTTCCTCTATGAATAAGCCCCGTTTTCATGAGGAATGAAACTCCAATTCATTATTATTATTTTTCTTTATTCTCATAGTACAAAAGTTTTGATATGAGGTGCGTTTTTTTGGCATCGCTATATACGCTTAACAACATTTTTCATACAAAAAATTGCTTAGCTAAGACAGGATAATTATAGCCGCTTAGCTCATAGTCGCCGATAGAAACACTATTGCCAGATCAAGAAAGTGGTATTTTACATAATTTATTGGCAGCACTTTTTTGAAAACAACCATGTTTACGTCAGACCGGTGATAGAAAAAAAGTATATCTAAAATCAGAAAAACAAATAAAGCATCAAAAAATTAAGCATAAAAAATATGTTTAGCGCCAGCACCCGAAACCTTTTGCGCAGCAGTGTTTTGCATCGTTGCAAAAGCACCCTCGTCGTGGCTGAACACAACAATGAGGTTTTGAATCCTGTAACGCTGAATACAATCTCGGCAGCAAAGAAAATCGGAGGCGACGTAACTGCTGGTAGCAGGCACCAAATGCGGACACGTTTCCGAAGCTGTTTCTAAGGTGTCTGGTGTTCTCGTGGCACGAATTTTGAAGCTGTCTCTGCGGACGGCGGTAGCGGTGCCATCGAACAGGCGCCCACTGGTGATTTCAAGTCAAGTCTAAGCGAGTCGTTTCGTCCGAGCTCACAAAGTCTGATCGCCCTGAGCTAGCTAGTGCCAAGGTGATTATATCGGGTGGTCGTGGTCTCAAATCGGGCGACAACTTCAAAATGCTGTACGATTTGGCAGACAAGTTTTTTCACTGCTGTCGGTGCTTCACGTGCTGCTGTCGATGCTGGTTTCGTGCCCAACGACATGCAAATCGGACAGACGGGCTAAATTGTAGCTTCGGACCTATACTTTGCTTTCGGAATCTCTGGCGCTATTCAACATCTGGCTGGTATGAAAGACTCCAAAACTATTGTGTGGAGCGACTAAAGGATGCCGAAGTGCCAATCTTCGCTGAAATTGGTCTGGTTGCTGACGTTTTTAATGCTGTTCCCGAGATTACAAAGAAACTGTAAATACGTTTGGTATCGAAAAGTATTAAACAGTAGAAATTTGTGCATTTATTTTTTTAAACAAAAAAAAAAAAATAAAATAAAGGGTGATCCGTTTCGAAGCTCCCTACCTTTTTAAGAAAAAAACACGGAAAATTAAATTTTAATGAGGAATATGTATTATCATTTGAAAGAACATTTTTTGGCATTTATTTTTTCAAGACAATGTTTATCAAATGTTGGCCGCGGCTACGTCTCAGATGGAAGCGGGATTGTCCGCATAAACTTTAGACTATTGAAAAAAGTCTCTCTACTTGGATCACCCATTATTATATCACCCAATATTTGACAGTAACACGCAATACTGCCAAGTTTTTAAGAAAAAAGTTAAGCGAAATATTAAGCGCCGATGAGCGTTTTTTTGGACAAGCGCATATAGCGATGCCAAAATAACACACCTATTATTAATCAATAAAATAAACAATCATTAGATCAATTATAGCTTATAAGAATAGTTATTGTCATTAAATATTAGAAAAAATAGTGATAAATGCCACTTGAATTCATATGTAGAACTAAATAAATTGTGTTAATATAAAAAGTGTTTTGTGGGGTGAATTGAATTTAAAACTTTTATAACTTAAATGAAGCAGTTTTGAAAAATTAACAATGATATATTTGAAGAAAAACAATGATTTCTGTCTAAAAATAATGTACAAACGAAAATTAACTAATGGAGCGCAACAAAAATTCGATTTCCGAGTGGTTCAAATCAAAGATCCATAATTTTATTTTTCTTAAAAAAGTATAAAAATTTCTTTCAAGGCGTATACTTGCTGGGAGTTTATTGTAAAGTCTATAAGATAATATCAAAAAAAAAAATAACGATAGTGGGTTGTGCGAAAAACTGGAACAGTAATGGTAGAATTTTGATTCGTTCTTAGGTTGTAAGTACCATCTATGGGGTTCTGCATATACCCACTTCTTTTAAAAAATATTTTGAGAACTTTAAAGTAATAAGGATGTCTTAACGGTAAATCTTTAGACGCCTAAATAGATCAATAGATGAGGTCAACCCATTTACTTTACAGATTATTCTAACTGCAGACTTTTGTAATATTAACAAGGGACGTATATTATGCAGATAAGCACCTCCCAGCAGCACACACCGTATTGTAATCTAGAGTGAAAAATTCCGTAGTAGATTTTAGTTAATGTGCTTTCAAAACAAAACTATCTTAGTTTATAAAACCAACGTAACGAGGAAAACAGATATTTCTTCAACAATGAAATGTGTGCGTTATGGTTAATCAACCATTACTCCTAAATATTTATAGCAAGGTTGTAGCGTGGTGGCCTAAGGCAGCAAAATTCTGAAATTAAAAGTAAGAAAATGTTATATCTAAAATATAAGCCTTATGTATTAGCAGTGGAACCATATTCCAACCGTTCTACATACTACCTAAGTTCAATGAACTCCAGTGTTCCACGAAGCTAACGTGTTCCTACGCGAGCGCAACACAACAGCAAGGCAATGCTTGGCTTGCGTTGTCACTATTATTGTTGTTCCTGTTGTGGGAACTGTTAACAAATCTTTTTTTTATGTAGTGAAAATAGATTTCTTTTTTGATGAAATGAAATTACTCTGATGACGAATTTTGTGGTACAATTGCTACACCGATATCATCCTGAAAATATAGGCCAAAGAAAGAAAATATTAATTTGTTTTATTGATTTAATAAAGATGAAATCACTTACCTCTGTGTGTGTGCAAAATGTAAACAAACCTATAGTGGTTTGTGTGGACGAAAAGAGTTTATTGTGAATTGGTCTTATGCGGCGAATTTACAAACTGGTTTTTACGATAGTGTGTGTGGGAGGTAGAACCAAAAAGATGTAGGCAATGATGGCCCACTTACGTTCCTGCGCGCCTGGTATATTACACAATTTAGTACGTTAAGTATCTCTAACAATGGTCCAAAATATACCGTTTTTGACCACTGCATCAAAAATAAAAGAAAAATATAAATCTAAATTTACTCAAAAAAATCTGTCCAGTTAGTTTCTGTGATCATACGATTCCGACACCCCAGTATGAAAAAAAATAAAAAAAAAAAATCCAAATTTACTCAAAAAAGTCTGTCCAGTTAGTTTCTAATCATACGATTCCGAAAGGTAACTCTGAAGGTCACTGCAAAGAGAACTCAAGATAGAAAGAAACCTATGATCTGAGTGGCAAAGCCAAAGTCAGAAGGTTTTCGGCAGTGCGGGATTTCAGTCGCCAGAGTACAGCAACAGAAAAAAAAAAGTTATAGTTAAAGTTAAAGTGCGTAGACGTGATAGTGGTGGAAACCGAACGTTGCGAGGATTTTGATCTCATAGGATCAATAAGGCTTCAAACATTTGCGTCCAGCATCTAAAAGTAAGGATTTTGATTTTTGTTTAAATTAGGAGTTAAAAATAGGAATATTAATGTTTGGTTTTCCTAGTACAGTCTTACGGAGAAACGAATAAGCCAGGGGACAATTATCTTACCAAACACCATCTGAAAACATCAAGGATATTGAGGTAAAGTAATAGTACGACGAGTAAATGATGACAAATCTCGCAGTGTAGTTAAAAAAAGAAAAATTTGTTTCTTTTTTTTAAAACCTAGCCATAGCATGTGTTGCCCAGGATCGTGAAAACGTCAAAGTGTAATAAGAAGTTCATTACGTTAAAAGAACGAGGATAAGTTTTTCCATCAATCAATCGCCAAACGGGTAACTGCTCAATATCCTTGGTGAGTTTATTTATTCCTTTTCTCTTTTTTTTTTACATACATAATAAAAAAAAATCCGCACTGAAATACTTGAAAACATGAAAGTTGAAAACACCTGAAAATTGAGAATTATTTGGAAAAAAGAAGAAGTGCAATAGATGCAAAAAAAAAATAATTATGGAATGATGAATTTTGCCTAAAAAAAAAAAAGACAGGAAATAAAAATATCCATCTCATACTTTTTTTAAAAAATGATGTACAAATTTTTTTTTTAACTAAATAAACACTATTTTTAACAGTTTAACTTCTAGGAACAGATAAATAATTTTGATAAGGAAAAAATACTGACTGCTTTCAAAACATGTCCTTTAGTGATCGAAAAAATTTCGATCATTTGGCTCCTCACTGGGTCACTTTAGTTGGTTGTATCTTTAAAGATACAGTGTGCACTTCCTGCAGCTTTTGATAATTTTAACTTTTTAAAATAAAAGAATTAATAAAAATTTCATAACACATTTCTTTTATTTTGATATATTTTAATAGGGATTTTAAATGTGGGTAAATTCACATTGTATCTTTATAGATACAACCACTTTTCACAACTAAAAAAAATTTTCTAAACTAAAAACGCAGTTTTTATTTTTACTCGATTTTACATAAAATATATTTTTTTCGGTAAAAATCGGGGTCCTTGTGCATTTAAGGTTTAATATTGAAAACGAAAGATCACCCAAAGAAAACGAAAAATCACCCAAAAACGAAAAGTGAAATTTCGCCCAAAAGCAAAAAACGAAATTTTACCCAACAAAAATGCAAAATCGCCCAATGCGATTTTGAGGAGAGCCTGGGAAATTGCAGCTGTGAAACATTTGTTCACCATATTGACAAGAATCGATGTGATTGTTGGTAGCAATAGTTTGATATCCTTAACAGATATTAAGGATATACTAGTGACCACCGGTGCGCGTTGCTGCCCCCAGCGACTATAATAACATAACCTCTATTAACTGAGTGCAACTATCCACTCAAGATCGCAGCGCGGTGAGTTGTATACTCTCACCTTTCTCGCTCAACAAAGAGCTTAAACTATTGTTTGTTGTTATTTTGTGCTGCTTATACAATGGCAGTATGGATTAAAATGCATGAATTCTTAAATAATTAAATAAAAAGATTTACCAAACACGTAGTACCCAGTAGCAGGGTCGCTTATTATAGCAATTGAATTGTGAAAGAATTACTAAAATCTGTTCAGCATTTACCCCCTTGATTGAACGATAAAAATTCGAGAGACCCCTTTTATATAATAGTATAGATTGCGACCACGTATATTCCCCCAGAGTAACCGTTGAACACACAACAACCATGGTAGTATAAAACATTTCATCTTCACAACTTGCATGCGAATGAAATCACCACTAACCCATTTTACCATAAGACCATAGAATTTATTGTTGCCATTAATAGAAATTTGAATGCCTTTTAATTGCAATCTTATTTTTTTTTTTTTTTTTGTGATTAGCTCTATTCTGTACAAATTTATCTCAATCTATTTATTATATTTTTTAACTTAGTAGGTATTGAAATAAAAAGATTGTGACGCAATCTTGGTGTTAAAATCAAAATAAAAACGATGTAGTGGTATTATGGCAACACTGCAGCAGAAATTAACTGAGTGCAACTATCTACTCAAGATGGCAGCGCGGTGAGTTGTAGACTCTCACTTCTCTTTCTCAACAAAGAGCTTAAGCTATTTTTTGCTGTTATTTTGTGCTATAGCTATAAGTATACTTATACAGTGGCAGCATGGATTGAAATGCATGAATTCTTAAATAATTAAATAAAAAGTTTTACCAAAAACGTAGTACCCAGTAGTAAGGTCGCTTATTATAGTAATTGTTTAGTGAAAGAATTATTAAAATCAATTCAGTGGTTACCCCGTGATTCAACGATAAAAATCCAAGGGAACCGTTTTATATAATAGCATAGATCAACTGGCGAACATGCGCTGTAAAATATTCTATAGAAAATGTTTTAACAGTGCATAACAAAATTAATTAATTAAAATTAATGCCTTTTATTTGGCTCATTTTTTTGTGTTCATTTTTATTCTAAAATACTGTAAAATTTATCTCAATCTATTCATTGAATTATTTAACTCAGTAGATATTGAAATAAAAAGAGTTGCACGCAAATAAATACGATATATTGGGATTATGGCTACACTGTAGCAGGAATTAACTGAGTGCAAATATCCACTCAAGAGACCAGCGCGGTGAGTTGTAGAATCTCACCTCTCTCTCTCAACAAAGAGCTTAAGCTATTGTTTGCTGTTATTTCGTGCTGCTTATACAATGGCAGCATGGATTAAAATGCATGAATTCTTTAATAATTAAGTAAAAATATTTACCAAAAACGAAGTACCCAGTAGCAGGGTCGCTTATTATCGCAATTGAATAGTGAAAGAATTATTAAAATCAGTTCAGCATTTACCCCTTTGATTGAACGATGAATATTCGAGAGACCCCTTTTATATAAAAGTTTAGAGTATAGATTAAACTCCAATGCAGGTTACAGGTCCAATGTAGGTCCTCTTAGTCCATCGATAGGTTACAGATATATTGGCACTTGAATGTGAACTAACAAAATTCGTGGAAGCATTTCCGTTGGGACGCAAAGATGCTATAACAGTAGTAAAAACAATCGTAGAACAAATTTTTTCTTAAAATATGGATATTTCAGAAAACTGCTGACAGACAAAGGAACTGAATTTACTAATGAGTTATTAAGGAATATATGTAAATTATTGAATGTAGACAAATTTGTTTCGATACCTTTCCAACATGAAACGTTATGCTCAATAGAAAGAAATCATAGAGCACTAAACGATAACTTATGACAGTAGTTGATAAAGATATTTGGGATGATTGGCCATATCGAAAATTTTTCAGGAGAACTTTTTTCTGTTTGGTCATTGTTTCGCCGCTTCTTTTGGGCGTGTGACCACTTTAAAATCAAACTTTGTTAATATTTTGGGTACCTGATTATAGTGTCTTGAATTGTGCGGAAAAGAAATGTAACCAAGTATTTCCTAGAAAATGTAGTTACTAATTAAACGCATATGTCGGTTTGTGAAATTTTTTTTTTTTTTACTTCTTAAGAATTTTTAGGAGTCGTAACCCACAGTTTTTCTTAGAAAAATTAATTTAACAACAATATTTTTTTTTAATACAGCTTTTAATAATACCTATATAATAAATGAAAACAAATAGATATAAAGAAATGAAAGTGACAAAAGGAAAACACAATATCTAAAAGTTTTTCGCAATTGGATAAAATGTTATTTCATAAGAAAATTTTGAATTTAGATATAACAAACAACAAAATTGATTAATTTATTTTAAGCAAAGTAATAACTAACAGCGATTCATATTAAAAAAACTAATTTAATGCAGCAGCGATTTATAAAAATTAATGTGTTCGGATTGTCTTATAACTGTGGTGTTGCCAGTTGTAAGAGATATCAAGTCGTTATATTTATCTATGTTACAGATAGTTTTATCGTTGTTGTATAAAGCTTTGAAATTTTTCCATGTATAAATGTTGAAACTGATCTCTTCAACGAATTTAAACTGTAAGCTCATTGAGTATGGTTGATCTTGAAAAAAAGTTTGTTTTTCTCATTCTTTTTGAGAGAAAATTCTACCATTTCAGTCCAGTTTATACCCACCTGCATTATCTTTCCTAATAATCAGAATTTTTATGTCAATAGAGTTTTTTAAAATTCAGCAAATCCAAAAAATCAAGTGCAACAACTTTCTTCTAGCAAATTTGATGATGGGAATTAATTGATTAGTAGTGTAGATATTTCCAGTTTTATCCATAATTATCTTATGACTCTGTGTGCTCATTTATCTTATCCCCTTGGCTTTGACAATGGCATGGAACAAATATTCGCTAATTTATTTCATAATTTTATTTTTTTTTCAAAGTAGTTATCTTAAGTGCATTTTAATCTGTAAACAGAACCGATGTTACAAACTACCAATATCACAAGCTTTTGGCCCCCAAAAGCACATATATTTAAAATTTGTGGGTTACTGCTGTTTGAAAAAATTTTAATTTATATACTTTGTTGCTTACGACCTTTAGACATTTGCGTTTTTTTGCTTACCTATGACTAAGTATGACCATAACACTTTAAGGAATGATGAGAACTTGCATAAGAAGTGGTATTTACTCAGTTAAAAAAAAATGTGGGTTACGACAGTTTGTCACGCGAGCGACGATATTACACTTATTGTTATAATTTAATGCCGCATAGCAGCACAAATTATGCACCATTTGAATTATTTTTTGGCAGGTCATGCTCACTATCATAAGAAATATTCAAGAATAGAAAACAAATCTATGAATTAGACAATTATCTAAAGGAATTAAAATGAATATTAAGATATTCACACGAACAAGCTAGGAATAACCTAATAGAAACTAGCCGCGTGAAGTTAAATTCGTAAATCCGACACTAACTTAGCAAAAACACAAACCAATATTTCTTCTCTGTGCAATTTAATACTTCTATGCAAAGTACGAATTTAACTAACGACACTACTAATTTAACTTTTTTGTTAGGAAATAACTTAGACATCAACTTGGAAACACAGAAGAGTTGAAGAATTTATGAAACATTTTAAAAAATATTATTACATTAAAAAATATGCATAGAAATTATTTAATGAGAAAATTTCGGAAATTCATCATCGAAAATTCTTGGAATGTAGTGAAGTGTTGTAGGAACATTGCACCCACTTTGAATGAAAAAATATAAATATCCGTAATAAAAACCTAGAATTTGATGCATATCACTGGACAGCTAACCAACGACAGGTACCAACGATATATCATTCATATGTGCACACTTAAGATTTTGGCCAACGGAAATTTTTGAAAAAGTATTGAAATGTAGGCAAATGTTACTAACTTAGAATGAAAAAATTCTAATATCGGAAATACAAACGCGACATGTGATGCATACCACTGGACAGATAATTGATGCACCTTTCCAACGATATATCATTCATGTGTGGACACTCAAGATTTTGGTCAAAGGAAATATTTGAAAAACTAAAAGTCGTGAAAATTTAATATTTTTCATTTCCTAAGTGCAATAAATCGAAGCAAAACATCGGAAAGAGGTTAGTGTTACACTTTGTAATGCAGTATATATATGTACTTTGTGATGTGATATCAAGTTCTAGTGAAATGATTGTGTTGTGTTAATTTGCTGATCAAAAGAAAAATGGCCATTTACAGTTGTGGTCACTCTCAGGTATCCGGTTGTGAACACCCCTGTTTTTTGCTTTTAAAGCGTGTGTTTGGCTAGAAAACTATCAAATATTGTGTTTTTAGCCATGTCGATACTGAAAAAAATCGGCCGATTCAACAGGAATAAATTTTAATGCGATAGTCGATGGCAGATGGCATTAAGCGCTGTTTAAAGGACAAGCAGTCCATCAAATCAACTGCTAAGTGACTTATGGACTTCCTCAAACCAGTTTGATCCGGTATTTGAAGAAATTCGAAGCAAATTTTGATGATCTTTCTTCCATTGAATATAGTGTATTGTTGAAATTCGTTCGTTATTGTGGCCAACGAACTCCATCAAATATGATATGTTTATTTTACTTCACACAACAAGTGTACAAATTCCTTACGCTCGTTTGTTCTTAACTAACAAAAATATTTTTTCATATTCATATTTTTCATTTTCTTTTCATATTTTTAAGATTTTAAGAGATTTAACAAGGGTGTCCACAACCGGGTATAAAAATTTGTTGGCTAAGAATAATCCCCTTAACAAAATTGATGATAAAATTTTCCTGATCGACTGAATTTATATAGGGGAGAGTGGTCCCATACCGACCGCCCAAATGGTAAAGGCCATAAAGTTATCAAAAATAATTTTTTTGCTGAAAGTTGTACTGTGTAGAGGGACAATTTTTCTATGTTTCACACCGGTTAGTGAGGTTTGCGAGTGTCGTTAAGTGGGAGATACCGAGGCAAAAGTAAAAAAACACAGGTGCGTCACGGGACACACGAGAGAAGCGAAGCATTTTCGCAATTTCAAAGATTTGAGAATTTAATGCCTTTTTTCGATTAAAATAATTTTTGAATTTAAAACTTTAATATAATAAAGTTTTTCGTTTTTGTATGGGAGCGGTCGGAGAGGTAAGGAGAGGTCGGAGGGGATAGGTCCTCAAGGGAAAAATGTTCCCTTTGCAAAAATAATGGGGGTTGATAATACATATTAACCCTCTCCGGCCCTCCTGTTCAGTTGTAGGGAATAAATATACAAAAATCATTAAATTTGTTTGTAGCGTAACGACATCTAGTAGTAAGTAGAAGCAACATTTGTGTTTTTTAGTACTCTTGTTTGTATAGCCAATACACAATAACCACTATAGATTGTGTATTGGCTATAATGGTTATTGTAGGAGATGAAGGCTTGTAGCCAATACAATTCCTATAAATAGATTATTTTGATCTACTGCAACATAGCTTCAGTTAATTCTTGATATTGAATCAGCAACATATACCAACAAAGGGTTTTGGTTCGATGGCTTAAGCTTTAAACTATCAGTCAACGGGCATGAGTTCAATTCCTGCATCGGGCAAGAAATTATTTTTAATTTAACATTTTCTGGTTCAGTTGATGCAAGCAAAAAACAATATCAATTCTAAGAAAAAAGGTGTCGGAAAAAAGTGTCGTTTTTTCTGATTTCACTCTAGCAACTCGCAGAACGAGGCGTAAAAAGCTTCGCTTCAAAAGTCAACGTTTTTGACGTTCTTAAAAATGGTGGTCCGAAACCAACCTCCACATGGCCCGAGACGGACCCCCAAATTTTTTGCGAATTGCGAGAAAAAGATAAATTTGGAATTCCAATTGTAATTTGTTAGTTAAACACTAAAATTTTTAATGTACATAAATTATTAGTGCATCTATTCAAATACTTTTTAACCCTACGAGCCACACTGGTGCTTTTCATCGCCCCATGCCTTAAAGAACCTATTTTTTTAAAATCAAAACCTTTTTATGTATACTCCTTACGCAACCTGGGTGTTCACAACTTAACTAGCTTTACTCTCAAGCAATTTAGAAGGTCAGGGATGCGTTAGTGTGTCGTCATTCGTTTAAAATCGACTGATGCTCTCATATACCCCACGTGTGACTTAGTGTATATTTTTAGAAATAACTGAAATATTTCATTTTATTGAATTTAATTATTTTTTTATTGTTTTAAGGTATGTATATATATAAATTGATAAATTTAAAAAAAATTTATTTTTGTGTAAAAATTTATAAGTTAAGTGTCTGAACTATTGAATTTGAATTTGACTGAATTTCACTATTTTACTACTTTTTTCTCCTAATATGTTATTAAATTACTTAAAAAAAATATTTTCAGGTCTTAAAATCAACACTGAACGATTTTATTTGAATGTTATTGGTAAACATTTTTTTTCTTGTTTTGAAAAAGTTCATTTTTTTGGCAGAATTAATATGTTTTTTGTAACGAACGCTATGACTAATATTTTGTCTTTGTAGCAACGTATTTGGTGCCTTCAAACATACATTTTTGGGTCTTAAATTAAAAAATCTAAAAGTTATGAATTTTTTCGTAAAATACCTAATTTTACACGTTTTTTTAAATTGGCCGCGCTCCTAATGTCACCCATTTTTAAAATATTGGAAAATAACTATACAAAATGTTGAACAAGACCAAAAATAGTACCATGTAAAGTTTTAAGCTTATATATCCAAAATTCGGGATTTTACAACGATTTTTGACGTCTTCGCACGAGTAGTTTTCTGGAGGCAACTCGTCGAGGGCTGTGGGTCAAATTGTTTTATCGTTTTCTTCTGCTGTATTTGCTGTATTTGTTTATTTTGCCATTTTTTTGCATTTTGTTTTCTTTTTTTTTTGTTCTCTTCTTGTTTTTGTCGCTTTTGTCCTCCTTGTTGCATTTTCTTTTTTCTTTCTGTTTTGTTTCTCCTATGCAGCAGTAATGTCGATCGAGGAATTTCAAATTCACGTGCGGCTGCGCGCAGCGACAGTCCAAATTTCATTGCAGTAACTGCTCGACGCAGAATTGCAGGATTTCTTTTTGTGGTTTTTTGTTTTAATGTTCGTCCCATTTCTAGTAAAACATGTGCGATTACCGTCAGAAATAAATAAAAATCAGTTACACTCTATAAACAATTACGATGCAAAAAAAATGGAGGTTGGTTTCGGACCACCCGACTTTTTTCACATATCGGCTTGCCATTCACTTATGGCAATAGAGGCATTCTAATTTTAATAACGTGCCCTGATCCAAGGCCAAACCAATCAAAATAATTTACCTCTCGCTTTTTCTGCAAGCAAACACTTTTAACTTAACTTCCATGCAGCACGAAAATTGGTACCACCGGTCGGTATGGGACCACTCTCCCCTAGTTACTTCAAGAAAAAGTTAGCTGAGGCCTCTAGCTTTCCACTGGTGTCCGTAATACGCATAACATTGACTTGAAAGAAGTTATGAGCGAAAAACGCGAGTGTGTCCACAATCGGAGACATTCCCCTACATAAATCAAATTATAATGTAGGTGATTATGTTTATTTAAGAGTACAAAATAAGAAAAAATTTTATAAGCCATTTAAAAGCCCATATGAAATAATTTCGCAAAATAAATGTAATAGCGTTATAAAACTAGATGATAAATTATATGAAATACACAATAATAACATAGTGAAATCTACACAAGAATATTAAGATATTTTTACATACATAGCTATAAACAGCGCTATAGATTATAAATGCATATCGAATGACATTTATTTAAATATTAATAAATGTAAACAAATATAATTTTTTTTTTTTGGGAAGGATGTAGTGTGCGTATAGTCAACATGTGGTTCATAGCGTACAAGCGCATATGCTACTCAACAGCAGCTAACATATGTTGACTAACAAGGCCGTCGCATATTGTTATGCCACATTAGCAGCGTCAATTAAAAATGTGACGAATTACAGCAGATCTGCTGTGTGTGTGGCCCAGTGACTGTCTTTTCTCATGTGTTATGTTTTGTTGACATTGCATCTATTTGTAAATATCGGTCAACGATGATCGATTTAAACATGTTACCAATGTCACACATTTTCATATTAATATATATATGTATTAAGAATTGTAAACATAATATTAACTAGAAAAATAACAAGAATACCAAAAAAACTTGGTATAAATATCAGTACTTTTCAATAAAGAAGTTAGACTTGATAAAAATCGTAAACAGTGCGCTAATCGCTTTTGTTTTTTAATTCGAATTCTCCAGTGGGTCATTTTGATGCATTGAATTGTCGGCAACGCCTTGCTGCGATTAATATAAAAGGCGATTTGCTTTACAACCCCTTACGACTCCCCTACAAAATATTTCAAATAAGTTTTACCAGTTTTTCTAATAGTAGTTTTCTTATAGGTGAAATATATCTATAAGTTTAATAGATTTATTTTATTTCAATTTTAATTGAATTTTAATTACTTTCTACATATTTTTAACTTCCTCATTAAAAAGATACATACATACAAATTATATGTAATAATAAAAATAAACTGGCCATTTCAACCCTTGAAAGGACTTTGACCGAGCTTCTTAAGATCAAATTGTGTTGTGCGTGTTGTTTTTTAATGTTTGTACACAATTGATCGAGAACTGGACCTACTAGTTTTATGCCGACTCCGATCGGCTAATATGCTTGTTCTCCAGAAGCTTTTCATGGCATTATTTACTCTCTGAGGTTTGCCATTGTCTGCAGAGAGGTGACGACCGCACAGAAAAATTAATTCAATTGAGAAAACTTTCTGTGTCAGATGGAATTGAATCTGGAATTGAATCTGAGTCGGTGCTTCAATATTTGGCGAAGTCCGAGTCGTAATTTTTCGAACCAACTCGACGATATTTTGATAGCTGCCGATACAATGGAACAGCACAACGAGAGGTTTTGAAGCAAGTAGATAATAAATTTCGAGCGAGCGATAATAAAATTTGATGTAATAGCGGTCGGTGGTAAATCTTTGACTGGGTGTGACGTGTTTTCGCTGAAATAAAAAAATATATGTAATTTTTGGTTTTTTGAACAAAATTATAATAAAAAGTAAAGTATTTAATTGGATAATCCAAAGCTTGTGTGTATATTGAGCACTAAGCGGTGCTGCTGTTTACGGATTTACTTTGACCTGCTTCTGGTACTTGACTAATTTTATGAAGTAATTCACTAAACTTTGGCGGCATTAAATGAGCTCCAGTGAAGCCCGAGGTGATGCTGGTGCTCCGGACCCTGGTAAAGCCGACGTTTTTTTGGCCAACAATCAGGCTGATGTTAATTCTCAAGCAGCCATTTTGCATGGTTTGGCGAATGACGCGCATTTTTCGCGCTCAAACTTGGTGGATGAAGAAGATGTTGCGCAATTTTCGCGCGGAAATCTCTTGACTGAGAAATAGGCCGCTGTCTTGTCTGAAGCAGCGCAGTCGCAGCGTTGTTCGGTGATCAAAATGTCACGACAGTTGCAGCAGCAACAAGTTGTTAAGTTACAACCTCCAATCATACAACTACCTCAGGTACATCAGCTTCTTGAGCAGCAGCAGCAACAACAACAACAACAACAACAACAACATGTTGATAAGTTTCAACATCCAAATTTGCAAAAACTTCAAGTGCATCAGCTTCATGAGCAGGAACAGCAGCTTCAACATCAGCAACAACTACAACAACAACATCAGCAACAACTACAACAACAACATCAACAACAACTACAACAACAACATCAACAAGAACTACAACAGCAGCAACGTCTTCAACATCATCCTCAGCTAATGCAGAATGTAGTAAATAGTTCTATGGATTGTGATAGTGTGTCACTATGAAATCTCTCAGCGACGGAACAACTTATCCAAATACAGGATGAGGGCTTTTCAGTTATCCAGCCCAGGCTCAAACGTTTCAGCGGAGGCGAAATCAAGAATAATGAGGTTAGAGAGCAGCAAACAAAGGTATCCACTGTTGAATCTAATCGTTTTTCAATTTTAGGAACTATTAAGTTAGGAAAAAATGTAAATATAAATTCCAATTTTATAAAAAATTTTAAAATAAAAAAAAAAACCTGTGAGTGAGAAGAAAATTTCTTTTCCCCCTATTATTTTAAATAATGTTAACATTAGGAGTTTGGTTGTACAACTCAAGTCGAAGTGCCCTGAGGTAAAATTTAGAGTTGTTAACAAGTCAAGATTTAAGAGTAAGCTTTATCTTGAAGACCTTGAGGCTCACAGGGGTATGATGACACTTTTAAGTGAAAAGGAGATTGACTCCTATTCTTTCACTCCTCAATTGAAGCAGTTTAGGGTACTAATTCGTGGATTATATTTTGATACCGATTTTAAGGATTTAAGATTGGCCTCGGATGAGGAGCTTCCAAGCTGTGTTGCTAACGTAAAAACATTTGTTACGAATCATTCTGCTCGTAATCACAGAGATACAGGTCTTTTTGTGGTAACCTTGGTACTCGGTAAGAAACTTATTGATATGAACAGATTGAAATATATTTTAAATCAATCAATTTCGTGGGAGGCTCGTAAGTCCAAGTCTAATCTTAACCAATGTTATCGTTGTCCGTTCTGGGGTCATAGTGCTCGCAACTGCAACAGATCTTTTGCATGTATTAAATGCAATACGTCTCATAGCCCTGGTGAATGCCTAATTAATAAAGACTCAAACTCGTCGCCCTTTTGTATTAATTGCAACCAGTTTCGCCATCCAGCCAATTATAAAGGCTGTTCAGTGTACAAAGAATGCATTGGCGAACTTAAAAAAAAGCTACTGAGGCGAAAGAACTGAGAATGCCGCAAGGGCAGTTTCTGCAGTGAGTAGGAATTTAGTGTTGCCAAGCAAGTATTTTTCTAGTCTTTTTCAGGCAGCCAAAACAAAATCAAATACTTTGAATCCAAGCTCTGACAATAGTAAGCCTTCTATTGTGGTAGAATTTTTAAAAATGGCAGACATTTTCTGTGAACCGGAACCTCTGTCTCTTGAACACAAGCTACAGTATTTTATTGATAACTTTCGATCCATGCCTAAGGCACAAGCAAAAGCAGAATTTTTAAAATTTTTGAACGAAGTTAAAACTATTTATGGTCCATAGATACTTAAATTTACTGAACTTTAATGTGAGATCGTTAGTAGATGTTAGCAGAAGATTAGATTTGTTGAAAATTCTTTATGAATATGATATAAACATTGCTTTCATACAAGAAACACATCTGCATAATATTAATTCCTTTTTTTTTTGGAGGATTATAATTTTATTCAGGATTATTCTTCTCAGGGTATTGGTATTGCTATTAAAAATTCATATTCTTATTCTTATGTTTTCATTCTAGGTCAGAGTAAATCTTTTCTGTTTGGAAGTGTTTACTTTTCTTGCAATATCCCTGGCAATGTAATATTTGCCGGTCTTACTAATTTAAATAATTTTTCAAAAAATTTTGATGGTACATTCATTCGTGGGGACTTAAATGCTAAAAATCTGTCCTGGGATGGTTCTCTTAATAACTCAAATGGTAAAGCTTTATATAATTGGCTTTTGAATTACACATTAGATTTTAGTCGAGTATGTGACTCTAACCCGTATTTCCTAATGGCTCGTCTTTTTTAGATCATTTTTTAATCAGCTCGATTATGATTAATCTAATTAATCAAAATTTTTCAACTACAAGTTTGAGTACATTCTCTGATCATTACCCCTTAAAACTCAATTTCGACTTAAATGAGTTTGGTTTTTCTGTTAAAACTCCAAGAATTATCACTTCATTTCACAAAGTCAATTGGGATGATTTTCAATCTGAACTTTCTTCAGTTCTGTCGGAAAATTTACCTCCTTTTGAACGTAATTTGAACAACTCGGAAATTGATAATTTCATTCAATTTTTCTCTGATTCTTCGCACTCAGAATCTTTGGTTCTTAAAAACAAAAAGTATGATATTCCTGATCGTATAAAACAACTTTAAAGAATTAAATGTGAGTGGCAAAAGGAACTAAAAAGAATTTATCACGAAAATTACAACTGGAAGAGTCCAGAATATCGGCTCCTTTCGATGCAAATTCAATTGCTGCTGATAATCATAAAAGAACAAATAAATATAAATTTTATAATTTTTCTTCTGACTTCCCTTCTCACTCGAATTCGGACACTTGTTCACTTTGTAACTCCTGCTTTTCTTCAAGTGCTCTTAAAAGATATAAATGCAAAAAATCTGCTGGTATTGACAAAATATCAAATCTTATTATTAAAAAATTATCATCTTCTGGTTTAGAATTTCTATACTGCATTTTTAAAAACTGCTTATACAACGGTTACTTCCCTACTGCCTGGAAAGTAGCGAAAATTTTTCCTTTGATTAAGAAGCCGGGTAATTCCGAAATTAGCAATTTTTGTCTCATCTCAATGCTTTCAAACATAGGGAAATTGCTCGAACGTGTCATAAAAATGAAAATGGACCATAATATTGTCATTGAATATATCCCAAGTCATCAGTTTGGCTTTAAGAAGGGTCATTCAACTACGCATGCTCTTCTTAAATTTCAGGATGATGTAATAAGCAATCATCGAGTAAGGCAATGCACTGTAGCAGTTTCCCTGGATATTGAAAAAGCTTTTGACAACGCGTCTTATGACGGTATTCTGTATAAAATGATAAATATTGGTTTTGATCCATTCATTTTTAAAATGCTCAAGAGTTTTTTTAGTGATAGAAGTTTTATGGTTCAGCTGCATGATGTGTTCAGGGTTCAGTGAAATGTGGAGTTCCGCAGGGATCCATTTTAGCTCCTCATCTGTATAACATCTTTATTCTTGATTTTCATCACGAGTTTAACTCATCAAAAGTATTCTTTATGCAGATGTTTCTCTTATATATGCTCACGCAGTCTCTCCCCTTGCGGTATTGAATTTGGTTTCTGCCCATCTTTTTAGAATTAATAGTTTTTACAAGAAATGGGGTGTTTAAATAAACGCTGCCAAGTCTGAAGCTATCTGCTTAAGAAATGCTTCCGGTAAATGTGCTTCAAATGTTGTCCCTGAAATACTTTTAATAAGTTGGTTAAATTTAATGAGCACGCTATGTTAACTCTATAAAAGGCCAATAAAATTAAATCAATGTTTGCTAATTAAAAACAAATATTTAAGTCAAGAAACTAAACTCTTAATATATAAAGTTTGCATTAGATCAGTTATTGTGTATGGCTTTTCTATTTGGTTTTCTTTCTCCCCAACAGTTGCTAAGCAATTGGAAATTTTTGAAAGGAAAATCATAAGACTTGCTTAGACCGTAATTTTGAATCCTACACCAAAAAATATTCTAATAAATTCATTTATAATAAAACCTATATTTTTCCTCTTTGCACTTACGCATTACTTCTACCTTAGTAAAGGAATTATATGTGCATAAATATTTTTAGTTCTAACAATTTTATAAGCAAGTGTACACCTTTTTTGTTAGTGCACATTGTTTTTAAAACGTGTTGTTGTTATTTACTATAAATGAATTTCTTATTATCATCTCATTCGTAGTACTGTTTCTTTTAAAATGTGAGTATTCCTTTTGAGTTCAATAGAAAATATTTAAATGTGCACGAGGGCATTAGTTGATTGTTCTCTGCTCCCAACGCGTTTAGAGTTGAGTGCTTGTTAGAAATAGCTGTGAATTCAAAAGTAAGTAAATATTTTAAAAGAAAACAAACATTTTATTGAATAATATTTATTTTTTAGTCAAATATGCCGCGTGGAACAAATCTTTCAGAATTTGAGAAGGGCCGAGCACTAGGGTTGCGTGAAAGTGGCAAAGATATAAAAGAAATAGCTAAAATACTAAACCGCCATAGGAATACGATTAGTAATTTCTTTAAACATCCAGCCCAATATGGCACTAAACAACGCAGTGGCAGAAAAACCAACATTGACGCTCGATGCAAACGTCAAATTCAACGGCATGCGCTCGTTGATCAAATGAGTTGTGCACAAATAAAGCGTCATATGGGTCTTAGTATTACAAGAATGAGAGTTTGTCAAATATTGCATGAAAACCCTAAAGTAAAACACCTTTCTATGGTACCAGAACCACACCTTTGCCTAGACATGTAAAAGCGCGTTTAGCATTTGCAGAGAAGCACCAGTTTTGGGATGAGGAATGGATAAACGTCATCTTTAGCAACGAAAAAAAGTTAAATCTTGATGGCCCTGATGGTTATAAGAAGTACTGGCACCATATACAAAACCCACGGCGTTCTTGCCTCCATCGTGTTCACGGCGGAGGGTCATTAATGGTATGGGCTGCATTTTGTTATGAAGGCAAAACTTAAATTTGCTACATATTGACAAAAATGAATGCGTCAATGTATGTGGGTTTACTTGATGGTGAATTGGTAGAATTTGCAGGCAAAATTTACGGTGATGATTGGACATTTCAACAAGATAATGCGCCCATTCACACTGCAACTTCTACCAAAGATTTTTTTGAGACCAGAAAAATACCATTATTGGACTGACCAGCAAAAAGTCCGGACTTGAACCCCATCGAAGATCTGTGAGGAATATTCTCTGCTAAAGTTTTCAACAATAGACGTCAATTTAACACCGCAAAGGAGTTGAAAGTGACAATAGAAAGAGAATGGGCTAAAATCAGCTTATCCATGTTAAAATCTTTGGTTGACTCGATGCCATCTCGTCTAACCCAACTGAAAATTCGAAAAGGAATACATATTAATTATTAGGAACCTTAACTTTTTGAAAGTTTCACGGATAGGGCTAAAATAAAATAATCTTGTAATCATGCACATATAAATATTTTCTATGAAGAATATTTTCTTTTTATTTTTTTTTTAATATAAATAGAATTTGAGTCTTATATATGATATTACTTTGAGAATAAAGAATTATAAAAAACAACCAAAACTTTGATAATTGTTTTTATTCTTATAATTTAATGTATTGAGGTCGAGCACATATAATTTCTTTACTAAGGTATTAAAAAGATTTGTTCATAAATTGGAGTATCACGAAAATTATCTTATTACTGATATTTATAACACTCAAAAATTTTTCACTTGGTCTGACTGCCGCTATTTATCTCCGATTGGCATATTAAATGCTGAAAATAATGCGGAAATTGATTCTTTGGCACCCCTTTTGCCTGAGTTGTATTAAAAAATCCCTCCTGACACCCATAGAGGCTAGCCTTTAAGTTTTGTATTATTGACGATTTATATACAAACTCTAAAATTATTTTTGCTTGAAAAAATTGTATTTTATTGTTGTGTATCTAAAAATTCAATTTAATTTGACGATTTAAATATGAATGTAAACTGGTCATAAAACCATCAGCAGTCAGTCAGTAGTCGTCTCAGTTGTCAGCAGTCAGCAGCCATTTGAGTGGTTCTCAGTCATGAGTCGTTTTCAGTCGTTGTCATCAAGGCAGAGGGCGGTCAAAGTTTAGTCGTTAAGTTGAAGTCAAGTACAGCGGTCAAGTCGTTTTCCGTCGAGTGGTATTCTCTTGAAGCAGTCAAGTCATTCTCGGTTGTACTAATCATTTATAAGCGTTTTTGAATAATTGCACATTATATTTATTCTTTGTAATTTACAATCTAATTAAATCAATTTGAACTTTATTAAAGACTTTTGATTTTATATGGGGGCTCAACCGTGCCTGAACGAAAAATAAAATTGTGCATCGCGAAAAATATTTTCAATAAATAACGGTCGTATATGAAGAAGGCAAAAGAACAAAATCGCCCGTTAAACTTTCCTGAATTTAGGACAAGTGCAAAAACTAAGAACACACAAGCAAAAGGTGTACGGCAGTCGAAAAGATTGCGATGGAAGAGCGCATCGGGAATCCCAATAACAGTTAACATTGCCCTTAGTGAAGAGGAGAGCGACATTGATAAGAACTCATACTACGAATTAGCAATACATGAAGATATGCCGAACGATCAGTCAGAGTTATCGCAGTTAATACAGTTACTCACGCTGAAAATAAAAAAAGAAGAGCAGGAGCAGGGCAACGAAAAAGTATCAGCAGAGCATTTCGAAAAAATTATTCCTGACTTCGATGGCAAAACAATACCGATAGGAAAGTGGATAGAGAATTTCGAAAAAAATGCTGAAGCATATGGCCTGAGCGACAAACAAAAATTTGTGCAAGCGAGAGCAAAGATGACGTCGACAGCAAAATTGTTTTTAGAAGGTGTAACAGTTAGTAACTACGTTGATTTAAGAGAAACATTAAAAGAAGAGTTCACAACAAATTATAGCAGCGTTGGCATACATAAATCACTAGCAGAAAGAAAAAAAAAAGGCGACGAAAGTTTTACGGAGTATATTTTACAGATGAAAAAAATTGCAATTAATGGTGATTTTGACGAAATTTCGATTATACGCTATATTGTTGATGGGTTGAAAATAAGAAATGAACAAAAATTGTTTTTATATCGTTGCAAAACTTATAAAGAACTAAAAGCGGAATATGAAATTTGTGAACGTGTGAATAAAAATGATAAATTAATTGCAAATAAAACGCAAAGTCCTAAAAATTACAGCAACAAAGACAAAAAGATGCATTGTTTCAATTGTGGGTCTACAGAGCATATACGCAAAGAGTGTCAAGCGAAAACGAAATGTTTCAAATGCAATGGAACTGGACACATGGCGAAAAATTGCACAATCGAAAAACAAAAATTACATGAAGTAAGTGTAAATACAGTGGAACAAGATGAACGTATAAAGCTAATTTATATAAATGATGTAGCAATAAATTGTTTAATTGATACGGGCTCGGATGTAACAATTATAACAAATAGCGTACTACGTAAATTAAAAGATGTTTTATTGAGGGACAACAATACATTGTTATGCGGCTTTGGTAACGCCAAAACAGCTCCATTGGGACAAATCACTTGCGAAATCACGGTAGACAATTTGAAAATGCAACATAACGTTGTTGTTGTTCAAGACGGCAGCGCGCACCACCAAATGCTTCTAGGTTACGATTTTGTTCGTAAGTTTTGTTATACGTCGAATGAAAGCGGCTATGTTTTTACAAAAATAAAACCAATATATTCAAATGAATCAATAAGCGAATGTGATGTCTACAATATAACTGAAGAACCTTATGAAATAATTGCTCCGCCGCAGTATAAAGACGCCGTGTTAAACCTTGTCGAAAATTATAAACCAACAATAAACAAAGCTGAAAGCTTCATCAAGTTGTCAATTACACCAGATAGTAACATCAAACCTTTTCATCACTCACCAAGCCGACTGCCACCCATTGAACAAGACGCGATAAAAAAACAAGTTGAAGTTTGGCTAAAAGAAGGCATTATACGCGAGTCATGTTCAAATTTTGCAAGCAGAGCTTTAGCAATAAAGAAAAAAGATGGTACTATTCGAGTTTGCGTAGACTTTAGAACGCTCAACGCGATGGTGTTAAAAGACCGCTTCCCTATGCCAAATACCGAAGATGTACTCGGAAAGTTGCAGAGTGCAAAATATTTTGCAGTAATGGATCTTGAGAATGGATTTTTTCACGTTTCGGTGGAAGAGGACAGCAAAAAGTATTTGACGTTTGTTAACACATAATTACTTGCACTGGTCTTTTGCTTGTTTTACAAAAAAAAACAAATTGCATTAATGACCAATTTTTAATTGATAATGTCAATAATCTGATATTGCAAAACAATGCCAAAGCAAAACGTTAACGTGCAGTTTAGCAACAACTTATATTATGCTGATCAATCATATGAACTCTGCCGCTGCAGAATGAAAGCCAACGTTCTACAAGTCAACGCTCGACAATTGACCTATTTATTGTTCGTCAGAACACTTGCTACCTAAGTCTTGCTAATGTTTTTTGGCACACTTTCAACACCTTAAATTTAACTGCATTATTTTTCTTGTTCTATATTACAACACATTGAACTACAAATATTGTAAACAATTATGCAAGCAGATGTTTTTATACTTTTTATAATTTATATTAACGTAAGCATATTTTTCTTTGTCTTCATTATTGTAGTTAATTGGTGTATTTTCTTTTATATAAATATCTCTCACTAAAATTAATAAATCAGAATAGTTTTAACCTTCAACAAAACAAGTGTTTAATTATTCTCTCAAGGAGTCACGGTTCAAGTGCCGTAGATTCCACTAAGCATTTATTGCATAATTCAATCATTCGTCAAGAGTCACGGTTAAAGTGCCGTTGGCTCATTTAAGTGTTTAAACATAAACATTTTTGGTGACCCCGACGTGATCCTTTTAGTGAAACGCTACGAAGGATTAACTTATACGCGTAAAATTTTAAATTCGTTAAATTCGTTAGCTGTGTGACCGCGTTAGTCCGCCGCGAATAAATCCGTTAAGCAACTTAAAAACATTAAGTCACAGGAGCACCAGTTGAACCTCCATAAAATGAAATTTGAACAATTGGTCCAAGCCCAGTATGTCCTGGGGAAGGAAATTGAAAATCTGACAATCAATTTTTCGAAAGATTCCAAGGATCGAAAAACATCAAGCTACTATTCAAAGCGATTGGATAGGCTGCAGAACTGGGGAGATGAATTTTACTCCAATCATGAAGCGATAATGGCGTTGGAAAGCAAGCCTGACGACGACAAGTACTTTACAAGAAGGTATTATGAGAGGATTCAGGATATGGTCACGACATACACTAGACTGTTTGAAAGCAACGCAATGGAACTCGTAAATTTGGACAACGGTGCGGCCAGTCAATCAAAGGGTATGCAGGATGCACCACAAGCAGCAACAAGGAATCCTGATCTTCAACCACCAATTAACAGCGCTGAAGGTCGGAAGCTTCTAAGAAATCAGCGTGCACTAATTCAAGCACTAAGACAAAGCTTGGATGAAGTGCTAACTCAACGTCATACAGAGCATCCTTCATCTTATTACACAATTAAATCAACAATAATCGAGAAACATATGATGGATCTATCCAAAAATAATATGGCTCTGTGGGAATTAACTGATGAAGACATCATTGGAGACTACACCCTCCAGACCTATTATGAACTCGAGGCGAGGGCAGAAGAAGCACTGATCGAACTCCATCGACACATGACAGTGGAGCAGACCTTTCAATCGCCTAGAAGATCAACGTCAACAGACACAGACATTGCTTTACCAAAAATAACATTGCCAAGATTTAATGGCAATTACATGCAATGGGTAACATTCAAGGACTTGTACACAGAACTAGTTCACAATGCGGCTATAAGTGATGCAAAAAAGATGCATTACTTGACAACATCTCTGGATGGCGAACCCAGAAATTTGATAAAGCACCTTCCATCAACAGGAAGCAACTATCCAAATGCTTGGGCGATCCTCACTAGTCGTTACGACAATAAAAGACTTCTAGTGACATCATTGCTCAACAAGCTAATGTCGCAATCAGCGATTCGAAAAGAATCATCATCTTCATTAAAGGCACTTCATGACATAACGAAAGAATGCATTCATGGACTCCAAGCACAAGGACTTCCAGTTCAACATTGGGATGCTGTATTGACTCATTTATTGATACAAAAATTGGATCAGGACTCTCAAATAGCATTTGAGCAAAGCCTGGATAACAACAGACGATTGGTCACTCTTGATGAGTTTCTGAAGTTCGTAGAACGCAGGTTCCAGTCCTTCGAAGCCCGAGGAAAAGGAGAACCATCGACAACAAGGACATGTGCATCCGCGACCAAGACCGAATCAGTTAATGAGAATTGCCTTATATGTAAAAGGGCAAACCACAAAATATATGCATGCAATTCATTCTGCACCGCTGATTTAAATAAAAAATGGAATTGGGTCAAGGAATTCAAACTATGTGTCAACTGCCTCAGACCTGGACATCAAGCAGACGCATGTAAATCGCGACACTGTACTAAATGTTCAAAAAGGCACAACACGTTACTGCACAACGAGAAGGAAATTCATTCAAGGAACCAAAACTCTTCTTTCCAGAATTTGAAGCATCAATCTCCAAACCCATCGTCATCAAACTGTGGAACAACAGCTGATCAATCAAAAAATACAGTCAGCCTATTGACCAACAGTGATGCTAACTACGTCTTACTCGGCACAGCACGCATTAAACTAATCGCAAATAATGGCCAAAGTATCGAGTGCAGAGCAGTGTTAGATTCAGGATTCCAAATAAATCTAATAACAAACAGATTGCTGAACAAATTGGGCGGAAGGTCCAGACCAACATCTATGAATATAGAAGGCGTGGGAGCAAATGAAACAAAAATGCGACATCAGACAACGATTCAGGTTCAATCGACGTTAAATAACTTCTCCAAGGAGGTAGATGCGCATATAATACCAAAAATTGTATCTGACCAACCAGGTCATCACCTAAATATCGACGGCTGGGACCTACCTCGGGATATTATTTTCGCCGATCCTGAATTTCACAAGCCAGGTCGAATTGACTGTCTGTTAGGAGCAGAAATATTTTTTGAGCTACTCATTGATGGAAAAATTAAATTGCCAGGCAATCTTCCAAGTTTGCAGAATTCCGTGCTTGGATGGATTGTGGCTGGTAATGTGGACATTGCGCGTTCAAGCAAGGCAGTGTGTGGTATCTGTTCAACCAAGGAGTTAGAAAAGGCAATTCTAAAATTTTGGGAATCGGAAGAAATACCGGATTCAGAAAGACCACTTACTGAAGATGAAGTGCTATGTGAGTCCCATTTCTTGCAGCATACCACTCGAGCAAGTGACGGAAAATTTGTTGTGAAATTGCCCTTAAAAGTTCATCCGTCAGAAGTGGCAGACTCCAAGGCAGTAGCATACAAAAGATTTACAAACCTTGAACAACGCCTGGCAAGGGATTATTCATTAAGGGAGCAATATGTTTCATTCATGAGAGAATATGAGGCGTTAGGACACATGTCAGAAGTCAGAACAAATGAGTTCACATTTCCTCATTTCTTTATACCTCACCACTGTGTGCTTCGACCAGACAGCTCAACCACAAAACTACGAGTGGTCTTCGATGCTTCAG
Source organism: Pherbina coryleti (assembly GCA_943735915.1). Lineage (NCBI taxonomy): Eukaryota > Metazoa > Arthropoda > Insecta > Diptera > Sciomyzidae > Pherbina > Pherbina coryleti. Next base: position 116,168,054 of record OX030948.1, on the reverse strand, counting down.
CACACAACCAGTCAGGACCATCATTAAATGAGATAATGTTCATCGGCCCCAAGGTTCAGAGTGAACTTTTTTCCATTTTACTTCGTTTTAGAATGCATAAGTACGTTCTCAAAACTGATGTAGAAAAGATGTATCGGCAGATTTGGGTCAATAAGGAGGATCGAAATTTACAGCTAATTTTTTGGCGAGAAAACCCGACAGACAAGATGAAGATTTATCAGTTGAATACAGTTACATATGGCACTCGAGCAGCTCCATACTTAGCTACGCGCTGTTTGACAAAACTGGCAGATGAAAATTTGAATAAATTTCCATACGGAGCGACATCTCTGAAGAACGATTTCTACGTAGATGATGGGCTAATCGGTGCAGACACACTCTATGAAGCTCTACAGATCCAACAACAATTGATTACCATTCTCAGCAAGGCAGGAATGAACCTCAAAAAATGGTGCGCCAATCATCCAAAACTGTTGCGTGAGATAGCACCAGAAAATCAAGAAATTGACCTCAATTTCGAATCTGGAGAGAGACAATCTACTAAAACATTAGGTCTGTTGTGGTTGCCAAAATCAGATTCGTTTTGCATAAGGGCTAACATATGCAGCCAAATCAACACAACCAAAAGAACAATGAGTTCTGATTTGGCACACATCTACGACCCACTCGGCATAATTGGCCCAGTTTTGGTTACTGGAAAAATTCCGCTGCAACGGGTTTGGCAACTAAAGCTCGATTGGGATGAAGAACTACCCGCAGACATTAAAACCCAGTGGGTCCAGTATCGAGAAGACCTATCTACATTGGATAATGCAACCGTTACCAGGCATGTTTGGTGCAACCAAGACTGCAAGGATGTTCAACTACACGCGTTTTCGGACGCGTCAGAGAAGGCATACGGGGCAGCGTTATATATCAGGACAGTCCAAAAGGATAACACAGTTAAACTGAATTTGTTATGTTCAAGGTCACGAGTAGCACCAATCAAAACAAACAATTCCGAGATTGGAATTATGTGCAGCACTCTTAGCTGCCGAACTCATGGCCAGAGTAAGGCTTGACTTAGGTTGTCAGGACAAGGTTTCACATTTCTGGACTGATTCTCAGATTGTGCTGTCATGGTTACACAATCAGTCAGTCAAACTACCAATCTATGTGGCTCATCGAATATCAAAAATCCTACGATTGACACTCCCAGATCAATGGCGTCATGTTCCATCCAAACAAAATCCTGCCGACATCCTATCAAGAGGATTAAAACCACGTGCATTTCTAAATTGCAGCATGTGGCTTTACGGTCCAATGTTCCTGTACCAACCAAAGGCGCTGTGGTCAACTCCCTTCAAAAGGGAATTAGAAAACAAAGCTGAATGCAAAGATGAAAGGGAAAACAACGCAGTCATTGCTGTAGCCACGCAAGAGAATCCTTGGGTCTACACAATTGATTCAAAGAATTCGTTTTCACATGTACAACGAGTCATTGGGTATGTGCTACGATTTGCAAGGCACGCAAAACAACATAGAGGCGCTCGGCAAGAATATCTTCAGCTTTCACCACTGGAACTTGATGCAGCACTAAAAGTTATCATACGGCAGATTCAAGCATCTGATTTTCCAGAGCTGAAAAGGATTTTAACAAAAGAACAATTCGTGCCGAAAACAAGCAACTTAAGCTCTCTCACACCATTCCTCGACGAAGAAGGAATAATTCGTGTAGGAGGACGAATAAGTTCATCATCACAGCAATTCGATGCAAGACATCAGATGATTTTACCAGGCAGCGATCCACTAGTAAAACTGTTAATAGAAAGAATACACAAGGTTAACTACCATTGCGGTCCCCAAGCATTACTAGCGCAAGTCAGACAGTGTTTTTGGCCTCTGAAAGGCAAAAGTTTAGCCAAAGCAGTAGTCCAGCATTGCGTTAAATGCATAAGAGCACGGCCAAAATTATACCAACAAGTAATGGGGAATCTTCCATCAACGCGCGTTAATCCGGCTCGTCCATTTTTGAACTCTGGCGTTGATTACTGCGGACCACTTTGGGTTCATTTTAAGACACGTGGAAAACGACCTCAGAAGGCGTATATCGCTGTATTTTGCTGCTTTGCCACAAAGGCAATCCATTTGGAGCTCGTATCGGAATTAACAACAGATGCTTTCATTGGGGCATTAAAAAGATTTGTTGCACGAAGAGGGCATTGCAAGGCATTATATTGTGATAATGCTACAAATTTTGTTGGTGCAAAAAACCAGCTTGAAGAACTACAGGACATCATTCAGAAAAAATCATCCAAAGAAGAAATTATCGGAGCTTGCAGTGAGAAAGGAATTGAATTTAATTTTATTCCACCCAGGTCTCCACATTTTGGAGGTTTATGGGAAGCTGCAGTAAAATCTGCAAAACACTTATTGGTAAAAAACGTATCCACTGCTTCTCTCACGTACGAGGAACTTGAAACAATTATCATAGAGATCGAAGCCATCCTGAACTCACGACCTCTTACGCCCAGCTCATCCAACCCAAATGACTTAAATGCGATTACTCCTGGACACTTCCTCATCGGAGAAGAATTAACATCAAATGTTGACGTTTATGCCCAGGCCCCAAAAGGAAAGATGACTGAACGATGGCAAAGAGTTTCGGAACAAAAACATAGCTTCTGGCAGCGATGGTCCAAGGAATACCTATGTGAATTACAACAACGACACAAGTGGCAAGGTCCTGTAAGAAATATACAGATCAACACAATGGTTATCATTAAGGATGATAACCTTCCAGTGTTAAAATGGCCCCTGGGTCGAATCATTAAGATTTATACGGGCGACGACGGTTTAGTGAGAGTTTGCGACGTGAAAACTCAAAACGGAATATTTAAACGGTCAGTTCATCGGTTAGCTCCTTTATTTCCTGAAGATGAAGATGCCGACAATCAGGTGAAGCGCATTAAAAACCTTCATCTACACCGATCCAATGACGATGAAGAAGAACCCATCCAAAATTCTTCAAAAACCTCATTAATCATCAAAATTCCCCGTCACCGAATAAAGAAAACAACATTATTTGACATTGAAGCTACTCCAAGAAAACGATCTTGTCTCAATCCAGGACTATTGTTTGCCATTTTGGCACTTCTTCTGCTGCCGATTGCATTATGCAGCCCCATTAACACTACAGAATTCACAAACAAACCAGGAATCTATTTTGAACAACTCAACACAATTAAACGAACAGCTGCCAATTGGAACATATTCGTTTATTATGACCTCAAACCATATCAAGACGAACTCAACATTCTACATGATGGCACAGTAACCTTGCAAAAACTGTGCGACAATGCGTCAAATAACACAAAATGCCAACCAATGCTGAATTACTTTGATCAGATAAGGGACGAATTGAACAAAAAACTGAACATACTGTCGCTTCGAAGATCTAAACGAGGTGCCATCGACATAGTTGGAAATATTGCTCACTCACTGTTTGGAGTGCTAGATTCAAACTACGAAACAACGATGTCCGAAACCATTAATGGACTCAAGAAGAACGACATACATTTGGAAAGACTCATGAAAAATCAAACATCGCTGATTGACTCCACAATCAACATTATTAAGACAAACCAACTAAACACACAAGCAAAGTTTGACGAAATCGACAGTCAAATCCACACCTTACTCTATGGAAACAGTTCAACTGGGCCACTTAGCGAACTACACATAGCACAGGCGATTCTCATGCTATCTGTTCAATTGTTCATCATAGCATCCAATTTGCAACGAACGCACGATTTAATTATGGATGTTCTAATAGACAGCCATCATGGAAAATTCAACCCTCTGTTGCTTACTCCACAACAATTGCATAATGAGGTATTGAAGATTAAGGCTCATCTTCCATTACACTTGCAGCTGCCGATGCATCAGGATAACTTGCTCAAGTTCTACCAACTAATCAAGATTACTGGAGTAGTTGCAAGGGACCACGTGGTATTCAGCATTGATCTTCCTTTAGCAGATTCCAGAGAATTTCAGCTACTACATCTCACCCCCATCATAGCTGTTATAAACGGTTCGCTGTCAGCAGTACAATTATCTACAGAATATTTAGCAATCAGCCCGCACCATGACGAGTATGTCCCGTTGCCTCAATCTGAAGTGGATGCTTGCCTAGCACTAAACAACAATGAACTTCTGTGCACATTTAGACAGGCAACATACCATACGTTATCTGAAGTCAGCAAATGTGAACTAGACCTGTTAACTAACCAAGACCATCCCAGATGCATCCTGTATAAAATTGACGATACAATTCTATGGTTCCATTTGAATAACCCAAACAAATGGATATATGCCACTTTAGATACCATTAAACTTAACGCAGTATGCGGTGATGACACTCTTCAACTAAACTTAAAAAACAGCGGCTTGATTGAACTTCGTTCTGATTGCACAATCAAAACCAATCGGATACGAATACAAGGTAACCACAAAATTGTCACATCAATCAAGCATGACAGCACCAGCCTAGGAATGTCCATTGGATGGACAAAACAATACGCCAGCAACAATATCAGCAAAGTATCCTTCACACCTAGCATTCATGAGCTTGAACTCATTCAACGACAACTAGCTCAAATCAACTCGTCAACCTTACCAGATGACAGCATAAGCAAAACTACACACACCTTGATTAGTTGTTACGCATTTGTTGGTGTAATCTTTTGCATTATGGTCTGGATTTTATGGAAACTACGAAGCCTAAAGAAGACATCAACTCAACCTACTCCGATGCCACGTTACTCCATCCAAGACACGGCGTGCTAATTAATTTCTAGATCGTCATTATAATCGACTTATGAATAAGCGGTGTGCATCAATTGTTTATTTGAATTGTCTATTCAAGTCGGGCAGCATGTTAACACATAATTACTTGCACTGGTATTTTGCTTGTTTTACAAAAAAAAACAAATTGCATTAATGACCAATTTTTAATTGATAATGTCAATAATCTGATATTGCAAAACAATGCCAAAGCAAAACGTTAACGTGCAGTTTAGCAACAACTTATATTATGCTGATCAATCATATGAACTCTGCCGCTGCATAATGAAAGCCAACGTTCTACAAGTCAACGCTCGACAATTGACCTATTTATTGTTCGTCAGAGCACTTGCTACCTAAGTCTTGCTTATGTTTTTTGGCACACTTTCAACACCTTAAATTTAACTGCATTTTTTTTCTTGTTCTATATTACAACACATTGAACTACAAATATTGTAAACAATTATGCAAGCAGATGTTTTTATACTTTTTATAATTTATATTAACGTAAGCATATTTTTCTTTGTCTTCATTATTGTAGTTAATTGGTGTATTTTCTTTTATATAAATATCTTGCACTAAAATTAATAAATGAGAATAGTTTTAACCTTCAACAAAACAAGTGTTTAATTATTCTCTCAAGGAGTCACGGTTCAAGTGCCGTAGATTCCACTAAGCATTTATTGCATAATTCAATCATTCGTCAAGAGTCACGGTTAAAGTGCCGTTGGCTCATTTAAGTGTTTAAACATAAACAACGTTTGTAACTAAAGAAGGGCTGTCCGAATTCAACAAGGCACCATTTGGATTTTGTAACTCGCCGGCGGTATTCATCCGATACATTAGTTACATTTTTCAAAACTTAATAAACGCAGATGTAATACAGCTATATGTCGGCGACATCATAATTTATGCAGAGACAGCATCAATATGTTTGGAAAAAATAAAAAAAGTATTAGATACAGCTGCTAAATTTGGTCTAAAAATAAATTGGAAGAAATGTTGTTTTTTACAAACTAAAATTAACTTCTTGGGCTATCGAGTTGAAGATGGTAAAATCTGGCCAGGAGAAGAAAAAACTAAAGCGATCGTTAAATTCCCACAGCCTAAAGACGTTAAAGCCATACAATCATTCTTAGGACTTACAGGCTATTTTCGATCGTTTGTGAAAGGCTATGCACAAATTGCCCGACCCCTAACAACGTTGTTGAAAAAAAATACGCCTTTCCATATGGGCATAGAACAGCAGAATGCAGTACAGCAGCTAAAAACTATTCTTTCACAGGATCCAATAGTACACATTTTCTCATGGACAGCGGTAACCGAACTACACACCGACGCTTCAAAGTATGGTTTTGGCGCTACGTTGATGCAGAAATTTGAAGGCAAGCTCCATCCAGTCGCCTATTGGAGCAAAAAAACCTCAGATAGTGAGTCCAAACAACATAGCTACGTATTGGAAGTAAAGGCAGCCTTTCTGGCAACAAAAAAGTTTCGACACTACTTACTTGGTATACACTTTAAGTTAGTGACAGACTGTGCGGCATTTAAGCAGACTCTGAAGAAAGCCGATATCCCAAGAGATGTTTCGCAATGGATAATGTACCTACAAGATTATGACTACGAAGCAGAGCATAGAGCCGCCAGCAGTCTACGTCATGTTGATTGCTTAAGTCGTTATCCGCAAATTTTATCCATATCCGCAGACGTGTCAACTCAAATAAAGAGAGCTCAACAGCGTGATGAACACTTTAAAGCAATATTTGAAATTTTGAAGACACAACCTTATGAAGACTTTAAATTAAAAGGTAATCTGTTGTATAAGAGTATTAATGGTTTTGATTTACTTGCAGTGCCTAAAAAGATGGAGCTTGAGATCATTAGAAATGCCCATGAGATTGGACATTTTGCTATACAAAAGACAGCACATGCAATACAACAACACTATTGGATACCACACTTAGAATTAAAAGTCGCAAGTTTCATAAAAAACTGTGTCCGCTGCATCATTAACAACAAAAAAGTCGGAAAAGGAGAGGGATATCTACATTGTATCGACAAACACGATAGTCCGCTGCACACCCTTCATGTCGATTATCTTGGTCCCATGGACGCAACTGCAAAGCAGTATAAATACGTTTTTGCAATGGTTGATGGATTTTCAAAGTTCGTTTGGCTATACACAACGAAGTCAACTGGTCACGAAGAGGTCATGCGAATACTCAAACAATGGTCCGACATTTTTGGATACCCAGTTCGAATAATCAGCGATCGAGGTTCAGCATTTGTCTCAAATGCATTTGCTGATTTTGTAGAAGCAAATGACATTGAACACATAAGGACAACTACAGGTGTCCCCAGAGGCAATGGCTAAATTGAACGCGTGAATAGAACAATTTTGTCAGTTATTGCAAAATTGTCGGCAGCGGAGCCACAAAAATGGTACAAGTATGTAAGCGAAGTTCAAAAGGCGATTAATTTCTCTATTCACAGTTCAACGAAGACGTCACCCTTCAAGATAATGTTCGGTATAGACATGAAAAACAGCAACAACAACAATAATAGAATCATCGAAGCACTTCAGGCTGAAGCCACAGACGAGTTCGATAAAGATCGGCAACGTGTACGTGAAGCAGCCAAGCAAGAGATAAGAAAGGCGCAGACGAATTATAAGAGAAACTATGACAAGAAACGAAAAGAAGATTCAACTTATGCTATTGGTGATCTGGTGGCAATTAAGCGCACCCAATTTGTAGCAGGGTGTAAATTGGCTAGCGAATTTTTGGGGCCGTACGAAATAACTAAAATAAAACGCAACGGTCGTTACGATGTACGAAGAGCAGCAGATGTTGAGGGCCCGTGTACTACTGCTACCAGTTCCGACAACATGAAGTTATGGCGCTATGTTGAAAACAATGATGATCTGTCATCTGGGACAGATGACGAGGAACAGGATGGCCGAATGTAAACTGATCATAAAACCATCAGCAGTCAGTCAGTAGTCGTCTCAGTTGTCAGCAGTCAGCAGCCATTTGAGTGGTTCTCAGTCATGAGTCGTTTTCAGTCGTTGTCATCAAGGCAGAGGGCGGTCAAAGTTTAGTCGTTAAGTTGAAGTCAAGTACAGCGGTCAAGTCGTTTTCCGTCGAGTGGTATTCTCTTGAAGCAGTCAAGTCATTCTCGGTTGTACTAATCATTTATAAGCGTTTTTGAATACTTGCACATTATATTTATTCTTTGTAATTTACAATCTAATTAAATCAATTTGAACTTTATTAAAGACTTTTGATTTTATATGAATAATAATCTGTTTATATGTTGATATAAATGTCTTCTTTATTGTTTCATGTACAAACATTGTTCTTTCATTGTATAAAGCTGTGAAATACTAAATTAATTTTTGTTTTATATAATTGTAAATATTATTTTTTAGTTTAGTGTTAGTATTATTGTTTAAGTTTTATTTATTTTTGTGAACATGATTCTCTGGCAACGCCTGTGTCGGGAGCAAACACACACACATCTTTTATTATGATGAATGTATATTCAGACTCTTCTCACTCACATTTCAGCAGGTAGCGTTCTCTATTGATTAAATAATTGAATAATATTGATAGTTCTAAGTTTACATGTAAAAGAAAAAGACACCCTATGTACATTTGTTATATTTTATATTGAAGTCTCAATAAAGTACTTACTTACTGTTATGTGTTTGCCTAGTGTGAATCTAGCTTAACATAAAGATATGCTTGTTATCATACCGAAGCCTTTTTTAATACATACTTAGAATAAGAGAATGAAGAATAAAGAGCCCGAACAGAATCAAATATCGTTGCGACCGACGATCCTCTCTGGTCGTCGATCGTAGAGAACACGTCCAGAATGAAACGATTGCGACTGACGATTCTGGGTTGCTTTTATTTAGCATTTTTTTATTTATTTTTTTTTTATTTAATTTCAATGTATTTATTGGTCTCTTCAATCGTGTGAATACAACACACACAAAGAAGAAACGTCAACATATAATAAAAACTAAGGAAATGGCTTGGAACATATCCCATCTCTAGCAAAAATATGGCAACATTAATAGCACTCAGAGAGAAAATCGTCGGTCGCAAGAGAAAAAATAGAATAAATTCTATTTCTTTTATAATTCTTAAAAAACATATTTTTTAAGAATTATATTGTGAGCTTAATGCCAAATAATTCATGAAGCAACAGGTTGCTACAACAACAAAGTTCTTTGCAGAACTTAAACCAAGCTGACTAGACCATGGTTTCGTCGGACGCTACTCCGACTCATCAGTAGTCTCAGTGGTTCTAGCAGTCCACTAACTTTGACAAGCTAATAGGCGCAAGATCAATAAAACCAAAGAGGAATTATAGAAGCGCTATACTTTGTCAAAGCAATGTTTTTCTACTCTTTTGCTTCTACCTTCTTCACGCCTTCTATGGTTTAATACCAACAAAATGTTGGAACCTAGATTGATACGTGATAAAGAAGTAAACAAAAAAGCGCAACAACAAAATCTTTGCAGAATCAATGCAGTCAACTTTTTGAAATTTTGCGACTAACAAAAGAGTAGAAAAACATTGCTTTGACAAAGTATAGCGCTTCTATAATTCCTCTTTGGTTTTATTGATCTTGCGCCTATTAGCTTGTCAAAGTTAGTGGACTGCTAGAACCACTGAGACTACTGATGAGTCGGAGTAGCGTCCGACGAAACCATGGTCTAGTCAGCTTGGTTTAAGTTCTGCAAAGAACTTTGTTGTTGTAGCAACCTGTTGCTTCATGAATTATTTGGCATTAAGCTCACAATATAATTCTTAAAAAATATGTTTTTTAAGAATTATAAAAGAAATAAACTTATTAAAATATGCCACAATTTTATAACTCGAATAAATTCTAATTTTGCGACATATCGTTGCGGCTGCCGACCTACGATTTCATATTGGACGTGTTCATACATTTGCATGCATTCTATGAGCCCGGACAGAACCAAAGCGGCTGTCGGTTGTCGGGTGCGCTGTGCAACAAAATACATAAAAATATATGCAGCCGCCAAAAATTAAAGGGCCGTAGAAATCCGCGACGGAAAAACGCCAGAATAGAATCAATTCTATTTTTTCTCCGACGGCTGGCGGATCTCTCTTTGAGTGGCGTAAGTGTTGCCATATATTAGCTAAGAATTGGCTGTGTTTAGTGCTATTTTCTTAATTTTTACCATGAGCTGACGTTTTGTGTTGTTAGTGTGTGTTGCATTCCATGAGCTGACATTTCGTTTTGTGTGCGTGTGTGTTGAATTTGTATCATTTACACAACGAAAAGCAATGTTGATCCGACAACCGCTCCTATTCTGGACGTGTTCTCAGCGGATTTCTCCGAGAGAGGTCCGCCAACCAACAGCCGCTTTGGTTCTGTTCGGGCTCTATTGCTTTGCGATATCGCAAATCGCAACGATTTTTTATTCTGTTCGTGCTCAAAGTCAGTCGTTAATTGGAATTGAATGCGTGTTGTTTGATTTCTGAGGACACAACAAATTGGCGACGAGAAAAACCATGTGTTTTATAAAAGAATAATGAAAGCGTGGTGCCAAATATCATAAATATGAACAATACAAAGTTTCAATAAACTAAATAAATTAAAATAAACATTGAAGGTGTAAATACACTTTTGACATCTATTTTAATAATTTAATATATAAAATAACTTAATAAATAAAAGGTTTATAAATAAAACCGAAAAGTGTTGCAAAGTTTTTGCAGAATAAGACGAAAATCAAACATAAATCCTGACGTCACCACAACAAAGCAATGCAGTTATCGTGTACCAAGCTACAAGCATTCCAGAATTTTCTCCGCAAAATCATGGTGTAATAATAATAAGGTGTTAGTGAATTTGACACTGCTCTCTCAAAATGATAATTTTTTTCGGCCCGCTCCTGTCAAAAACAGCTGATGGTGAATTTAAATGAAAATAAATCAGCTAACGTGCAGTCGGTCGAAGCTCAATGCCATGTCCACTTATTTTCATGGCTATTATCAGTTGAGGTATTGAACATCCTTTCATGGCATTCGATATTTTCTTGAAGCAGTCGATGTGAATGCAAGACAATTTACATGCTGGCCAAAGCTTCATGTCGGTGGCACCTTCCAACGCACATTTTTGATAAAATGACAAAACCATTCAATGGCGAACTTGGCAAATGGGCGAAGACAACTGCAATAACTTTTTGTGAACACAACACGGCACAATTAATTGAATTAAATATTTATATAAACTTTATTCGCACAATAACCTATAAAAACTATAACACATCATCATCTAGCAACTCAAACAAATAACACAATATGACAACTATCAACGGCTCCTCTCTTTCGCTCTAAATTTTTTGACAGAAATAAAGCTATTCTTGGTGTTGTCAAAAATTCACTAACACCTTATTATTACACCATGCGCAAAATGAACCATGGCAGTTGTGGAAAGAGAAACTCGAGATACACTTTTGTGAGATAAGCTACTCCGTATGCAGTACTACACAGCTTATGTAGCCCAGATTCGCCCGTCAATAAATCGTTCAAAGTACTTTGCAGCATGCTACAAACTCTTTACACTCCACCTGTCATAATTTTTCGAGAGCGAAAGTTATTTTATAATGCAAAAAAAGAAGAGCATGAAAGCATATCTAAATAGTACGCAAGAACAAAGAAACTTGCGCTTAATTGTAAATTTGGTCTCAATCTTGAAGCTTTTTTACTTAATAGCTTTATAATGGGATTACCTGATAAAATTTTTGAGAGGATTTGTGAGGAAGATGAAAAACTTAAGCTAGACGAGGCGCTACGAAAAGCTCTAATTATGGAAATGAAGCTTTCTAGCAAAACTGAAAGCGACATAAGAATAAGCTACGTCAGCAAATTAAAGTTAAAAGGAAGCAGCGATAAACATTAAAAAGGAAAATCACCGAACAACGGTAGCAGCAACAATAACTACAACTACAACAAGCAATCAAATAAAAGTAATGCATGCAAGCATTGCGGCTGGCGAAATCTTCAGTCAATTTAATGCAGATATAAAGAGAGCAAATGCCATTACTGCAAAAAAATCGGGCATTTAGCAAGTAAATATATGCAAAAATAAGTCTCAACAATAAAACCTTAAATTATGTATCAGAAGATTTTAATGAAAGTAACAATAAGATTTCTACTAATGACAACTTTTGTATTTACAGCATTTCTAGTGGAAATTCAGCTGATTATTACTATCCCTCAGTTAAGTTAGATGAAAAGCAAATGGAAATAGCTTGTGACTCTGGCTCACCCTACAGTCTAATATCAATGTCTTTGTTTAAAGAAATCAACAAAAATTTAGTTTTGAAAGATTCTGAGTTACCATATGTTGATTATGGTGGAAACCCTTGTTATGTTATATGTGTGAAAAAGGTTAGGAATTAATTTTGACTTATTGTAGGGCGAGTCACGCCAAAGTATTGATGGCTTAAAAGTCGCACTTACGTTGAAAGTTAAAATTAATCTGACTGATTAGCCGTTCTTAGTTTCCAGTTTAATTCTGTCTTTATTTTCTATTTTTAACTGGCTTAAATACTATTTACAAAACTGCAATACCTACTGTTTATACCTAAACCCTAAATAATAATATTATTCTACTTTCTTAAGCTAAATAATATGTATAAATAATATTAATATAAATAATATCGGTTACCGCGATCGAATTGCTGGTCCTTCGGTTTATCCAAACGAAGAGATATATTATGAGATTTCGCATCATCATTGGCAGCTTTTCTACAAATTTTCCTCCGGAATATTATCAAACCTTGTAAAAAGTAAGGAATAATTAATAATAAACCATAAATAAAGTTATTAAAAACATCCAACATATTGGACTTATACTGAAATACTTTATTTGTTTTTATTTCCTGTGTATAAAATTCTGTGAGCACGTATTGCACCAGAATTTTATACAACTTATTTGCACCAGCATCTTCTAATTCCACACAAGCGAAATTATTCACCTACTTAAAATTAACTTATATTATTGATTGATTATTGAAATAATTCCAAGAGCTCGCTCTTTAGTTCCAGTTGTTTGCCTATTCTTTCTTTTACAAACGATTGGAACTGCATAGTGACAAATGTGCATGCGATCCACAAATTTAGCACGCGTATTGGATTGCTTTACAAAAAAAATACAAAACAGGTGAAAACAACGGTCGGTGACTGACCTGGTGTTACTCTGTATGTTATTTGCTGAATGCAAATAACACTGACTCATTACACCCTATTAAAGTAATGGGTGAGTATTTAGCTACAATAGAATATCGTGGAACCAAAAGAAAATTGAATGTCGTTGTTACGGACACAAACAACATTCCTTTGCTTGGATGTGACTTTGTGAGGTTATTCAATTTCGATTTAGTGCAAATAGTAAGAAAATCAAAATTGAAATCAAAAAAGATGTTGAATTGATTATAATAGATATAAAAACGAATTTAGCTATGTTTGTAAAGACGAACTTGGTACATATCAGCTAGGAAAAGTTTCGCTTCAAATTTCGGGTGATGTTCACCTAATTTTTTTTAAACCGCGACCTTGGAAAGCCAAAATTGAAAACAATTTGCGTGAGCTAATTGTAAAAGATGTTTTGGAGCCTGTTGATAATGCAATTTGGGGAACTCCATTAGTACCAATACTAAAACCCAATGGGGATACACGCATTTGCGGTGACTGTAAAATCACCATTAATAAACATTTTTATGACGTCCATTACTCCTTGCAATTAATTGAAGACATATTTGCGACTTTACAAGGTGGACAAGAATTCACAAAATTAGATTTATCAAACGTTTATAATCAACTTGTTTTAGACGAAGCTTCGCAACAATTGTGTACTTGGTCTACACACATAGGATGTTTCAAAATGAAAAGATTACCATTTGGCGTTAAGCCAGCTGTAGCCATTTTCCAAAATACAATGGAAAATCTATTGCGTAATGTACCTATTGCTGAAGTTTATCCAGAAGACATAACAGTTCCCGGTAGAAACATAGCCGAACATATTAAGAATTTGAGATCAGTTTTAAATAAATTACAATTTTCCAGTTTTTGTTTAAATGTTGCGAAATGTGAATTTTTTTAAGTAAAAGTCTCTTATCTTGGATTCAAAATAAACAAAAATGGTTTAACGAAAACAACCGAAAGAATTTCGTCTGTATTGCAGGCGCCAATTACAAAAACTATTTCTGAATTAAGTGCGTTTATAGGGCATGTCAATTATTATTCAAAATTTGTAAAAAATTTTGCTGTAAAGATGTCGCCATCTTGTAAATGTCAAAAAGCATACGAAGACATTAAAGCTGAAATTACGTCCGATACAATTTTGGTTCATTTCAACCCTAAAGTGCCGATTGTTGTGTCCACTGATGCATCAGCAAATGCAGTAGCAGGAGTTTTGTCACACAAATTTCAGGACAATAGTGTACTACCCATAGCATTCGTGTCGAGAGCCCTGTCTAACAGTGAAAAGAAATATAGCACTTTAGAAAAATAATTTCTTGCGATATCTTTTCAGTTACTGAACTTAAGCAGTACCTCATAGGCCACAATTTCATATTGCAAACCACTTTTATCCAAATTTGGAGAACACAAAGGACTTCCTTTAATGGCCGTAGCAAAGAATGCAGCGTTGGGCATTTATTCTATCAAGCTTTAATTATAAGATAGAATATATTAAAGGGGTAAATAAGGCTGATAATTTATCAAGACTTCCTCAACATGAATTTGAGCAACAAGATAATGAAAAATCGTTCATATATCATATAAAAGCCGAGAATGCTTTAAATATAAATTTTAAAGATATTGCGCGTGAAACACGCCGCGATCCCATTCTGTCAAGAGTTTGAGAAGCGGTAAAAATAAGTTCACTTTCAAATTTAAAAGGAGAACAGTTCGCTTCGTATGTAAATAAGAGTACGGAGTTATATGTAGATCAGGAATGTTTGTTATGGGGATACAGAATAGTTATTCCATATAAATTACAAAAGCACATGCTTTAGCAGTTACAGGACACTTAGGAGTTGTTAAAACAAAAGCCTTAGCAAGATCATGGTTGCCAAAAATAGATGCTGAAATTGAAAGTTATATAAAACAATGCGTTGCATGTCAAGAACTTTTGCCGAGTCCTGTTTTATATTAAAAAAAACCAATATTAATTTTCTTACAATTTGGTAACTCCTCCCCATTATTTATTTCCACTCAATTTTACAACATTTAATTGCAGCGCTTGCACATGCTGCAGTCACTAGGTCAGCGTGCAAGCAAATTTTATATATCTGTGGTTGCGACGTCTACTCAAAGCACTTGACTTGCTTTCGATCAACATGCATTGGTAGACGCGACGTGGAGAACGAAAGAAAGAAATAAATAAGAATAAGTTATTTTGTGGTGACATGTGGTGGCTATGATAGTACCACTACAAGGTATTTCGTCTTATCTGCGTTCACTACAAGATCCATTCGACTCGACTCTTTCGCTAACCTGGAGAATGCTGCGATGACTTCGCGCGTATTATGGCCAATGCTATCGACATCATCAGCATACGCCAGCAGCATAATAATTTTGTAGAATATCGTACCACTGCGTCTCAAATCAGCAGCTCGGAGGATCTTCTCCATCATTAAGTTGAAAAAGTCGCACGATAAGGAATCACCTTGTCTGAAACCTCGTTTGGTATCGAATGGAGAAGTGAGGTCCTTCCCGATGTTAACTGTGCTGCTGGTGTTGCTCAGTGTCATTCTGCAAAGGCGGATGAGCTTTGCAGGAATACCAAATTCAGACATGGTGGAATATAGATAATTCCTTATTGGACTGTCGAAGGCGGCTTTGTAATCGACAGAAAGATGGTGTGTGTCGATTTGTTTTTCTAGGGCTTCTCCAAGATTTGTGGGAGCGTAAATATCTGGACTATGGTGGATTTTCCAGGTCTGAAGCCACACTGATAAGGTCCAATCAGCTAGTTTACGATGGGCCTCAGTCTTTCACATAATACGCTCGACAGGACCTTATATGCGATATTAAGAAGGCTTATCCCACGGTAGTTGGCGCAAATTTTGGGATCGCCTTTCTTGTGGATTGGGCAGAGCACACTGAGGTTCCAATCGTTTGGAATGCATTCTTCCGACCATATTCTGCATAGAAGCTCATGAATGCATTTAAATAAAGCTTCGCCTCCATTCTTGAAGAGCTCAGCCGGTAAGCCATCGGCTCCTGCGGCTTTGTTGTTTTTAAGCCGAGCTATAGCTTTCAAGACTTCACTATGGTCGGGCAGCGGAACTTCAGCGCTGTCGTCCAAAATTGGGGATTCCGGGATATCTTCTCTATTGTTGGGATTGTTGTCGTCGTCGCCATTCAAAAGCCTAGAGAAGTGTTTCCTCCACATCATCAGTGTACTCTGGATATCTGTCACTAGATTTCCATTTTCATCCCTGCAGGAAGAGGCCCCGGTCTTGAAACCATCGGCCAGGCCTCCCATTTTTTCGAAAAATTTTCGGACCTCATTACTGTCGCCATGGATCTCAATTTTCTCGCACTCACGCATTTCCGCTTCCCTTTTCTTTCGCCTGAAAATCCGTGTCTCTTCCCTCCTCTTTTCTTTGTATCGCTCTTTAGCAGCACGCGTTACAACCGACTGCATGGTGGCTTTGTAGGCGGCGTCTTTTTCTGCAGTGGCGTCACGACACTCCTGGTCGTGCCACTGGTTTCGGCGAGGGCGATGATAGCCAATCACCTCTTCGGCAGCCGTACGCATAGAGTGGGAAATGTGATTCCATGATTCCACTGCGCGCATATGTCGTCGATCGGAGGAGTGCTTTCTTGAAGCAGGAGTGAGAGTCGAGTAGCGAAGTCTTCGGCTGTTCGTTTTGATTGCAGCTTTTCGACGTCTAGCTTTCTCTGTGCTGGATTGCGTGCATTCTTGGTTACGCACAGACGTGTACGGATCTTGGCTGCGACAAGATAACGATCCGAGTCTATATTGGCACCAAGCATCGTGCGTACATCTAAAACACTGGAAGAGCGCCTTCCGTCTATCAGAACGTGATCAAATTGGTTACGTGTCTTTTGATCAGGTCAAACCAAGTGGCTTCATGAATATTGAGATGCTTGAATCTAGTGCTACTAACGACCATGTTTCGCGCTGCAGCAAAGTCAGTCAGCCTCATTCCGTTATCAGAGGTATTGTCGTGGAGGCTGAACTTTCCGACTGTTGGACCAAAGATATTTTCTTTTCCCACCTTGGCATTGAAGTCACCAAGCACGATTTTTATGTCGTGGCGGGGACTGCGCTCATAGGCCTCTTCAAGGCGCTCGTAGAAGCTGTCTTTGGTCTCATCGTCCTTATCTTCTGTCGGAGCGTGCGCACAAATCAGGCTTATGTTGAAGAATCTTGCCTTGACACGGATTATGGCAAGTCGTTCGTTCACAGGTGTGAATCGCAGGACATGATGTGGTCTCTTGCCAACCACGAATCCGCATCGAAATTCGTGCTTCTCCGCATGGCCGCTGTAGTAGATATCACAGGATGCTTGCCGTAAGCAACCCTGTCTCTTCCATCGCATTTCTTGGATTGCAGTGATATCAGCTTTGTATCTTTCTAAGATATCTATCAGTTGGATAGAGGCACCATCCCAATTAAGGGTTCGGACGTTCCAAGTGCATATCCGTAAATCATTGTAAGTTTTTCGTTTGCGGTAGTAGTCATCAGATTTGAGGATCATTTTTATCTTTTTTCTTGTCGTTTTCATTCTGTTTTTACGTGGTGGGCTTCAAACCCAACGCAAATTTTTAAAGGCAGGTAGCCCTCCGATCCGATTAGCCGTCAAACTAACGGTTGCCGTTTCTAGAGGACATCACGGAGAAGTTTGAGTCGACTTGAGACGAGTTCGACATGGATAATGCTGGCCTCACCAGGTTGAGGCAGTCAGAGACGTTGCCATGTGAAGATCACGCGTTGCCTTGTGAGGATCGTCCTCCCAATATATTCAAGTTTCCCAAAAAAATTATAAACTAAATAATTATAGTATCCAAAAGTTGAAAAATACTTCATGAACTGTGTCAGCGTGCTAACATTCCGATTGTGCTAAAGTCTTATTTGTTAAATCCTCACTTTGGCACTATTTACATTTGTAAATATCCCAATTTTAAATTTGCCATAACTCCTTTCTTTTTTATTCGATTTGAATATGGCTTAGACTCTGTGGCTATTTTTTCGTTTTCTTTCCGAAAATGTCAAAAGTTGTTTTTAATTTTAGAATTTTCTGATACCACAGTGTGACGAAATCAACAAAAAAAAAAGCACAATCAAACTTTATAGAAATTCTTAAAGAGGGACATATTGTGAGTCCATCGCACTTGGTCTGACCTCTCAATGTCGTCACAATTTTTTTTAATTCGTTTTTAAAGTTGAAGGGTTTGATTTTTGTTGCGCCGACGTTCATTGAATTTTTACAGCTATTTGCCTTGTTGGAAATGAAAAACAAATTCCACTTCTTTTCAGTAGAATTTAACATAGAATAAGGCTGTATAAAAATAAATACGATAAAATACAAAATGAAGCGTGTAGCAAAGCAAATTCCTTAATTTTTCTTTAATTTCATAAAAAAAATTAGTGTTTCCATAAATTTAAATGATATAATGCTGCATAAATGACATATTTTTTTCACAAAAATTCATTGCACGTAAAAATACCTTTTCTCTGAATCCAAAACCATCAATATCGGTTGAGAATTGGCAAAATGGCGACAGTTTTAACTTTTTTTTTTCGTCATAAAACACTGATTCCCATGTATATGTTTGCTATAATACAAAAAGCTCTCATTTTGTCAAATCTTAACCGATTTTGGACATCTTTAGCTCATTGGAAAGAGATCTTCCAAAAATATAGATCTTTGAAAAATGTAAAACCTACTATGGAACCAATAAACATATTTTTATTTTCAATAGAATTTTTATATGAATGTACGAGTGTATAAAAGTACGCTGCACACCATATAATCTGAAACATTTTTGTAAGAAAATTTAAAAAAAAAAAATTGTCCAGCATTTAAGTTTATCTTCGGCATTTACAGTCCTTTCTTATGGCATTTACTTTTCTCAAAAAAATTCTGCAGTTTTTCTGCCCTCTTTGGGAATTCTGCCCTTTATGTGCTTTTTTCTCAAAAAAAATTCTGACCTGTAAATTAAATCGAGTTCTTTTATCGACAATGTTGACCTCAAAAGTAGAAAAAATGCAGAATTTTTTACTCTCAAGATCGACGATTTTAAATTCTGCCCTCAAATTCTACCAACTGAATGAACAAAAAAGTGACATGGTAGGAAAATATTAAATGTTATCATTGACATTTCATTAAAATTTGAGCTTTTTCACGGATGACAAAATAAATATTATAAAGATTGTTCTCAAAAGTAAGTAACAGTACAGCCAACACAACATCATTGAAAAAATGATCACAACATCATTTTTTCTGATCTTTTCTCGACTAAGAACAGTTAAACATTTTTTGAGTGCAGGTCAAAATGTAAAATATTCTGCACTCTCAGAGGGCAGAATTTTGGCAAGAAAAGAAAACGCCATTAAAGAAAGATATATAAATGTTTTTATTTCGAGGAGTCCAACTTTTTTGCCCTAAAGGTCATTGGGATCAATCACCCCGTTCTAGCACTTACCCACGAGAAAGTATATGGTAGGTTAACTTACCCTACTTTTTTATATGTGAAAAGTAGCTTATTAAAATAATTAAAGTGACTTTTTAGCAAAAGCTTACCCACTATAAAAGTTCTGTGTTTTATTTAAAAGATAAAAAATAAAAATTGATCTGAGGGCCTTCAAGGTTTTGGGCAACGGCTCAAAAAGACTTTTTTTGCTTTGACATTTATTTTTTTAACTCATGTTGTAAAAGTTGAAATCTGGTAAGTACTAGAAAGGGGTCCTCGACCCTAACGTCTTTTAGAGCAAAAAATAAGGACGCCTCGAAATAGAAACATTAATATATCATTCTTTGACAAGATAGGTCTGTAAATGCCGAAGATATGAAGAAAGACTTAAACTTTTTTTTAAGACCTAATTGTTTTTTTTCGAAATTTTCTTAAAAAAATGCTTCAGAACACGGTGTGCAGCTTACTTATTGCCATTACGGTCTAATACATTCGTACACATTCATTCATATAAAAATTCTATTGAAAATAAAAATATGTTAATTCGTTCCATAGTAACTTTTATATTTTTCAAAGATCTATATTGCAATGTTCTAGATATATGTTTATTTATTTATTTATTTATTTATTTATTGGCCAAACAAGGCAATTTACTTATACTAACAGGTTTTATTTTTTTTTTTGTTTTTTTTTTCTCTCCCCTTTCCTTTTTTTTTGGTGTTCGATGATATGCAATTCAACGTGGGCGTAATCCGCCCACCTAAATGACATTATTTCACGAACACGTCAAAAAGAAAAGGCAAGAAGGAAAGTAAAAAATAATAGGTACTTACATACTAGTATACTAGTATAGTATATTTATACATAATTAGTAGTGGTAGCTTATACTTAATAGGGAACAAACCAAAGAGGTATAAATGGTGAGCATTAAAAGAGATGGGGAAGTACTTTAATTTTACGGTAAGGAAAAGAGGAAGGTGGATTTGAGTTAAAGAAATAGATAGCAAGATTAGTTTTGTTTTAATTTGAGGAGAGCGATTTGGAAAGGGTTCTCTTGAAGGTGAATTTATTCATGAAGGGTAAGTAACAGTCGCTAATATTATTGAATATTCTACAGCATCTATTAATGGGTTCATTGTATGCATAAACTGTATGGTGTTGGTATTCTTTCAACAGTCTTGTATGCCTAGTTAACCTTACAGGATCATTGAATGTTATTTTATTCGATATATATTCGATGTTAATAGTTCCAGTTAAAACATCAAAGGTAAAGCATGAACTTAGTAACGTTCTCCTTGATGACAGAGGCAACAAATTCAGAAGGCTGAGTCTATGTTTGTACGGTGGCAAGCTTCTGAAATCACGAGGATCAAAGTAGTCTCTTAGCCCAAAAAGCAGGAATTGTTTTTGGATTGATTCGAATCTTTCACTATGTGACTCAAAAGCAGGATTCCAAATAATGCAGGCATATTCAAGAAGTGGGCGCACTAGTGCACTGTATAGAGTCTTAGTTACCCAAACATTTTTAAACTCCTTAGCACGTCTTTTTATGAACCCAAGCTGCTTATTAGCCCTCGATAAAACTTTGTCATAGTGAAGATTGAACCGTAGCTTATTGTCCAAAACTACACCAAGATCTGTGATATGGTTAACTCTGTTAATTTCAATGCTATTAAGAGAGTAACAGTTATTTTTTACAAGAAACTTGCGGGAGAAAGTTATAACGTAGCATTTATTAACATTAAGATATAGCTTATTACGATTACACCATCCCTCTAAAGCAGACAGTTTTGACTGCAAAAAATAAGCATCAGCTTCAGATTTAATGACATGGTATATTTTAAGGTCATCTGCATACATAAGATGTGGAATTTCATTCAATAATTCTGATAAATCTGAGATGAAGATGTTGAAAATGAGTGGACCAATGTGACTGCCTTGTGGAACACCGGATGTGACAGAAATTTTTTTTGATAAGATTCCTTGAAACTTAACAAACTGACATCTTTCGCAGAGATAGGATCTTAGCCAATTTAGCAAAGAACCCGATATACCAAACCTTTCCAATTTTAAAATTAGGATTTCATGATCCACCCGATCAAAGGCTTTACTAAAGTCAGTATAGACTGCATCCACCTGATGTCCTTTTTTCATTTCAGTAAAAAGATCAGAGACTAAAACTGTGAGATTCGTTGTAGTAGATCGGCCTCTGCGAAAACCATGTTGTTGTTCGTTAAGTAATGGATTAACTAGGCATGTTAGTTTCTCACATATAACTTTTTCGAAAAGTTTTGGGATAGCAGACAATATGGCAATCCCCCTATCGTTTTCAACCGACCTCTTATCACCACTTTTATATATGGGTGTTAGATGGGAGGATTTCCAGTGGGATGGAAAAATAACGAGTTTCAAGGACTTATTAAAAATAATATATAATGGGATGATAAGTTGGTCTACGCATTGAACTAGAAAGCTTGAGGGTATAAGGTCCGGACCAGGAGCATTTTTTGGAACAAGACTCCTAAGGGCTAAATATATCTCTTCCTGAGTTAGACTGATGTTAGAAACAATGGGTGAAGTATTCGAACAGCGAGACGGAGCTAAAGTCACAATTGTAGGTACTCCAAATACATCTTTGAAATGATCCGCAAATAAGTTACTGATTTCGTTAGGGTTGGAGGAGTAGACATTACTTTTAAACATAGATGATGGATAGCCGCTAGATTTACGCTTCATGTTAACGAAGTCAAAAAATGTTTTCGGCTCTTGGACAATTTTCTCTCCGATAAGGTTAATGTACAACTTGTACGCTTCTTCTGACTTGATAGAGAACTCATTGGATAGTTCGTCATATCTACGCTTCAGTTCATCGCTTACACTATCGGTGTTTTTGAGAAGTTTGTAAATTTTATTTATCTGGTTCCTCAAAAACCTGAGATGTTTGTCTAGCCATGGCTCTGAAAGCTTATTCTTTTTTTTTATTTTTGGCACATATCTTTCAATAGCAGTAAAAATGTATTGATAAAATCTTGAAACAGTGCTGTCTAAATCTATGTTAGATAGAGCATTATTCCAGTTTAGGGCATTTAGATAACATTTTATACTTGAGTAATCGGCGTTGAGGTAATCGTACGCAATGGAGTTATTATAAGACTGTGTAAAAGTAATGTCGTTAGCAGAGAAAACAACTGTTAAGGCTGTATGGTGAACAGTGTTGGTAAATAAGTTTTCTGCTTCAATGCATGGACTTCACCATACGAGTTAGTGAAGATCAGGTCCAACCATTTGCTATTTTGGTTTTGTACAGAAGAAACTTGCTGCAGGTCGCTGCCATAAAAGGTACTAAGTAATGTGAAATCTATGGTACTAGAAAGGTTTACAGGAAGAAGATAATTGTCATTTTCATCAATGACAAAAGATATATTTGGACGGTTGAAGTCACCAAGAATAACAACCTTATCTTCCTCTTTTAGGGTGGAGGTAAAGGACGACAACGTTTCACATAGCTCATTGTATGTTGTTTCACTTGAGCCGGGAGGAATGTAAATGACACCTACATATGTACATACAAAGACTATTTCCTGAACAGACTCTTATTATTGGGTGATCGAAGAGTTTATGGGTATGCGTATCTAATAGCTCACTTGAGACAGAATTGTGAGTTGCTATGAGAACCCCTCCTCCTCGGGAAAGACCAGTTGAGGAGTAATCCCGATCATTTCTAAAGAGAGTTCAATTGCTGTCAAGAATTTCTTCATTATTAAAGGTATCATTTAACCATGTCTCAGTAAATACTAAAACATTGAAGTGACAAATCATGGCGTCAACATAAAGTTTGTTTAATTTGGTTCTGATGCCGCCACAGTTATGGTAAAATATATTTAGGACAGGTGAGTTAGGGACGATAATATTGTTGTTGGTCTTTACGCGATTTTTGGAGAAGAGAGATATGTTTATTCCTAACGTGAGTGCCATAGGTATCAAGATCCACTTTGACTTGATCGATCGTCACGCCGAGTTGCTCGTGAAAACAAATAAATAATTTGCGCAAGCCATCAACATCGGTTGGTAGACCTTCTTGCTGAATTAATATTTTGAGATTTGTTTTAGTCTTGCCTTCAATACATGTAGAATCTGGGGCCTTATGCATGTAGGCGAGATACAGACGAACATTATTATATACACTACTCTCTCTAAGGCGAGAAAGGGCATATCTACTCTCAGTGTCAGCGTAAGAATTTAAAGTAAGTTTTACTCTTGGTGGTAAAAGAGGGTCTAAGAATGACTTCGAACTGCTAGGTTGGTTCGAGGGTTCAATTATGATTGGATCTGTTGGCGAGGGGTTTAGAGTATGGGAGTGCACGAAATTGGAATAGGGTGTACTGGAGGTTTCGGGTGTATTTTTAGTGGCGGAGGAGTTAGATTCTGGGTTGAGGTTAAATGAGACACGTTTAGATTTTGATGATATATGAGAAGAATAAGGTGAACTGGGGATTTTAGGCGTATTTTTTTTTTTTGAAGGGGGTGTTAGGTTCTGGATTGAGATTTAATGAGACACGTTTAGATTTTGAAGATTTATGGACAGAAGAAGAGGAAGGAATTGAAGTATGTTTAGGAAAAGGAGAGAATTTAGGGAAAACGTTTGTTTTATAAGACCAGTTACTGTCTGGCAAAGGTTTTCTAGATGAATTACTATTAAAAGAATTAAAATAATTATTATTCTTTGGCTTACTAATAATTCTAATTTTATGGTTATCGTTATATATGTTGCTAGATCTCGGTGTCTTCCGCTTCTTGTCAGGGTTGTCAATCCACTCGATAATTATCCACTTTCCATGCATCACACTGCTACCAGAGATGTTGAGGAACATCCACGCATATTGAGTAGGAATTTTAAATTTGAAACTGCAGAATTTTCTTACTTTAAAAGACATCTTTATGCAGTCAGAAATTGGAACACCAAATTTCTTTTGAAAGTAATTGCGCAACCAAGATACGCTAGTCTTAACTTCTAGACCCTTAATGAACAAAGTAGTTTTCTGTCTTTCATTCACACTCTCCAGTTTTTTGATCCGGTTATCCCATTCAGATGATGTCCACGATGTTCCGAACTGATGGATCAAATTGCGCGGTGAAGCCACCGGAATAGTTATAGGTTGCTCAATTTCTTTGTCAGAGAGAGACACTGGTGGTGAGCGTAAAGAATGAACCAGTGGAGAAGGATCGGCTGCTTCCAACATTTCTTCATATATAGAGGATGCATTAAGATGAGAAGACTCTGACGTGTTCTGAATACGTTCAGGAGCATATCTGACAAAATCAGTAATTTCCGCCAACGACTCCCGAAATATTCCAAGATCATCACTAATTTCGTTTACCTTATGGTATAAGACTTCAATTAGTGGATCTGGCTGCTGAGGTGGTGGTGGAGTTACCCTTGTAGTAGATTGCATCATGGTGTCTACATCTATTTTCAAAAGTGCAAGATTTTCCGATATGTTATTAATCAATTCTTTTTCATTCACAGTTGTTTTATTATTTTGTAATATTGTATTATTTATGTTATTTATCGCAGTTTCGAAAAAGAACATATTACACTAGGCGACAATTAAAAGTATAAATTTGAAAGCAAAGTAATTACAATGCTCTAAATAAAAATATTAAAAAAATATTAGCACAATTTATTTTGAAATCAGTTAAGAAGTATTTAAAAAAGAGAAAAGAGTTTTGAAACAAAAAAAATTATGTTAATTTATTCACATTTTGAAGCATTTAGATAATTAATAGTATTATTGAACCAACAAATGAAAGTATAAACTAAAAAATTTTTTGCTTAAGGTAAATAATACATAAACTTTAAGTATTTAAAAAAAAAAAAAAATAAATAACTGGCCATTTCAGCCCTTGAAAGGACTTTGACCTAGCTTCTTATGATCAATTGTGTTGTGCGTGTTATTAAGTTTGTACACAATTGACCGAGAAAAGGACCTACAGGCTTAACGCCGACTCCGAACGGCGATGAACGGAATGTTCTTATTCTCAAGAAGCTTTACATGGCATTTTGATTACTCTCTGAGGTTTGCCATTGTCTGCAGAGAGGTGGCGGCCGTACATAAAAATTATTTTAGTTCAAATAATTTTCTGTCGCTGTTGGGGTTCGAACCTGGGTCTCCACAGGTTCTTTGACATAGCGGCCACGCACTTTAACCAACTACGCCACGGACGCCACTAAGTATTTTTTAATAATCTGTATTTCCACCTTTGTTTTTTATGACCGCACGGAGTCGGTTTGGTATACTTCCGACCAAATTTAACAGTGTCTTGTGAGGAATTTTGGTCCATTGATTCTGCATCTCTGCCCAAAAGTTGTTGAGGTTCGTCCTGCTATGAGCAGATATTTTGGTATCGAGAATCGACCACAAGTGGGATTCAAGTCAGGTGATTGGGCCATCCACTCTAACTTTTGAATTCCATTGCTCTCAAAAAACTCCTTTGCTATGCGTGAGGTGTGCTTAGGATCGTTGTTCCGTTGGAAGACGAACGATCCTAAATCCAGTTTTTCGGCTGATTGTTGGAGGTTTTGTTGCAGTATGTCCACGTAAATAATTGATGTCATTCTGCTATCAATTTTTACCAAGTTGCCGACTCCGCTTGCAGAAAAACAACCTCATACCATAAGAGATCCTCCTCCATGTTTGACGGTATGCTGAATAAAATTTGGTTTAAGGCGATCTGACTGCTTACACCAAACACGTTTTCGTTTCTTCGCATTTTTTAACGCAAACTTGGACTCATCAGACCAAATTATGGTGTTCCAGAACGAAATTGGCCTGTCAACATATTTCTTTGCAAAAGCAAGGCTTTTTTTCTGTTGATCTTTGATATCATTGGTCTTTTTTTAGCAGCCAAGTTTTTCAAACCCAGTGATCGTAGCTTCCTTTGAATCGTCCTTTCGGAAACGCTTAAATTGAGCTCTTCTTTTAATTCCCGAGCGGAAGAATCTGGCTTAACAGCCACTCTTCTTCCAAGTAATCGCGCTTCATGTGTCGTTATTTTTAATTGACGTCCTCCTCCATAGAGGGTTTTGCATGTTTCCGTCTTTTGAAGCTTCTCAAAGATTTTTCGCGCTCCACCAATTGAAATTTTATACTTCTTAGCTATTGTAGCATAAGTTTCACCTCTTTCTCTGTCTGCCACAATAAGTTTTCGGACTTCTTAATTTTTCCTCATTTTTGTACACAAAACTGCAATTTTAGTATAAGTATTTAATGTGAAATATTTTCAATTAATATATATTTTACCTTAAAGATTAGTTGTCGTTTTATTTTTATTTTAAAACACTGAAGCTAATTTTTTTCATTAAATTGTACTTTCAATTGTCGCACCTCACTGTGAGCACGAACTACTTTTATTAATTTATCAACCACAAATTGACATGCAAAAACAAAATCTCGCACACATTTTGACTAAATAGATTACGGTAATTATTTATGCTTTGTCCTCATTCTTCGAATTTGAATCATTAAGCTGTAAAATGACTTTAAAGCTTACTGTATGTTTGAACTCCGCTGTGGTGTTCGTGACTTTTAACATGCTATTTGATAGTTTAGATATTTTCGAATCAAGGTCAGATTTTAAGGATTCAATAGAGCAGTTAAGATCTTCTGCAGTTCTTTAGACTGCATTAAATTTCGTGACCTGCTCAACTATTTTTTTTACACACTGTTTCCGAGGTCCGATCGTAGTGAGTTTGTTGTATCACTGAGGCATTTTACTGCAAGAAAGACGTGCGAGAGTGAGATGTCCTTGCACTCATCACAGTAAAAGGAAACGTTCGCAAGGTAGTCGTTTAAATATGTCAAACTTCTCTTTGGTAAGCCTATACAGCAGCCGTGAAAAGATTTCCCACACAGGCCCTTGCATGCCACCTTTGGTGCATTACGGTCTTCCACGGTGCAAAGAGATGAAGCACAGTTGTTTTCCATATTGAAAAGTATTGGTTCCTTATTTGTTTTTCTTTATTTTAATTTATAATCGTAATTAGGTTACAATCGGTTAATAGCTTTAAAAAAACGTTGTTGCCGATTTGCAGTTATTTATTGTTTTTTTTTTTTGTTTTGTTTTGGCTTATGTTTTGGTTTGCTTTTGTTTAGGATTGTTTTTTTTTTCTTTTTTTCACTCGCACTGGATTGACACAGTTATTTTTTTGCAGAATTGCAGTTAAGCACTTAGGTATAATTTTATTATTTAAATTGTTTTAGTTTTAAGCTGTATTAAAAGTTGTAACTTTGCAGAACTTACACAGCACAATGGGGAGTTAAAGGTTTTTTTTTTATGCTTACAACTGACTAGTGAAACTGGTTACTCATCATACTTTCTTTCCAATTAGCTTAAGATGTCCAAAATCGGTTAAGATTTGACAAAATGAGAGCTTTTTGGATAATAGCAAACATATACATGGGAATCAGTGTTTTATGACGAAAAAAAAAAGTTAAAACTGCCGCCATTTTGCCAATTCTCAACCGATATTGATGGTTTTGGACTCAGAGAAAAGGTATTTTTACGTGCAATGAATTTTTGTGAAAAAAAGATGTCATTTATGCAGCATTATATCATTTAAATTTATGGAAATACTAATTTTTTTTATGAAATTAAAGAAAAATTAAGGAATTTGCTTTGCTACACGCTTCATTCATATTTATTTTTATACAGCCTTATTCTATGTGAAGTTCTACTGAAAAGAAGTGGAATTTGTTTTTCATTTCCAACAAGGCAAATAGCTGTAAAAATTCAATGAACGTCGGCGCAACAAAAATCGAACCCTTCAACTTTAAAAACGAATTAAAAAAAATTGTGACGACATTGAGAGGTCAGACCAAGTGCAATGGACTCACAACATGTCCCTCTTTAAGAATTTCTATAAAGTTTGGTTGTGCTTTTTTAGCCGTCACACAGTGTACTTTTTGAAAATTTTTCATTTTTATTACGTAATTTGGCACTATTTACATATGTAAATATTTTGTATTTGAAAGGCTTTTATGGTGTTAATGGTGTTTCGGGAGAAAAATAACGGTACGCAGAAACGACACCGTGAAAACACAGTGTTATCATTGCCAACAACACATTTTCTGGATGGAAGTTGTAAGCATTGTTTTCTATTGTTCGGTGGTCGTGCCACTGGTTTCGGCGAGGGCTGTGATAGCCAATCACCTCTTCGGCAGCCGTATGCATAGAGTGGGAAATGTGATTCCACTGCGCGCATATATTGTCAATCGGCGGAGTGCTTTCCTGAATCAGGAGTGAGAGTCGAGTAGCGAAGTTTTCGGCTGTTCGTTTTGATTGCAGCTTTTTGATGTCTAGCTTTCTCTGTGCTGGATTGCGCGCATTCTTGGTTGCGCACAGACGTGTATGGATCTTGGCTGCGACAAGATAACGATCCGAGTCTATATTGGCACCACGGATCGTGCGTACATCTAAAACACTGGAAGAGTGCCTTCCGTCAATCAAAACGTGATCAATTTGGTTGCGCGTCTTTTGATCAGGAGACAGCCAAGTTACTTAATGAATATTGAGATGCTTGAATCTAGTGCTATTAACGGCCATGTTTCGCGCTGCATCAAAGTCAATCAGCCTTATTCCGTTATCGGAGGTATTGTCGTGGAGGCTGAACTTTCCGACTGTTGGACCAAAGATATTTTCTTTTCCCACCTTAGCGTTGAAGTCACCAAGCACGATTTTTATGTCGTGGCGGGGGCTGCGCCAGAGAAACTGTATTTGGTCTCATCATTCTTATCTTCTGTCGGAGCGTGCGCACAAATAAGGCTTATATTGAAGAATTTCGCCTTGAAACGGATTATGGCAAGTCGTTCGTTCACAGGTGTGAATCGCAGGACATGATGTCGTAGTAGATATCACAGGATGCTTTCCATAAGCAACCCTGTCCCTTCCATTGCATTTCTTGGATTGCAGTGATATCAGCCTTGTATCTTTCTAGGATATCTATCAGTTGGATAGAGGCACCATCCCAATTAAGGGTTCGGACGTTCCAAGTACATATCCGTAAATCATTGTAAGTTTTTCACTTGCGGCAGTCGTCATCAGATTTGGGGATAATTTTTATCTTTATTCTTAATTCTTTTTTATCTACTATTCATCCTAGATCGAATATCTGAAGTTGGCCTCACTGTCGTTAACACTTCTATGCCAACTAGGTTTTCGAATAACTCTCCACCGAGTCTGCTTGATATCTTCATTGTCTCCAATGCATCATCTCTACTGTTTTTTGACAAAATATAGTTCCTATCTGATCACGATTTAATTTTTTGCACTTTAAATATTGCTCTTGCACCCGTTGAATCTTAAACCAATTTTTCGTATCGTGATTTTAAGTCAATCGATAAAAACTCCCTGTTTCAAAATCTAGCTGTAATTAACTGTCCATTGCTGGTTTTTACAATCAGTCAATGTTAAGTTGAATTTTTTCATCGATATGATAAGCAATCCTTTTGATTTACACGTTCCCTTGCGTACGCGGCGCGTCTTAAATAACACTTGTACCTGGTTCACGCAATCAGTCAAAAGAGCTCTTAAAAATAGGAAATGGAAGCGTTACCCCACTGCTTTAAACTGGAGTGAGTACAAAAATGCTAGGAACGAAGCTACTTCTACTGTTAGGTTGTCCAAAGTAGCATTTTTTTAATTCAAATTGAAACCTGCACTTCCGTCAAAGCAGTTGTGGAGAAACTTGAAGGTATTGGCATTTGTAAAAAAGATTCTGAAGCCTGTCGCTTAAATCCAAACCAATTAAATGATTGTTTTGTTGCTGCATGTGAATCCAACCAAATTCACACCAATGATGATGGTTACAATACTGCTACGGCTACAATATTTCAAAACGAACTTCATTTTGGTGCAGTGAATAAAGTAGATGTTGTTCGTTGCATAAGGAAAATTAAATCTAATGGATCTGGTGAAGATAGAATTTCAATTAGGTTTATAAAACTTATTCTACCACATGTCCTTATTCGGATTATCAACATCATCAACCACTGTTGTACCACCTCGTGTTATCCGCAAATTTGGAAGCTAGCGACTATAATTTCTGTAGCAAAAAAGTTAATGCGTGTAACCGATGCGATTTTCGTCCAATAAGTCTGTTGTCCTCGGTGTGCAAGATATGTGAGTCGTTAATGTCGGAGCAGATATCCCATCACTTAAGTGTACATAACCTCATGTCACATCATCAGTCTGGTTTTCGCCCGGGTCACAGCTGTACCACTGCTGTGGTCAAAATACTCGATGACATAAGAGTGCCTTTTGAAAATGACGAATTGACATTGCTCTGCTTGTTAGATTTTTCCAAAGCGTTCGATACGGTCAGTCGAAACTTGCTCTAAATGTTCGTTTTTCAAAGTCTGCGGTCTGTCTCTTACGAAGCTACTTGGTAGGTAGGTCTCAAAGAGTACGTGTGGGTCAAAATTGTTCTATGCTTAAAAGCAGTACTAGTGGAGTACCGCAAGGCTCAGTTCTTGGTCATCTGCTGTATACTATGTTTATTAACGATATTTTCAGCAAATGCCACCATGTTACTATGCATGCATATGCTGATGACCTCCAATTGTACTTGGCCAGGCCCTTAACCTTAAAAAATAGAAATAATATAAATATTTCTAACTCGTCCAGCATGACCGACACAAGTGACGGGGAATCTGCCCAAAGGCGATTCACAAATCTTACAAAAACTACTAATAGTGAAATCAGAAAAAAAATAATCGAATCTATTGCGTTCAAAAGATTTTGTCTGAGTAATAAATCTGGTAATTCAATGTGTGACTGCATCATTGAACTAAAATATTATTTGAACAGTGAAAATTTTCGGAAGCATTTGTTGATTCAAAAAAACACAATAATCGAACCAAACATAAACGCTAACCACCTTTCGCTAATGTTTAAAAACAGAAACAATCGTCATATACTTAGCATTGACCTTGGTGACAGTGAAATAATAAATGCATCTTTAAGTGACATTGAAAGTACCTCTATGCCAGAGGTAATACCAAGCGACCTTGAAACTCAAAAAACACAAAATAATACACCATGTTCATAAAGCATGGAAAAAAAATTGATAATCTTATCGAGCAAGTTGGAACTCTAACTAAACTTCTTAAAGAAGAACAGAAAAAGAACCAACAACTTACTGAAAAACTTTTAAAATACGAAGCAGAACAACAATCGGCAAAAATAAAGAAAACAGCGAAAAGAAAAAAAGCCTCAAAGAATGTACTAGTTAATAAAAAACAACACCTTGAACACAACGAACATGATAACAACGATGCAGAAACGATCGTTAGTGAGTCTTCTCCCGAATCAAGTGACTCTGAATCGTGTACAATGGCCATTAGCAACGAAAACAATGCTAACAAAAGTGTAACACAATCGAATGATAATGCAACAACAAGTCATAGTTTAAACGCTAATGCACAAAACAACATACAAATAAACATACATAATAATAAAGTGAAACGTGAAAAAAACGTCCCTCCTATATTTGTTTTCGACAACGACCACAAGCGTATGAGTGAGCGTATCATAAATCGTAAAATCTGCTCTAATACAGAATATTACTTCACGCGAGTAAATAAGAGCAAATATAAGATTCAATTGAGCACTCTCAAACAATATGACGCTATGTTAGAAATGCTTAACGAATTTCGTATAAAATACCACACATATACACCAGCTGAGCGTAAAGCAATACACGTATTGATAAAGCATATTCCGGCATGTTACGACGAAGACGATATTGTGACCTATCTCAAATATGATTACGATCTGTAACCGCTTCGTTTAACAAAATTTGTTGCCAAGAAAATGAATGAAATCGGAGTCTTTTCTCCAATTTGGCATGCATCGTTTGATCCAAAAACTGATAAAAAGAAAATATACGCTATCAAACGAATTGGTAACGTTTACGGTATAGTAGTGGAGCAGTTGAAGCATACCTCACTTACACAATGCCGCAGATGCTGGCGATTCGGGCACACAGAATCTAATTGCACATACGATGTACGCTGCCCAAACTGCCTCACTTCACATGAAAAAGGTGAATGTATTTTAGATACGAATGGTGCATTTAAGCCAGCCTGCGTTAACTGTAGGAGTTAATCACATTCTGCTTTTTCTAAGGATTGTCAGGTCTATCAACGTATTCTCGAAAGAAGGAATTCATCCGGAAATAAGCTACGGAAGGTAGTAAGCCCATCACCTAAACCGACAGCACCAAGTCAAATTAACTCATCCAATCCTCGTGCTTCATTTGCAAATATTGTTCGTGGCGCCCAACAACAAAAAAAAACAAGTGTGCATACAAGCTCAAACGACAATGTTATAGCGATCTTAAAACAACTGACAGCCCAACAAACATTGATGAATGAACTATTAATGAAAATCGCACCCCAGTTGATTAATAACAAAAAATGAGTAACTTAAACAAAATCAAATGTTTCGAGTTGAATGCAAATTCTCTCAAAAGTAAATCTAAACAGCATGAGCTGCACAATTTTGTGAAAAATCATGACCCAGACATAATGCTGATATGTGAAACGAAGTTAAACGCCACCAACAAGTTTGCAATTCCGAGCTACAACTTTTATAGAAATGATAGGGTATCGGACAATGGAGGAGGAACTGGTATACTTATTAAGTCGAAATTTATTAGTACTCATCTTCAAAATATCGCTTCAATAGTTACAATAGAGTATAGTGCAATCAAAGTTACGTTTGATAAGGTAACAGAAATAGTTTTTGTGTCTATCTACAAGAAGCCCAGCACTACAATTGACACTAATGAGTTATCGACTATTGTAAATTCGTTTAATGGAGCACCATTTCTTTTAACAGGAGACTTTAATTGTAAACACATATTTTGGGGTTGCAAGGAAACTACCTCCGAAGGTAACAAATTATACAACTGGCTGTGCGATTCGATTGATGTACACAATATTAAAATACTCTTGCCAGAAAGCAGTACTTGCGTTCGGGCTAACTCAGAGTCCGTCTTGGATTTATTCTTTGTTGATGACACGATTCAGATACACTTTGATACAAACACTAACAAGCTTACCACTCATGACTTTGATTCCGACCATAGAGCAGTAGCTCTCACGATTATTGTAAACAAAAAAATAACTTATGCCGAGATGCAAATGCGCTACAATTGGAACAAAGCTAATTTTAATAAAATCAGTGAGTATGTGGATTCGAAACTGGATGAAATTTATTTGCCGCTTTCACGAAATATTGAAAATGATCAAATTGATGTAGTCATAGAATATTTGAACAAGACTTTCGAAGAATCAATCGCCAAATTCGTACCATGCGTAAAAGTATATCGAAACTCATTAATCGTGCTGTCAAACCGATCAAGAAAATTACTTCGTGAAAAGAAACTGGCCCGCCGTAGATGGTTCCGAAATAGAAACAGTCAACACGCCGCCGCACTTAAAACCACAATGAAGTTGTTGACTAACATGGCGTACAATTCAATCGTGTCAGATTATAGTTCGTTTTGGGAACATAAATTCAGCGAGCTTAAAGCCGACAAAAACATTTTCAAGAATTTTAAACGCTTTTCAAATTATAAAAAATGCAGCGAATTACCCATTGATATGCTAATGGATGAAGCAGATACCAGACATTTCCTGACCGACTTTGATAAGGCGAACGCTTTTGCCGAACATTTCAAGCGGGCACACAATCTTACGCTGAACACGGGACACAGCGAATTCAACGACGAAGTACAAACATATATTGCCGAAACATTTAGAGACGAAAGAATCAATGACTTTGCTGTAATCAGCCAAGCTGAAATTTTAGATACCAGTAACTCACCATTTGTGGATGCAACCGATGTAGAGATGGCTATAAAATCAAGAAATGCTAAGAAATCTTGTGGAAACGACATGGTATCAAATTTCATGCTTAAGAAAATTGCTAGCTTTAAATTCTGTACAAATATATCAACACTTTTTAATCATATTATAAATAATTCTTATATGCCAAAATTGTGGAAAGAGTCTGTAATAATTCCAATTGCTAAACCTATTAAAAATAATAAATTTATTTGCAATTACAGACCTATAAGTAAACTATCTTGCTTAGCCAAAGTCCTCGAAAAAATTCAATCAATTAAACTTAATGTAGAATGTTCGAAGTTAAAAATAAATTTTGACACACAATTTGGTTTTCGCCCAGGTCTTACAACAAGCCATGCACTAGTAAAACTAACAACTACAATAGCTAATAGCCTGAATAATAGAACACCGTCACATTTAGTAGCATTAGATTTTGAAAAAGCATATGATACTTTATGGATTAAGGGATTAGTTTATAAAATGCACTGTAAATTTGGTATAAGCCTGCCATTGTGCAGATTTATCTTAAATTATTTGACAAATCGCACCTATAAAGTTGAAGTCAATGGAGTATATTCTTACCCATATATAGCACCAGCTGGAACACCTCAAGGTTCGGCAATATCTTGCCTACTGTATATTCTTTATGTATCGGATTTCCCGAAACATAATGGCATACTACATATTTCTACTTTACAATTCGCAGATGACATACTTCTTTCGGCTCAAACTAAATTGACTGACCTTGCTGAAGAAGAAATAAACTATTTTCTCACTGTAATCACTGATTACCTACATAAATGGAAGATAAAGGTGAATGAGAGCAAGTGCGAAGAGGTTTCAATTGTGTTTCAATAACTAGGCGAACAGCATATCAAATTAAGTTAAAAATAAACAATACTCCTATTCCGAAAACTTCAACTTTAAAATACCTAGGTGTCCATTTCACCAAAAACTTTAAATTCAACGTGCATCTACAAAAAATTAAACGAAAAATAATAACAGCCTATTTTGCATTAAAAAACATATTTTTTAATAGAAAAATAAATCAAAAATTAAAACTTCTGGCGTACAAGCAAATAATTAGGCCAATAATAATGTATGCAGCACCAGTTTGGCTGGAAGTATCCAAGCACCAAATCAATAAAATCGCATTAGTAGAAAGAACAATTCTTAGAGCATGCACAGGCCTTTACCGGAAGCCGAATTGTGTGAAATACTACTCTAATAAAGTTCTATACAAAAAAAGCAAAATAAATCAAGTTGAAAATGAAATTGTTAATCATGCGTTAAAATTCTTCAGTAAAGAAAAACAAAATGTATCTTCTCGGCTTAGAACTTATCTAGTCCAAGATGAAGTGTACTTAAGTTCTTTAAATTACTATAAAAGCAAACCTCCAATTTACACTGAGTACTTGTTTAACTTAAGACAAAATTATTATAACTATGTACCAAAAATCAGAGACAACATAAATAGTAGTCATTGATATTGTATAATAAAATTCTAGGCTGATCTAGGAGCAGATATTTCTAAGTCATAGCTTTAAGTTTTATACAAAACAAAAACAAAAAAAAGGTTTTCTATTTTTCCTTTTAATTTACATAATTTAGCGAAGAATAATAACAAACTAATGCGAGAAATCGAATATTGTAAAATATTAACATAGAACTTTGAAAAATCCGATCGGGATGCTAAGCTAAACAACATTAAAAATTAACTAGTTTATCCTTTCACTAGTATTAAGTACCTCTAAAGATGTTATATTTGAATAAAGGAACATTTAAAATTAAAATTAAAAAAAAATTGACCTTTGCATGATGTTCATTCATGTTAATCATGTTACCTTCACAAATACAAATAACCTGATATATTGCAAGATTACGATGATGATGATGGAACAGATCCATCAATGCCTAGTACATCAAATACAGCTTAATCGAAGCGACACTATCAATTGGTTATAAATCTTTGTTTTTTTTTAATTTTGTTTTGTTTTTTTTTTCTCAACCACAACTGAAAAATGCACCAACTATACTTCGTTTGCGAGCTGTATTTGCCGCAAACAAATATTCAGTTGTCACAACTTAAAAATATATCTTATATATATATATATACCGCAAGCTATTCCGATCATTATTATTTATTATATTAATAATCTTTCTCATTATGTCCGTCCGTCTTCTTATGGATTGCACCTCCGTTGCTATCTCCGTCCGCGTATTAAGCAAACTACCAATTTCCTTAAATAGTAAACATTTAAACAATTACAATTTGTCGAAAAAGTAACTCTAAACTATAAGCGTTATGTTTATACAACGAAGAGAAAAATAAACAAAATTTTCAGTTGGCAAAAACGAAGTTTTCAATTGCTGCAATTTAAAAATCACTCGCGTGTACGACAAACGAAATTAATTTCCTGCAACTATATGACGCGTTTCTCGCAACTGAACTGTTATTATGACAACTGTTGAAACGTTTGCAAATAACGATTTCAAGCACGACAAACGAAGTTCGTTTGCGGCAAACTTGCAATAAACGTTTTTTTTCTTTGCGTGTACTTATAGAAATTATATGTGGGTCAGAAAAAGGCTTTGATTGGCTGTGCTTATAGGCCAAATAAAAATGTTGACTTGTCATAATGGATATTAACTCTCTCCGGCACTCTCTTAAAGGTCATATGCTCAGG
The DNA here is from genome assembly GCA_943735915.1 of Pherbina coryleti. NCBI lineage: Eukaryota > Metazoa > Arthropoda > Insecta > Diptera > Sciomyzidae > Pherbina > Pherbina coryleti. The sequence goes on along the minus strand of OX030948.1, from coordinate 116,130,907 downwards.
TGTATGGAATAAATATACAAAAAACATAAAATTTGTATGGGAGCCATCCTAAGGAGTGGTCGGAGGGAATAGGTGTCTAAGGGAAAAATGTTCTTATTCAAAAGTAATGGGGGTCGGTGATACATATTAATCCTCTCCGGCCTTCTCTTAAAGCTCTTCTGTTCAAGTGTAGAGAATATACATATATACAAAAACTATAACATTTGGTTACATCCATTACGTAGCTGCTCTGAAGTTGTAAGCCAAACATTCAAGCAACATTGAGGCAACATTGTTGCTTACAACGTAGAGCAACATATTTAATAAGCACGAAAAATTGCTTCTACAGCTGAAAGAAACTACATAGTTCCGCGAACTAGTTCCGCTGTACAAAAGAAACGTTCCATGTTCGTTCCGGCCCCGGAACTGTTTAGCACAAGCCTATATGAAAGCCGTTTCTCATCAATGAAGAATGGAAAAAAAATTTGAAAGGAAACTCGGGGTAATATATATCTCAGTACCACCAGTCACTGAAAACTTTTATAAAAAATTCTTCAAGTGTTACTAGAAGCAAGGCTGAAGTTCTTCTAAGTTTGCTACAGGTGTTGATAATATTCACATTTTCATGAAAGCGTTAATTCCTAAATTGCTGTCTTATGTTACTTTTATTTATAACAATGTATTAACCAGATGTGTTTTTCTCAAAACTGGAAGCAGGCCAAAATCTTGCCAATACCAAAAGCTGATAAAAAATACAGACCTAAAGCAATTTGGTCTTATCTAGCCAAAGTCATAGAACAATTAATGTTCAAACAATTAAATGCTTACCTCACAAAAAAATTGTCTGATTTCGGAAAAGCAATCGGGGTTTATATCAAAGCGTGGATGTGTGACAGCTTTAATTTATGTCGTTGAAAAAATTCGGTCCGAATCGGATGACAACAAGGTAACCATTCTAACTCTGCTAGATCACTTTAAAGCTTTTGATGCTGTAAACCATGAGATACTTGTCACAAAACTTTTGAAAATGTATAGATTTGAGCCTTGTTTAATGATTTCCAAAAAAATTTTAGATACTGCTAGTTTGCCAAAAATAATCTTAAATAACATTAACATCGAATTTGTGTCAAATGCCAAAAATCTCGGTATATTTTTTAATCAATCTCTTAATTGGAACACGCATATAACTAACGTTATTGGTAAGGTCTATGGGATGCTTCGAGGCCTCTGGTCTTCTCAGTAAATAAATAAATAAATGTTGGTACAGTCATTTGGCTAAATATGGAATTCTTTAGCCACTTTTCGTACTGAATCCCCATTCCGCAATAAAACTATTATATGATTTTTTTTCACAATTGATCATATCGCTTGCTTATAATGTTACTTTTTGAATAAATTAAAAATCAACAAAAAGCTATTTAGCTTCAAAATAAGCAATAGATAACGGTACAATGCAAAATTGAGGGTGAGTGCAAAACTGTAACATTAGCCCTTTTTTGCATTTTTGTCTGCTAGTTTTTTGTTGTTGGAAGATTAACTTCAAACCGGTTTGGGAGAAGTGTACCAATAACATTATTTAAAAATCAAATTCATTACTATTTGGAGACGATAAGACTTGCTGAAATGAGATGTGCTACACTATGTTACAGTTGTGCTCCTCAGTGTATTATATTTGTTTGATTCGAAATTTGCGTCTAGATGGCACATTAACCGTATAGATGCTTGAATCAAGGGTTTGTTTTAGACAGAGTTGGGGGTTTTGCACTAAATGGTGAGTGCACTGAACATTTCTTAGTGATAGTGAAACATCTCTTCACTATCGCTAGAGACTTAATTTGAACTACACTCAAATAGTGCAAAACTTGAGCAGTCACTACATGAAAGCTGCAATTAAAAATGTTTCCAATCAACTTTAAAATATTACTGGTTTTGAAATTATTTAAACCAGACTCGAACAAAAGAGAGTTCTATAATAATAAAATTTAATTTTCTAGATGGGCAAACAATTTTGAAATTTTAAATTTATATAAGTGCAATTATTTAAAATAAACTGTTGACCTTTTCTTTTACTTGAGTGAAAACTTTCTGTGTTCCACTATCATTAGTGCGGGTATTTTTTTTTGCACTATGAAAATAGTTGAATTTTAGTGAAAAACTTGTCACTATCACTAATGTATAGTGAGGCTTATATTTTTGAATTCATCAGTCAACATCACTTGGAAGTAGTGAATAATTTTTCAGTATCAGTACATGTCAGCTGAAGCTGAAAATTTAGTGCACTACCCCCATCTCTGGTCTTAGATGCCACTTAAACCACGTTAAACGGGAAGATGAGTTCATTTCAAAACACTAGAATTCGATTGAATAACTGACCTGAATCTATTTAAACCGTTTCTTTTATTTTAAAAATATTCTTAAAAACAATCGTAAAAGTGTATAATTAACAAATAAAATTTACAATTAAAATTTACAATTAAAATTATGTAAAAAGTGTTTGTTTAACATATTACAAAATATAAGAAACAATAAACAAAGCAACCTAAACCAAATTTATACATAGTTTAATTGACACAAATCAAAATATGTGCTTAAATTACACAGTGCAACACGAAAAAAATAACCATATACGGACACCACTACGTGATAAAAGACTAAAAAAAAAGACCCGTGTCTCCCAATTTTTCCCAAAGTCATGCACTTTTTTGTCAATGGGCCGCCAAAGATTTGGGGCCTCGGTATCATTTTCGCAAAAAAGTGATCATTTTCTCGGGCTCATATGTTGCAAACCGTTCAGAATTTCGATTTACTCTCTGAGGCAAAGTTGTAGCTCTTGTCATAAAGAACAAAAATTGCGAACATATAAAATCAAAAAAACTTCACCTTCCAGATCAAAATCGCAAAAAACTTAAAAAAAATCGATTGTTTTTTACCTTTTTTCCCGTGTTCAAGGAAACCAATCAACTACAAAAATTTACCTACGATCTCAATAAACAAATTTCTAGAACATATAAACTTCCTGGGAATTATTCTTAATTCTGTGTTAAACAAACATTGTGGATCCCAAGCACTTCTTAACATCATGCATCAAAATTTCTGGTCTATTAAAGGAAAAATTACGGCTCGGAACATCATTCACTCTTGTATACAATGTTCAAAAGCAAAGTCTAAGCTATTTGAGCAGCTCATGGGAGCCTTGCCCATCGGTCGAGTCAATCAATCTCGGCCATTTTTAAATTCGGGAGTGGATTATTGTGGCCCATTCTGGATACACTATAAGATTAGTAGAAAGAAGCCAACAAAAGCCGCCTACTTAGCCATATTTTGCTGTTCTTCCACAAAGGCGGTGCATTTGGAGTTGGTTAGTTATCTAACCATTAACGGTTTTATTGGAGCACTCAGTCGTTTCACCAGCAGGCGAGGTCGCTGTCAAAATCTTTATTGTGACAATGCAACTAATTTCGTTGGCGCAAAATCTGAACTTAAAGACGCAATACATTCAGAGAAGCCCAAGGAAGATATCATCCGTCACAGCAGTGACAAGGGTATACAATTTCATTTTATTCCTCTAAGAGCTCCGCACTTTGGTGGCCTATGGGAGGCTGCTATCAAATCAGCAAAGAATCTATTAGTCAGAAGCGTCTCGACCTCATCACTCACGTATGAGGAGCTGGAAACAGTCATGATCGGAATAGAAGCCATCCTAAACTCACGACCACTGACACCTATATCGACAGATCCCAACGATTTAACAACGCTTACGCCAGGACATTTTTTAATTGGAGATACACTCACAGCTCCAGTTGATCCATATGCCAAGCAATCATTACTAAACCCAGTTGCTCACTGGAAAGAAGTGTCAAGAGTAAAACATGGATTTTGGACACGATGGTCAAAAGAATATTTGAATGAACTTCAACAACGTAGTAAATGGACAAAGGAAAAGATCAATCTGAAAAAAAGGTGCAATGGTTATTATAAAAGATGATAATTTACCAATCATGAAATGGCCAATAGGGCGAGTGATAAAAACCTATAAAGGAAATGATGGTTTAATTCGCGTTGCGGAAATAAAAACATCTCACGGAACGTACAAGCGCCCTATCCATCTGCTAGCACCATTAGATCTTTAAGACCCTGAGCCAGCATCTGAAGCTAAAAACTCACTAATAGTTAGCATACCGTCAAATCGACTACGAAAGGCAGAAACTCTCACGGAACAACTTGCGCCCAGAAAATTAGTCGTATAGAACCAAATCTACTAATAACGATATTGGCTTTAGTATTTCTACCACTTGCACTATGTTCACCAATAAGCCAGCAAAAGTTGAATAAGCCAGGAATATATTTCGAAAGAACTGGCACTGTAAATCGTATAGTCGGAGAACGGAAAATCATCACCTATTACGACCTGGTACCCATACAAAGGGAGCTTGAAACTCTTCGAAACAGCACCGCAGTTCTTTAACACTTGTGTACAATGCTTCAGATACAAACAATGTGTTTGGAACTTTTAAAACAATTTAACAACATAAACCTTGAGTTAGAAACTGAGGATAACATAATGATGAGAAGGCGAAAAACCAGAGGGGCGATCAACATAGTTGAAAATCTGGCTAATAAACTTTTTGGCGTCCTAGACTAAGAATATGCTGAACACATTTCAAAAACTATCAAACAGATATCAGATATCAACGAAGAGATCCTGTTAAACATGATTCAAAATCAGACTAAATATAGTCAGCAGAGAGACAGAATCCATTGAAATCAAAATTAATAAATTACAAGAAGAGGCACACAACATATCTAAGAAGTTCAACGATGTCGACAAACGTATTTATCTATTGGAGATATACACATCAACAGTAACCCAATTGTCAATAAGGGCCTCGAACGTAGCAAAGATTGAAGCTGCTATCTTTGATATATTAGCCGATACTCGACATGGCAAAATCAACCCTTTTTTGATCACACTACAACAGCTTCAAGAACAAATAATGAAAATAAGAGGGCATTTACCGCTTAACCTTCGGCTTCCCTTTGACCAATATGATCAATTTATATGGACTAATGTCGTTGAAAAGTGGGATCACACAGAACCATATTATATTTATAATAAAATTACAATTGACTGATAACGAACAATTGTTGACCTCTTCAATCTCATACCGATTCCTGTTATAACCAATAACATAACACAACACCGCAAACATCTATGCTAGCTGTCACATCACACAGAGATCAGTATTTTTCACTAACGGATGCCGTACTGAAAGACTATGTCACCATCAAACAATCTACAAACCATCTATTATGCTCGGACAAACAAGTAAAATATCATCAAGGAGCACACGCATATTCCTGCGAAATCAACATGCTCAAAAATAAAATCGACTCAACTTGCATACTGGAAGAAATCAAAACCGATATTAGTTGGCAACCACTACAACATACAAATCAATGGATTTTTGGATCAAAACTTACGACACAGATTACTGCAGTTTGTAATGGCGTCACGGAATTATTATAAATGCAAGGGGCGAATTTGTTGACTCTACATGATGATTGCATACTTAAGCATCATACTACAACCATTCAAACTCATCAATCGATTACAGATACTATTTATGCATCACATGTTGCATTTAGTGAACTCTTGGTTACTAACGTTTCACAAGTACGGATAATTTACAACGACTCGCCTTTGGATTTGAGCAGTGAATTGCAACAATTGAAACAACTACACGAAAATATCAAGACGAATAAAATCATTGAACTACCTCAACGGTTTCAAACTAAATACTAGCACCCATCACTATTTAACAAGTTATTCAGCCAAACTGCTAATTATCGGCACCATCATTTGGTTTTTGTGGAAAATAAGACCGATGAAGGAGATAGCAGTGTTACCGCATAACAACGTACCTATCCCAGCACCAAGATTTGCTATTGATCCTCAACTAATAGTTTAAGTATCAAAATTTCGTGCAATATTTTTATTAATTTTCGGTTTCTTTAAAATAAACTCAAATTTAAAATTTATATTTACATATATTCATATTCAGGCATTCGTATTTGCACTAATATGTTAATAAGTTCCTTTAAAACTCAATAAATTCAAGTTTCGCTAATAATACAATTTTAGTCAGCAGTGGAAAATGCAGCATACAATGATCATTTATCTATCATTTTTTATTTATCATTATATCTATCAGTTTTGAATTAAACAATTCAAAGGCGGGCAAGATGTTCAGATTATCTGAACAAGATCTGAACGACATATATGTATATTTCATTGTTTTGGTTTTTGGTTTAAAGTCAATGCAAATAATTATGCTATTCCTATTTGTTGTTCCGCTTAATGTAAATTATGCAGTTTCAGCATTATATGGCCTTGGTTAAAGCAATTAATAAAAACAAAAGAAAACAATAGCAAGCTCTGCCGACAAATCATTGACCGACGAATATGTGTTGGTCAGTTACTGCATTTCCCACTGCTACGCAGGTAGCAGTTCCTTCCCACATCCAGCAACGCAGGGGGCAATGCACTATCGCTGCATTGACCTACTTTGGTGGCGCTAATTATTGATGATATATATATTTTAAATTATTTATTTTTAATTGTTTTGTCAATTAAGTATTTAGCAGAATAATTTCATTTTTTATTTGTATATTAAGTTGTATATTACATGCTAAGCTTAATTTAAGTTTCACTTTATTATAAAAGAAGTTTTTTAACAATAAAGAATTCAGCTATCATCAGAACGGTCTTAACTCTCTTTCAATCAAATTACTATTTCCGGTAACTGGTTTCAAGTGCCAGATTGCCAATATCAACACAGGCTTAGGTATATCACCTAAAGCCAACTCAAAAACCTTATTTCCCGATAACTGGTTTCAAGTGCCAGATTGCCAATTTCAACACAGGCTTAGGTGTATCACCTAAAGCCACACAAGACAGTCACAAAATTGAATTTCTGATTTTTTTCCCCTCATTTTTGAGCAACGATGTTGCATTAAATATATCGCTCTACCAAAATTTTTCATAGTTTTCAAGATATGGCCATGTTTTTGGTGTTAAATTGACGGAATTTTTTTTTATGTTAATTAACGTAAAATCTTTATTCATCAAACTTGGTGCACCACTTCTATGTCATTTCATATCTCGCTTCTAAAATTTAGTAGGCATAAGCGATTTTGTAAAAATTTTGTACTACAGCGATATGTGGTGTTCAAGGTGGATCAAAGGAGATAGCGCCAAAGCACTCATCGTGCCTGAAAACCACTATATGTATACCGATTTTCATTCTAATCACATGAGAGGTTTGTAATTTTTAGGCGGTTTTGTAAATATTGTTTACTACAGCGCGCTCTGTCTTCAAGGTGGATCAAAATTGATAGCCCCAAAACACGCACCGCACCAAAAATCGGTTGAGTAGTTTAGAAGTCTTTTGCGTAGTTACACACAAAAACTTTATTTATATATATATAGAAGATAGAAAAGAACTCCGAGCATATTTATAGCATAGCTGTTAAATTGCGATTGAGGTGAGTAATCAATTAGATTACTTTTTAAAAAGAATTGTAATGATTATATAATCCTTAAGTGATTATTAAGGGATTTGGGGTGATCTTTTTTGTTGTAAGAGTTTCCGCATAAAATGAGATATAAGCTTTTCTGTCCTGCTCATTACTTCGCTAATTACCTGTTTAAAACAGCAAACACGCCAAACCACATGTGTGCACCGCATATTTTCCACATTGTGTAGTTTCCGTGAGAACTAAAATATTGCAAAAAATTTAATTTTTCTATATTGTTTTGCACAAAATCCGGAAAAAACTTGCGTTTTTGGCGATGTTTTTTTTAAATCTTCATAATTTTTTTAGGTATGTCAACGAACCTGGAGACCCGGGTTCGAATCCCAGCAGCGACAGAAAATTATTTGAATTAAAATGATTTCTCTGTACGGCCGCCACCTCTCTGCAGACAATGGCAAACCTCAGAGAGTAATCAAAATGCCATGTAAAGCTTTTTGAGAATAAGAATATTTCGTTCCTCGCCGTTCGGAGTCGGCGTTAAACCTGTAGGTCCGTTTCTCGGTCAAATGTTTACAAACTTAATAACACGCACAACACAATTGATCATAAGAAGCTAGGTCAAAGTCCTTTCAAGGACTGAAATTACCAGTTATTTATTTTTTTTTTTTTTTTAAACACTCCAAGACTGCAATCATTGTCTGATTTTTCTTTTGAAAAATTAGTGCTTATGAAGGCAAATAGTAATTTAGAGTAAAAAGGTTTTATTTTTGTTTCATTTATGTTGTACTATAATACATTACACGGTGCAACAGTGAAAATAAACTCGGCTCGAGACATAGTAGAGGTTGTAGGTCTGGTTGAACATAAGATAACTGCATACTTAGTTTTTTGAATATACCCTCAAAATCGGGATTTGTGGTCAAAAAACCTATTTTAGGTAGGTGCATGTATAGTTTGTTATGTAACTCCGTTATATCTAGCTCAATTTTAAAAATTTTAACATTGATAAAAAGAAGAAAAATATAACTTTAATATAATATACAGACCGTTTTTTTAACAAAAAGAATTGACAAAGTTACAGGTAAAATCATTTGAAAATTTCTCATTTTTTTTTAATTTTTTCATTTTTAACAACGTTTTGTTAACAAATTTTGTTTTGTGGCACTATTAGGTTTAGCAGGATTCTGAAAGCCTGTTAAATTTTGCGTTCAACAAGCTATCATTTACTTCAATTGGCTGAAATACAAAAGCACTATCGAATTTTTAGTATTCGTAATAAAAAACAAACAATTTTTTTTATTTTCTAAAAATGTTTATTTGACCTTTTTCGTTTATATATATTATCATCGGTTTCACGTTTTAGGGACCAGCAGTAGTTTGCCAGCATGTTTATGGAAATTTTTTCCTGAAAGGCGGTTTCTATAGCTTCCATCTCCTGGTGGAACCTTTCTCCTTGTTCATCACGAAACTGCCCAAGGCTATTCGGGAAAAAGTTTATATGGGAGTGCAAAAAATGTATTTTGATTGACATATTGCAGCCCATTTCTTCGTAGGCGCTTACAAATTAATTTAAAACATCTTAGTAATTTCGACTCTTCTTGTTGCCGAGGAAATAAATGCATAAAGAAATAAAACTATTCCAAGCTCTTTTTTTCAACTGGATTTAATTTAGAAAGGAAATCAGTGTCCAAGTAAATTTTCCGAATTTGTGGGCCCACGAATAAACCTTAGAATAACCGAAATGAATAAATAACTTTTATAAAAGATTTGAATGTGCAGGATACTTTCTTTGATTTTGGCCTCACTTAACCTAGGAAACGCTGCAATCAGATGACGAAAAGCATCGCTGTTAGTGTTTATTTTCTTGACAGACTGTTTCATATAATCTAATTTTAAATGAAGGGGCGGTAGGATTACATTTTCAGGTCGAATCAGTGGAGTATTCAAAACATTTTTTTTGCCAACTTGAAATGAAGCACGCAGTGGCCACTCCTTTTGCTTATATTTATTAGTCCCACGACTATCCCATTCGCAAATAATGCAAGGATACTTGGTATATCCACCTTGCATTCCAAACAGTATTGTTAGAGCCTTTAAGTCGGCGACTATTTGCTATTTAAACGTGCTGTAATTTATAAAACGAAGTTTTTTTTCCATTGTCGAATATGTTTCTTTCATGTTCGTTGCATAAGCTAAAGGAACCGATGGCAACTCATTTTTGTTGTGTAATAGCACAGCTTTCAAACCTACATATATCAGAATTTAACATATCAAGAATCACACAAAAAGTTTTTAAATAAAACATACTCTTGCAAGATCCCTCAGTAAACAAACGCAATACATTCAGAGCGTGTTTGTGTTTGAAAACTGTAAACAGTTCCGTCACATTTTTTTTTGTATTTTATTACGAATACTAAAAATTCAATAGTGCTTTTGTATTTCAGCCAATTGAAGTAAATGATAGCTTGTTGAACGCAAAATTTAACAGGCTTTCAGAATCCTGCTAAAACTAATAGTGCCACAAAACAAAATTTGTTAACAAAACGTTGTTAAAGTTGAAAAAATTAAAAAGGAATGAGAAATTTTCAAATGATTTTACCTGTAACTTTGTCAATTCTTTTTGTTAAAAAAACGGTCTGTAATTATATTAACGGTATATTTTTCTTCTTTTTATCAATGTTAAAATTTTTAAAATTGAGCTAGATATAACGGAGTTACATAACAAACTATACATGCACCTACCTAAAATAGGTTTTTTGACCACAAATCCCGATTTTGAGGGTATATTAAAAAAACTAAGTATGCAGTTATCTTATGTTCAACCAGGCCTACTACCTCTTCTATGTCTCGAGGCAAGTTTTTTGATTTGTTTTCATTTTGTAACACCGTGTTATTGTTCTCGTTCTTGTTTTTTGTCAATCTTTGTTTTATAATGAAATACATAACTTTGTTTTTTTTTTAATAAAATTTAACAAAATTTTTTGTACCTAAGACTGTAATTCTTAAAATAATCAAATAATGTTAAAAAATAATCTCGAAAAGTAATTGGATTATTTTTTTGATTACTTTTGATTCTTTTTGATTATTTTGCGTAATCTTAAGTAATCTTTATTAATTTTTGATTATTTATAATCCTAATCTTTTGATTACTGAGCCAAACAGAAAAGAATCGTACTTAATCAATTATTTTACCTTTTTGAAAAAATAATCGAATAAGTAATGATTACGACGAGTCTACACCATCGGGGCCAGAAGATTTGTTTATGTTGAGGTTTGCAAGGACTCTTTTGACCCTCTCGTTCGAAAATATATCTCCTCCATTGAAGATGATCTATTCTCTAAAGAAGGCCGTGTCTGATTGCTAGCCGGGATTGTGGAATTTTGTGCAAACATTCCAGCCAATAGGTTCGCTTTATCAGCCGAGTCAGTGAAGATTTGGTCACCCTTTAAAAGAGCAGGAATCGACGAGGACGTCTGATTTTTAACTCTTTTAACGAATGACCAAAAGTTGTTGCTCCCTTTGGGGCAGAGAAGAACCTGTTCTCTGATGTGAGTTTCGTGGAGAAACTTTTCGCGTTTTAAAGCTGCATTACAGCGATTCCTAGCCTCAACGCGAAGTCTTCTAGTATCAGCATTCTCTCTGGAACGCCAATTCTGAAAGGCTTCCTCTTTGGACCTGACTGCAATCCTGCAAGTCTCATTAAACCAGGAGTGGTCTTTTAGTTTAATGCTTCTCATTTTATTGGGGATGAAAGACCGCATGCCCAATAAAATAATTTCTTGAACCATAAGAGCCGCATCATTTACATTTCTGTCAGCGAAACATAATTTCCAATTGAAGTTGCGGTAAAAATTATTAAACGCAATCCAATTTGCTCTTCCATAAAACCAAGCGATCCTCTTCGGGGCCTTAGGCGTAGGAGTGCTTAGGTTAGAATATGGAAAAGCAGCGGATATGGTGCAGTGGTCCGAATTACCAAGAGGTGCATGAACAGTCACATCATATTTTTCATGATGCGAGGTTAGAAAAAGGTCTAAGATTTTATGGCTTTGCAGACCAACTCTAGGGATGAAAGTTGGTTCCTTCACTAATTGAATCAGTTGGTTCGATTCAGCAAAGAGCTCAACATATTGGCCCTCAGGTGTTGTTTGCCCTGAGTGGCATAACCAAACCGGGTTGTGGATATTGAAATCGCCGGCAACACCGATCTCGCTGTCAGGGAACAACCCCAAAATGTGCGTAATAGAATCAGAGAGAGAGTCCAATTTGTTTAAAGTGGTCTCCCTCCCTAGATTCGGACTTCTATATATGTAGCAGAAGTGCATCAAATGAGAGTGAACTCTGAATTTTACCCACAAGGAGCAGAACTCAGGATCGGAGTTGCTCATGTTTCGCTCGCACTGATACGCTACATCTGTTCTGATGTAAAGAGAGGTGCCCCTATGCAGGGAAAACAATGGCAGTAAGTGATACCCAGGTATATGAAAATCCAGCGGATCTGCATCCTCGCTAACCTGGGTCTCACTCAGTGCCATTATTTGAGGCCTATTAAGAGTACAATATGCATAAACCGAGAAAAAATTCGTCCTCAGTCCACGCACATTGCAAAAATCTATGCGAAAATGACCCGACATTTTCTCGCAGTGTAAATTTCAAAACAAATGAAGGTGTATGGGTAATTAGTTGCTACTGTAAAGAGAGCAACACTGAGAGCACAAGTGAAATGGGCAGAGGCAAGTGTTATGTCTTTGCCCCAGCACAATTCTACTCACAGTGAAACCCACTCACAGTCGCAATAAATCGGAGAGGATGGAGGAATAGACGGACACGAAAAAATAACAATTACTTACGTAGCGAGGAGCATAGGAAAGCCCCTCGCGTGGCTAGCTATAAAAAATCGAAACACTCCAGCGGTGTTGTTGTTGCTGCTGCTGTAGGCTGTCTTCGAAACCGGTTGCTGTTGTTGTTGTTGTTTTGTTGTGCAGCCGATGCTGCGTATTTTATATTGGTTTGTTATTTTTTATTTTTGTTAACACTTGTTATTTTTGTTAAATTTTTTTGTTTTTTTTTTCTTTCGTTTGTTTTTTTTTTCTATTGTTTTTATTTTTATTTAATTCTTTGCTCTTTTTAATTTGCACATATTGCGCACAAGTCTCTTTGTGCATTTATTTATTGTTTTTATTAATTTAAAACAAAACACTGACAAAGAACAGACGGACAGACCGACCGACGGAACGATAAAACATAAACATAAACATAAATAATTAAAAAAACACAGAGCGGGGACGGACAGCCGGCACGTCTGACCCCTACGGATGTGCGATCGCTACTCGAGCCTAGAGCTCAAAATTTTTTTTCAATATATTTTATATATTTTATAAATAAACCTACTCAAATTCCATTTTTAGTTGCAAAAAAGCTGATTTCGAAATTCGAAATTCTTTCTCAGTTTTTTTCTTCTCATAGATCGTTGAGAATAGTAGGATGTTTTCTGCGTAAAAAAAATCCGCTTACGGAAAAATTCGTGCGAATATTTAGGATTGGACTGATGGATTATGTAAAAATGTAATTATAAACTTGCTCAATCGATTTAATTAACACCGAACAGTGTTGGACTCCCGAAAACACAGTCTGGAGTATAAATTAATGCGTCCGATGAAGCACAACCACATTCGTGATTGATCTTGTTATTTCGGATATTTTAATTAGGACTTATACTCCGAAAATTTCAATATGCACCTTGTGTTTTATTTAAACAATACATGTATTGTATACATTTCTTTAATTAATACTGTTGTTTTATGCAGGTAAAGTTATTACTGCTTGGAGCTGGAGAATCTGGAAAGTCGACTTTTGTTAAGCAAATGCGCATTATACATGGCGTTAATTTTGAGTCCCACCTTATTCGAGAATATCGCCATGTTATATATCAAAATGTTTTAAGGGGTAAGTCAACTCATAGTACTATATTATTTCTTTTATTTTTATTTATTTATTTATTTGATTTCTGTCAGGTGATAACAAAATCATTTTAGACAGAACTTTTGTTAAAGTTACAGAGTACTAATATATCACAACATAACGAGTCTTAACTTAAATTAACAAAAAATTCAGAGAGAGAATTCTTAAATACTTCTTTAGTCATAGAGAAATCTAATGGAATAATTGAACACGAATTTTTAAAATTATGTAAGGCTTTGACTTGTATGCTCTGAGTTAGAAAGGTGTAAACGAACAAAGAGGTCTTAACGGTGTATTAAAATTGATACGTTCCAGCAGAATTCCACAATCAATATTACCAGATATTAATACTCAAATAATTGCAATAGATTGAATAATTCATCTACATTTGAGTGGACTCAGGTGCAAACGCTTACACCGCACATTATATGAGGGTATAATGTGCAAATTACTGAGTGGCAAGTATAAGTGGCTGAGTTATATTCAACGGCTTCAACGCAAATTTTAGAAATCTTTTTTGAATACACTCAAGACAATTGGAATGAACTTCATATAAAGGGATTCCAAATGAAGGAGCAATATTAAAGTCTAGATCTAACATAAGCAGAAAATAGAAACAATCGCGTATATGGATCTTTAAAATCAAAACTGTTACGTTTTATAAAAGCTTAAGTTGAATAGGCCTTTGGAATAATGAAATCCAAGTGCTTAGTATAGAATAGAATGTATGTTATAAAAAATCAAAATAAATAATTGGCCATCTTTTTATGGCATGTATTCAAAAAAATTTAAAATGTATTCGAAAACAACATGTATTCAGCCCTTGAAAGGACTTTGACCTAGCTTCTTATGATCAATTGTGATGTGCGTGTTATTAAGTTTGCACACAAATGACCGAGAACCGGACCTACAGGTTTAACGCCAACTCCGAACGGCGATGAACGGAATGGTTCTTGTTCTCAAGAAGCTTTACATGGCATTTTGATTACTCTCTGAGGTTTGCATTGTCTGCAGAGAGGTGGCGGCCGTACAGAAAAATTATTTTAATTCAAATTATTTTCTGTCGCTGCTGGGGTTCGAACCCGGGTGTCCAGGTTCGTTGACATAGAGGCCACACACTTTAACCAACTATGCCACGGACGCCACTAGTATGTTATTAGAAGAAATAATATTACAACGGTTTGAGAATGAAACGCGAAAACATTTTTTTAAGTTTAATGCAAAAGAACTTCTCACACCAATCAACCAGATTCGACAGATCAGGTTGAAGAAGATTGATATCAGAGATTGAACGAACAGTATGGAAAAGCTTTAAATCGTCGGCAAAAAGGAAATATTTACAACTATTATAACAAATTCCATTATCATAAATAAATAAGATAAATAAAAGTGGCCCAATAGGTAAAGGAATTGAAATTACACTGTTAAACACGAAAAAAAATAACAAGGTTCTGACAACAGATTCTGGTACAAAACAAAAAAACAATACACGATACACAATACACAACAACAAGTATGAGGCTTATATGGTAACAAGTTTTGGTCAAATAAATTAATAGGAACCGGAGGCGGGGATTATAATTAACTTTTGTTTTAATTTTGGTTTTCATAGTTTTTTGTTTGAGCCTAATGGATCTTATCAGCCAAAGTGCATCCGATAAGGTTCGTTGCTATTGCTAAGTATGATGTGCCAAATGAGTAAAAAATTTTTTCATATAAAGTAACCCTTAAAACCAAGTTTTGTGCGACATTTTATCATCAATTCTGAATAAGTACAAAATTAACCCTTTAATACATTTTAAGTTTTGACTTATTTCTGGCATTTCAGTTGAATTTTAGCTTTGGTGTATTCAGAGACTTATTAGAGAATTTTATGATAAATTTTTTTTGTGGAACATTTTAACCCATTATATCTTGTTTTATAGGCCTTTTTTGCCTTTTATCACAAAAACGTAAAAAAAGAACCATAAATTGAGAAGTTAGGTGGTTAAAATGTTCCACAAAAATAATTCTCGTAGTATTTTACATAAATTCTCATAACACATCCTATACCCAAAATGATTTCCTATGCCGATTCACAATGTTCAAAAAGGGGGAAAATTAAATCCCTCCTAAAATAAGACTCGGACGTAAACTTTCAAAACGCTTATACACGTGTATTGTTTTTTTGTCCCTTCTACCAGAATCCATTGTCGGAACCTTGTTATTTTGGAAAAAAATTGACTTTGTTGTTCAGTGTTATTAATTGAGACGACACATCTGCGATTCGCTAGGTAAGAGTTAATCCAATCAAGAAAATAAGAATGAAAACCCAACGTCTTTACTTAAGAAATTAACGCATTGTAGCATACCTTGTCAAAAGCTTTAGTAAAATCAGTGTAAATGACATCAACCTGACTTCCAGTTTCAAAAGAGGAGATGCAATAGTCTGAAAAAACTGCTATGTTCGTAACAGTTATACCCAAATCGCAAAGGCGCGTTAGGTCGGTCGCGCTTTGACAGCTAAAGTAGAAACAACTAGTTGTTATGAAGCAATCCATAATTCGACCTCAAGCTTTGATCGTACTTTGTATCGAAATATCGTCGAATCTCGTAAGAAGGGGTAAAGTACGATCAAAGCGCGAGCTGCTGAAAAAAGTTGAGAAGTGTTCAACTCGGTCGCGCGTTTGACATTTGCCGATGGCGCAGGGTTGTATTTTCATTGAGTTAGCTAAATATATGAGCATTGTTGAGTTGCAGCAGGTGAGACGGGTTTGCATGGGATGTGTTTTATCAAAATAGTTTATATTGAATATAATTTAATTTTGACTTTTTTAAAAGATAAATCATTCATAACATCCGTAGCTGCTTATTTTATGGTTGCTGCTTATGTTATGGTTGGTGCCTTGTTTGAAGCAAATATTTTTCATTACCTGTAGTGTTGTTGATGCTCTTGTTGTTTATATGTATGTAAATATTTACATTTATAAATAAATATCTGTTGCTTTAGTTTTTTTCGTTTGTTATTGTTTTTGTTAATCTTCAGCAATGTAATACAACACAAAGTCTGAAATCCCCAAATCACAATGTACATATTTGGTGGAAGCTGTATTTCTTTATTCATTTTAGCTATTCATATTTTAATAGCCGTCGCTATTAATAAATAAATTATATGCTATTATATGCTTTATTATTTATATAATAAAGAAAATAATTACAATTTATTATGTTTAATAAATAAATGTTTCTGCATATCTAACCAGCATAGTAGTTATATTATTTATATAATAAATAAACACCTAAGATATATGTTGTATTACATTGCTGAAGATTAACAAGAACAATAACAAACGAAAAAAACTAAAGCAACTGATATCTATTAAATTTACATACATATAAACAACAGCAGCATCAACAACACACGTACAAATTTACATACATATAAACAACAACAACAGCATCAACAACAACACAAGCAGGTACTGAAAAATATTCGCTTCAAACAAAGCAACAACCGTAACATAAGCAGCCACTGATGTTATGAATGATTTATCTTGTGAAAAGGTCAAAATTAAATTACATTCAATACAAAATATTTTGATGAAACAACAACTCCCATGCAAACATGTCTTTACTACTGCAACTCAACAATGCTCATATATTTAGCTAACTCAATGAAAATACAACCCTGCGCTATCGGCAAATGTCAAACGCGCGACCGAGTTGAACACTTCTCAACTTTTTTCAGCAGCTCGCGCTTTGATCTTACTTTACCCCTTCTTACGAGATTCGACGATATTTACGATACAAAGTACAATCAAAGCTTGAGGTCGAATTATGGATTGCTTCATAACAACTAGTTGTTTCTACTTTAGCTGTCAAAACGCGACCGACCTAATAGCTAAAACGCAATACTGCGTTAGGTCGGTCGGCCTTTGACCGTACTTTGGTCTCCGTTGTAAAAACTTTACGATATAAGCTGTCAAAACGGACGACCTAAGACTTTGCAAAACTAAATGTTGCGTTGACAGATCGTGCGTCTGTCATTTTGGAGATGCCAATAAAAGCATCTATACTTAAAATCCCACAAAACGTCCCTTTTTCCCGAAATCATGCAATTATAATTTTAATAAATGAAAAATTAAAAGATAAAAAAAAAAAAAAATAAATAACTGGCCATTTCAGCCCTTGAAAGGACTTTGACCTAGCTTCATATGATCAATTGTGTTGTGCGTGTTATTAAGTTTGTACACAATTGACCGAGAACCGGACCTACATGCTTAACGCCGACTCCGAACGGCGATGAACGGAAAGTTCTCGTTCTCAAGAAGCTTTACATGGCATTTTGATTACTCTCTGAGGTTTGCCATTGTCTGCAGAGAGGTGGCGGCCGTACCGAAAAATTATTTTAATTCAAATAATTTTCTGTCGCTGCTGGGGTTCGAACCTGGGTCTCCAAGTTCGTTGACATAGCGGCCACGCACTTTAACCAACTACGCCACGGACGCCACACCTATATATATCTCTTTGTTTTTATTTAACAAAAATAGCAACTAGTTTTTAACAAAGTAAATAAAGGTGCCGTACTACCCACTGAACCATAAGCGAAGGTTTTGCGTAAGGTGAGAGTTTTGCGAAGGTGTTAAGCAGCATTTTTTTTTAATTTTTAATTTTTTATTTTGTTGCTTAAAAGTACTTGCTATAGAAGATTAAATTCTAAAAAAAGACTCATTTTTTTATCATTTTAGTAGGTAAAAATGCCTCGAAAATTAACCATTTTTGTTCATAAATGAGTTCAGAAATTAATAATAAATGTTTCTTTTTGCATTCTTAAATGAGTTCAATCAAAATAATTTTTTTTTATACAAATCATCGATATGTAATAACAAATAATATTAAGCAATAATAAAATTTATAATTCAGAAATGTGAATTTTTTAACTCATTTCTGAACAAAAAAAGGTTCGTTTTCTGAAAGCAATTCAGTACGGCGATTGATTCAAAAAGTGTTCATTTCCGAGTGCCGAAAAATAAATTTTCTATGGTTCTTTTTTAAGGTAATTTCCGAACAAAAAAAAAGTAATATTTATGGCTATTTTTTAACTCATTTCCGAACAAAAAAAAAGGTTAATTTTTGAGAGACATTTTAGTCCGAAGAATGATACAAAAAAGATTAATTTATAAGTGCCGCAATTTAACGTTTCTACCCGAAATGGTTTATAAATGAATTCGAAAACGGTAGTTTTGATTCACGGGGTAGAATTATGTTTCGAGTTTTTATTTCAATCTTTTTAACATATGTTTTATATCTTTTAATGATTATTTCTTTATTTCTACTTAATGCTTTTAGATTTTGTTGGGCATTTCGTACAAGAAGCCTTGTTGAATTTCGTTTTTGTTTTTAAATACTTCCAGACTTCGGAGTTCATGTCAAGCTGTTGATAATTCAATATATTTTTTAAAAGTGAATGCATTATGAACTAAAAATCATGTTTAACTTACATTAAATACGCCAGCAGCTTGTAAATGCTGTTTTAACAAAAGACAGCAAAAAGAAATGACCAAAGCATATGCTTAAACGAGCTCCAATAAAGCAAATTGAAATAGAAGGCAGAGATAAGAAATGTTAGATACGTTAGTGAAATGTAAAAACGTAAGTAGAAAAAAACAAAAACGGTTTGAAGATTTTATAATTTTAAATTGTGGATTTATATATTTCTTAACTATTCGAGCAGTCAAATAATTTGAGTAAAAAAAACGGGTTTCGAATTATTCGAAAATTGCGATTTTTAAAAAAACTGGTTCGAATAATAAAAGAAAAAACGCCGAATAATTCGAACCGGTTTTGCATACCCTAGTAACAGTTGAACGACTAGTAACAAATCCATGTTTATGTATAAAACAATATATTACTTTGGTGAATAAGCATAAGTTCTTAATTTCCATAAGTTTTTTTCCACCTTAGCCGACTTAGGTGATTTTACTATTGTTTTTTTTTTTCTCGGTGTAGCTAAAAGAAAGACTGGCATCAAAATATATACCTAAATCTTTAACAATTTTGTCTCTTAAGAAGGCGCTATTGACTTCATAAGAATAATGATATAAATGAGGAGAACTCTTGCGGGAGTAGGTCAAAACTTTACATTTCGAAAAATTTGAATTCATTCCATTCTTATTACATAAAAGAAATTATCTTATTGCATAAAAGAAATTATCTTATTGCATAAAAGAAATTATTTTATGCCCTGTTGCACATTGAAACAATCTGAAAGATCTTTAACTTTAATAAACATTTTTAAGTCGTCCGCATATAACAAGCATTTAAAAATAAAATAAATAACTGGCCATTTCAGCCCTTGAAAGGACTTTGACCTAGCTTCTTATGATCAATTGTGTTGTGCGTGTTATTAAGTTTATACACAATTGACCGAGAACCGGACCTACATGCTTAACGCCGACTCCGAACGGCGATAAACGGAATGTTCTCGTTCTCAAGAAGCTTTACATGGCATTTTGATTGCTCTCTGAGGTTTGCCATTGTCTGCAGAGAGGTGGCGGCCGTACAGAACAATTATTTTAATTCAAATAATTTTCTGTCGTTGCTGGGGTTCGAACCTGGGTCTCCAAAGTTCGTTGACATAGCGGCCACGCACTTTAACCAACTACGCCACGGACGCCACATAACAAGCATTTGCTGAATTGAAAAATAAGAGGAATATCTTTTATAATTAAATTATAAAGCAACGGAACTAAAAGACTTCCTTGGGGTACGCAAAAATTAACAATAAAGGTTTTCTACTTTAACAACTAATTGATTATTTAATAAATAGGAGGAAATCCATCTTAAGAATACAGAATTAATACCTAATTTTTTGAGTTTAAGTAATAAAACCGACTGAACCAAACTATCAAAAGCTTTAACGGAATCGGTATAGAGTACATCAATTTTCCAGCCATTTTCAATAGTATTGATGCAAAAATTTGTAAAATTGCGCAAGTTGGTCTATCCACGATGAATCCATGTTGTTGCGTTTTAAAAAATTTTTCAGCTCAGCTAACGATCTCGTATTGTTTGTTGGGTTTTGCGTATGGGGTAAAAATTCACAAAATTTTGCCCGACTGCGCAGTCGGCGTCGCTGCCCGGCCGATACGATTGTGGGGTGACGAGCAAAAAGTAGGGTGACTGAAGCATGTAGTTGTTGTTGCAAATTGAAGATAAGCGTGGTGACCGCAGCGTGTGTTGAGGGACGAGGTGGGTGGCAAAATAATTGTTGCTGTTGTTGTTGTTGTTGTTGTTGTTGTTGTTGTTGTAAGTTGAAGATAAGCGCGGCAACAGCAGCAGCAGCTTGGATTGGCTAATTTAAAGTCAAAGTATGAAAGCGGTAGAGGCGAAGCGTCACCGTAACCTTGAACTTGAGAATACAAACCATAACCATACTCAACTATGTCGATATAAATAAAACAAAAACGGGTTCAATTATACGTTTATATTTTTTATTTATTAAATATTGTAAAAAATAAGTAATTGTTTTTTTTTAATTATTCTTCGGATTTCGCTAGTTAGAGGTGAGTATTCAATTAAACAATCATGAATTACTAAACAGTAGGCTGATGTTTTAGCTGGAATCGAAGTGTTTGCTTCGGTATCAAATTCAATCTGTATATCAATAGGTCCATTTTTAACTGCTTCATTTTGATGTGTTACATCAACAACAATAAGTGGTGCAAAAGCCTTGTATCCAACGACATCAAGCAATGGTTGAGGTTCCCAATAACTTTGTTGAAATTTTGCATACATATCATATAGAACAGGATACTGTCCCATTTCAAAGCGACTATTGAAATCATCATAGGGATATGATTCCGAGTTAAGATAAACTTTTAAATTAGATATATTACAATGATAAAATATATTTCCTTGCTCTTTACTTTTTTCTTTTTGCAGACCGATGATAAGAAATTTAGGTCTTTCATTTTGAGGAGATAGTTTTACATTCCATAAAAATTTTGTACTATTTGGTAGCATTGGATTTATATGACAGTCCCAACTTCTAAATGGTATTAAAATGGGATTTTTGTTGTTAATTATCTTATACATTTCTAATTTTGCAAAATCTGACAATTGTATATGAGGCATTTTCCATATTTTATCTGATATTGTACATTTTAATTGATGAGCTCCATAGATAGAATGAAATGATCTCTCATTAGATGAAGAACGTTGTAGAATAAGCTCATGCTTCTAGTTTAATATTATTTTGGTATAATCTTCAGCAAAACCCAGCAACGTTTTCAACGGCACACAGCAACTAAAATGAGATTTTTTCAATGTGAAATTTTCATCAGGAGTCCAACCAGCGTTTTTTAATGCATTGCTTTCAGCTTTATTCAATGATACGAAATTTTTCATGGTGGATTAAATTCCAAAATTGGGTGTACGATCAATTTCAAAACCATTAATTTCATATCGAATTTCGTCAAACAGATATGAAGCAATGTTATTTTTAAATTTTACACCTATTGTTACTACATCATTTCCTCCTTCCTGTTTTACTATAGAACCATGAATGTAAATCATACTCTCACTTGGTAAGACAAAGAGGTCCTGATTTTGTATTGGTATACGAATTTTATCGTTATTGTTGGAGGATGTCAAATATGGAGAGTAACTATGGTATTGCCTTTTTATAATGCTATCATCATACATTGGTTTTTGAAGAACATTTAATATCTCATTCATGATTGTAGTCCCAAGGATTTTAAATATTCTTTATTAGTTGAAGTTCTTTTTTGTATACTCCCGATCGAGTGTTGATGTAGGACTAACTGGAAATCCTTTTTGAATCACGTTTTTATTGTTCTTAGTGTAAATAATTATTATTATTTTATTCGGGTTTAAAGTGAAGTCGTATAGAAATTTTTTCTCCTCGAAAATTTTTAAGGTCGCCGCACAGTGTTGCGAGCCCATACAAAAGTTGGACAAAAATAGAAGGAGTCGTCCGATTTGGATGAAGTTTGGAGTGGTGAATTATTTAAGGTCGCTGATATCAAATATGAAAAAATTTTAAAAAAATTAATTCCATCATGTCTAAATTAAGGTTATAAATTTCAATTTTTGAGATTTTTAAGTTTTTTAAAAAATTATTGCCATATTTAAAATTCTTAAATTTACAATTTTTGTAATTTTGGTTTAATATACGATTTATGATTTATCAAAAAAAAAATTATTTCTTTGAAATATGTTATATAGTTTAAAAGATATAAATATTTTTGTAAGAGTATTTTTGTACTAAACTATGCTGGAAAAACTTATATATTTTTAATACATTGACGTTTTCTTCTTTTTGAAAGATATTCGCTTTGAATAATAAAATGCAAATATTAATTTTACTAATAATTATTTAATATTTTCTTTATGTACATTATTTGAATTAAAAAAGTGCTAATCTTCATCTTTATTTTCATTATAAATATACAAATTGATGTTAGAATCTTCCTCAATTATCTTTTTATTATAAAGAGTGATTTTTTAAGTGCCTGATAACTTTTTTTTTAAAAAAAACGCATAAAATTTGCAAAATCTCATCGGTTCTTTATTTGAAACGTTAGATTGGTCCATGACATTTACTTTTTGAAGATAATTTCATTTAAATGTTGACCGCGGCTGCGTCTTAGGTGGTCCATTCGGAAAGTCCAATTTTGGGCAACTTTTTCGAGCATTTCGGCCGGAATAGCCCGAATTTCTTCGGAAATGTTGTCTTCCAAAGCTGGAATAGTTGCTGGCTTATTTCTGTAGACTTTAGACTTGACGTAGCCCCACAAAAAATAGTCTAAAGGCGTCAAATCGCATGATCTTGGTGGCCAACTTACCGGTCCATTTCTTGAGATTAATTGTTCTCCGAAGTTTTCCCTCAAAATGGCCATAGAATCGCGAGATGTGTGGCATGTAGCGCTATCTTGTTGAAACCACATGTCAACCAAGTTCAGTTCTTCCATTTTTGGCAACAAAAAGTTTGTTAGCATCGAACGATAGCGATCACCATTCACCGTAACGTTGCGTCCAACAGCATCTTTGAAAAAATACGGTCCAATGATTCCACCAGCGTACAAACCACACCAAACAGTGCATTTTTCGGGATGCATGGCCAGTTCTTGAACGGCTTCTGGTTGCTCTTCACTCCAAATGCGGCAATTTTGCTTATTTACGTAGCCATTCAACCAGAAATGAGCCTCATCGCTGAACAAAATTTGTCGATAAAAAAGTGGATTTTCTGCCAACTTTTCTAGGGCCCATTCACTGAAAATTCGACGTTGTGGCAGATCGTTCGGCTTCAGTTCTTGCACGAGCTGTATTTTATACGGTTTTACACCAAGATCTTTGCGTAAAACCTTCCATGTGGTCGAATAACACAAACCCAATTGCTGCGAACGGCGACGAATCGACATTTCACGGTCTTCAGCAACACTCTCAGAAACAGACGCAATATTCTCTTCTGTACGCACTGTACGCATTCGTGTGGTTGGTTTAATGTCCAATAAAGTAAACTGAGTGCGAAACTTGGTCACAATCGCATTAATTGTTTGCTCACTTGGTCGATTATGTAGACCATAAATCGGACGTAAAGCGCGAAACACATTTCGAACCGAACACTGATTTTGGTAATAAAATTCAATGATTTGCAAGCGTTGCTCGTTAGTAAGTCTATTCATGATGAAATGTCAAAGCATACTGAGCATCTTTCTCTTTGACACCATGTCTGAAATCCCACGTGATCTGTCAAATACTAATGCATGAAAATCATAACCTCAAAAAAATCACCCTTTATTTACTTTTTCTTTGAGAAGATAAAAGAGGGTCTGATGAGATTACCAAATAGGTCATAAGATCTGTATTGGAATTTTCTCTTGAGCACTTCCGCGTGTGATTAAGACGAGTATATCGAATATTTTTGTGGCTTCCTTCTAAGGCTTCTTCAGATAAAGTTCCTGCGAAAATAATTATTGTGAAAAAATATATCTTAGATCGAATTACTTAAAACTACAATATTAAAAGTTTAGTCACCTATTGGTAAATCGAAACATTTTACTACTTCGCATCCATGTACTAAAACTTTGTGTACAGAGCAAGGCATATAATACCAATTGTAGCACTCTATGTACAAGTTCCTCGTTTTTCTCAGCAGCTTACTAAATTCATCAATTTTAATGATTTTGCCACATGAGAGGATTCTTAACACTAATGCAAAGTTGTATATAAGATCTTTGTTAAGTCCTGTGATTTCTGCAGATACTTCATAGTTTAAAAAAAACTTCCTAGCCGTATTTCCGTCGTTTGTGGTGCCATAACCTGTTTTTACATAATCCACTAGCAGGCCCAGTCTCTCTCTAAACTCTCTTTGTATTCGTGTTTTAGTTTCAGCAAAAACCGTTTTATGTTCTGCTCTTACTTGCCAGTTTTTAAATGCCAATCGATAGGCTGTATGCAGTAAACATTCAAAAAACCTTATCCAGCAATGTAGTGTTGAAAGTCCATACTCATAATGATTTATATTTGGAGTTTTAACCAAATCAATTCGATTCATTTCAATAGGACTTGCTTTGCATATAAAACATCTACTTGTTGAATTGGTTTCAGTTAGAATATTTGCAATGGCACCATCTATCATTGTACAGTGCATTATGTATGAGACCTCAATAGGTCTTCCATCAAGATCGATTATGTCGCATTCTAACTCATTTATCTGGTTTTTCATAGCAGCATTTTCTCCAATAATAATATTTTTATTTTCTTTTGCCATGATAAATTTCACAGGTGTACAGAAAAGAGTGGAAGAGCATTTTTCATTGACCCAAATTTCATTTCTGGATGTTGAGTCAATTAATCTAAAGTAATAAAAATGTTTTTTTACTATATAAAATTATACAAAGGTTACTCACTTTATTGAAACAAAAGCAATTAAAAATAAGAACTCATCGTTGAACTCGCTTGAAGAAAATCTCTGCTTATACCGACTATGGCCAGAACTTCCATCCATACCCCACTTGCAGATAAGTGTAACTTTGTTTTGGAGTAAATTAGGTTTACATAAACTCAAAACGCTTTCTGCTGTCTTTCGCATTAAAGGTTTTAAAGGAACTTCAGCAGAATTTTCTGAAGCTATTACTGGCGGTACTAACGTTTTTTTTAAGTTCTGTATAGCATAATAACTAGGAAAGCAATTTTCATGCAATTTGTTCACTGTTTTTCGCAAAATATTGTACTTTTCTACAGAAAGGTCCAAATCCATATACAGCGTTAATGCCTCCATTGGTGACAAACTTTTTTTTTTCTAGGCTCACTTTCAGGATTGCTATTTGTTTTAGCAAATTGGGAAGCAAAATCTAACTCTTCCGCAGAGTATTCACCAGCTATATCAGCTGTTCTCTTTTTTTTGTTTTTTCTGATGCCAAGTGAAATTGCATTTGAGGCCTTCCGCGACTTGTGCTAGGTTGCTAAATTATAGATTAATTTTAACTTTTTATATTAAAAATATTTTATTTTCTTTAAAGCTGTTTACTTACATCATCTGGATGTGGAAATTCGAAAGCTTTGAGATTTAGCCAATTCGAATTTTTTTTTAAAAAATATTCTTTTTTGTAACCACACTCAATCCACTTTCTTTGAAGTTTTTGACAAAAAACGCGTACTTTTTGTTTTACTTGATTTTCATCAAATACTCTTTCATCAATTTTTTCTTTAACAAAAGCTACGATGAAAGATATTTTATCTCGTGGTCCAGCACTAATCCAACTATTAAATAAATCGGAATTATTAAAAATATATGACCTTTTTACTACAAATCTCGCGTTAAACTTTTATGTAAAATGTTTAATTAAAAACGGTAAATGCATTGTGGGTGGCAATAGTAATCATAGGTGTTTATGTTTAAACACTTAAATGAGCCAACGGCACTTTAACCGTGACTCTTGACGAATGATTGAATTATGCAATAAATGCTTAGTGGAATCTACGGCACTTGAACCGTGACTCCTTGAGAGAATAATTAAACACTTGTTTTGTTGAAGGTTAAAACTATTCTCATTTATTAATTTTAGTGCAAGATATTTATATAAAAGAAAATACACCAATTAACTACAATAATGAAGACAAAGAAAAATATGCTTACGTTAATATAAATTATAAAAAGTATAAAAACATCTGCTTGCATAATTGTTTACAATATTTGTAGTTCAATGTGTTGTAATATAGAACAAGAAAAAAAATGCAGTTAAATTTAAGGTGTTGAAAGTGTGCCAAAAAACATAAGCAAGACTTAGGTAGCAAGTGCTCTGACGAACAATAAATAGGTCAATTGTCGAGCGTTGACTTGTAGAACGTTGGCTTTCATTATGCAGCGGCAGAGTTCATATGATTGATCAGCATAATATAAGTTGTTGCTAAACTGCACGTTAACGTTTTGCTTTGGCATTGTTTTGCAATATCAGATTATTGACATTATCAATTAAAAATTGGTCATTAATGCAATTTGTTTTTTTTTGTAAAACAAGCAAAATACCAGTGCAAGTAATTATGTGTTAACATGCTGCCCGACTTGAATAGACAATTCAAATAAACAATTGATGCACACCGCTTATTCATAAGTCGATTATAATGACGATCTAGAAATTAATTAGCACGCCGTGTCTTGGATGGAGTAACGTGGCATCGGAGTAGGTTGAGTTGATGTCTTCTTTAGGCTTCGTAGTTTCCATAAAATCCAGACCATAATGCAAAAGATTACACCAACAAATGCGTAACAACTAATCAAGGTGTGTGTAGTTTTGCTTATGCTGTCATCTGGTAAGGTTGACGAGTTGATTTGAGCTAGTTGTCGTTGAATGAGTTCAAGCTCATGAATGCTAGGTGTGAAGGATACTTTGCTGATATTGTTGCTGGCGTATTGTTTTGTCCATCCAATGGACATTCCTAGGCTGGTGCTGTCATGCTTGATTGATGTGACAATTTTGTGGTTACCTTGTATTCGTATCCGATTGGTTTTGATTGTGCAATCAGAACGAAGTTCAATCAAGCCGCTGTTTTTTAAGTTTAGTTGAAGAGTGTCATCACCGCATACTGCGTTAAGTTTAATGGTATCTAAAGTGGCATATATCCATTTGTTTGGGTTATTCAAATGGAACCATAGAATTGTATCGTCAATTTTATACAGGATGCATCTGGGATGGTCTTGGTTAGTTAACAGGTCTAGTTCACATTTGCTGACTTCAGATAACGTATGGTATGTTGCCTGTCTAAATGTGCACAGAAGTTCATTGTTGTTTAGTGCTAGGCAAGCATCCACTTCAGATTGAGGCAACGGGACATACTCGTCATGGTGCGGGCTGATTGCTAAATATTCTGTAGATAATTGTACTGCTGACAGCGAACCGTTTATAACAGCTATGATGGGGGTGAGATGTAGTAGCTGAAATTCTCTGGAATCTGCTAAAGGAAGATCAATGCTGAATACCACGTGGTCCCTTGCAACTACTCCAGTAATCTTGATTAGTTGGTAGAACTTGAGCAAGTTATCCTGATGCATCGGCAGCTGCAAGTGTAATGGAAGATGAGCCTTAATCTTCAATACCTCATTATGCAATTGTTGTGGAGTAAGCAACAGAGGGTTGAATTTTCCATGATGGCTGTCTATTAGAACATCCATAATTAAATCGTGCGTTCGTTGCAAATTGGATGCTATGATGAACAATTGAACAGATAGCATGAGAATCGCCTGTGCTATGTGTAGTTCGCTAAGTGGCCCAGTTGAACTGTTTCCATAGAGTAAGGTGTGGATTTGACTGTCGATTTCGTCAAACTTTGCTTGTGTGTTTAGTTGGTTTGTCTTAATAATGTTGATTGTGGAGTCAATCAGCGATGTTTGATTTTTCATGAGTCTTTCCAAATGTATGTCGTTCTTCTTGAGTCCATTAATGGTTTCGGACATCGTTGTTTCGTAGTTTGAATCTAGCACTCCAAACAGTGAGTGAGCAATATTTCCAACTATGTCGATGGCACCTCGTTTAGATCTTCGAAGCGACAGTATGTTCAGTTTTTTGTTCAATTCGTCCCTTATCTGATCAAAGTAATTCAGCATTGGTTGGCATTTTGTGTTATTTGACGCATTGTCGCACAGTTTTTGCAAGGTTACTGTGCCATCATGTAGAATGTTGAGTTCGTCTTGATATGGTTTGAGGTCATAATAAACGAATATGTTCCAATTGGCAGCTGTTCGTTTAATTGTGTTGAGTTGTTCAAAATAGATTCCTGGTTTGTTTGTGAATTCTGTAGTGTTAATGGGGCTGCATAATGCAATCGGCAGCAGAAGAAGTGCCAAAATGGCAAACAATAGTCCTGGATTGAGACAAGATCGTTTTCTTGGAGTAGCTTCAATGTCAAATAATGTTGTTTTCTTTATTCGGTGACGGGGAATTTTGATGATTAATGAGGTTTTTGAAGAATCTTGGATGGGTTCTTCTTCATCGTCATTGGATCGGTGTAGATGAAGGTTTTTAATGCGCTTCACCTGATTGTCGGCATCTTCATCTTCAGGAAATAAAGGAGCTAACCGATGAACTGACCGTTTAAATATTCCGTTTTGAGTTTTCACGTCGCAAACTCTCACTAAACCGTCGTCGCCCGTATAAATCTTAATGATTCGACCCAGGGGCCATTTTAACACTGGAAGGTTATCATCCTTAATGATAACCATTGTGTTGATCTGTATATTTCTTACAGGACCTTGCCACTTGTGTCGTTGTTGTAATTCACATAGGTATTCCTTGGACCATCGCTGCCAGAAGCTATGTTTTTGTTCCGAAACTCTTTGCCATCGTTCAGTCATCTTTCCTTTTGGGGCCTGGGCATAAACGTCAACATTTGATGTTAATTCTTCTCCGATGAGGAAGTGTCCAGGAGTAATCGCATTTAAGTCATTTGGGTTGGATGAGCTGGGCGTAAGAGGTCGTGAGTTCAGGATGGCTTCGATCTCTATGATAATTGTTTCAAGTTCCTCGTACGTGAGAGAAGCAGTGGATACGTTTTTTACCAATAAGTGTTTTGCAGATTTTACTGCAGCTTCCCATAAACCTCCAAAATGTGGAGACCTGGGTGGAATAAAATTAAATTCAATTCCTTTCTCACTGCAAGCTCCGATAATTTCTTCTTTGGATGATTTTTTCTGAATGATGTCCTGTAGTTCTTCAAGCTGGTTTTTTGCACCAACAAAATTTGTAGCATTATCACAATATAATGCCTTGCAATGCCCTCTTCGTGCAACAAATCTTTTTAATGCCCCAATGAAAGCATCTGTTGTTAATTCCGATACGAGCTCCAAATGGATTGCCTTTGTGGCAAAGCAGCAAAATACAGCGATATACGCCTTCTGAGGTCGTTTTCCACGTGTCTTAAAATGAACCCAAAGTGGTCCGCAGTAATCAACGCCAGAGTTCAAAAATGGACGAGCCGGATTAACGCGCGTTGATGGAAGATTCCCCATTACTTGTTGGTATAATTTTGGCCGTGCTCTTATGCATTTAACGCAATGCTGGACTACTGCTTTGGCTAAACTTTTGCCTTTCAGAGGCCAAAAACACTGTCTGACTTGCGCTAGTAATGCTTGGGGACCGCAATGGTAGTTAACCTTGTGTATTCTTTCTATTAACAGTTTTACTAGTGGATCGCTGCCTGGTAAAATCATCTGATGTCTTGCATCGAATTGCTGTGATGATGAACTTATTCGTCCTCCTACACGAATTATTCCTTCTTCGTCGAGGAATGGTGTGAGAGAGCTTAAGTTGCTTGTTTTCGGCACGAATTGTTCTTTTGTTAAAATCCTTTTCAGCTCTGGAAAATCAGATGCTTGAATCTGCCGTATGATAACTTTTAGTGCTGCATCAAGTTCCAGTGGTGAAAGCTGAAGATATTCTTGCCGAGCGCCTCTATGTTGTTTTGCGTGCCTTGCAAATCGTAGCACATACCCAATGACTCGTTGTACATGTGAAAACGAATTCTTTGAATCAATTGTGTAGACCCAAGGATTCTCTTGCGTGGCTACAGCAATGACTGCGTTGTTTTCCCTTTCATCTTTGCATTCAGCTTTGTTTTCTAATTCCCTTTTGAAGGGAGTTGACCACAGCGCCTTTGGTTGGTACAGGAACATTGGACCGTAAAGCCACATGCTGCAATTTAGAAATGCACGTGGTTTTAATCCTCTTGATAGGATGTCGGCAGGATTTTGTTTGGATGGAACATGACGCCATTGATCTGGGAGTGTCAATCGTAGGATTTTTGATATTCGATGAGCCACATAGATTGGTAGTTTGACTGACTGATTGTGTAACCATGACAGCACAATCTGAGAATCAGTCCAGAAATGTGAAACCTTGTCCTGACAACCTAAGTCAAGCCTTACTCTGGCCATGAGTTCGGCAGCTAAGAGTGCTGCACATAATTCCAATCTCGGAATTGTTTGTTTTGATTGGTGCTACTCGTGACCTTGAACATAACAAATTCAGTTTAACTGTGTTATCCTTTTGGACTGTCCTGATATATAACGCTGCCCCGTATGCCTTCTCTGACGCGTCCGAAAACGCGTGTAGTTGAACATCCTTGCAGTCTTGGTTGCACCAAACATGCCTGGTAACGGTTGCATTATCCAATGTAGATAGGTCTTCTCGATACTGGACCCACTGGGTTTTAATGTCTGCGGGTAGTTCTTCATCCCAATCGAGCTTTAGTTGCCAAACCCGTTGCAGCTGAATTTTTCCAGTAACCAAAACTGGGCCAATTATGCCGAGTGGGTCGTAGATGTGTGCCAAATCAGAACTCATTGTTCTTTTGGTTGTGTTGATTTGGCTGCATATGTTAGCCCTTATGCAAAACGAATCTGATTTTGGCAACCACAACAGACCTAATGTTTTAGTAGATTGTCTCTCTCCAGATTCGAAATTGAGGTCAATTTCTTGATTTTCTGGTGCTATCTCACGCAACAGTTTTGGATGATTGGCGCACCATTTTTTGAGGTTCATTCCTGCCTTGCTGAGAATGGTAATCAATTGTTGTTGGATCTGTAGAGCTTCATAGAGTGTGTCTGCACCGATTAGCCCATCATCTACGTAGAAATCGTTCTTCAGAGATGTCGCTCCGTATGGAAATTTATTCAAATTTTCATCTGCCAGTTTTGTCAAACAGCGCGTAGCTAAGTATGGAGCTGCTCGAGTGCCATATGTAACTGTATTCAACTGATAAATCTTCATCTTGTCTGTCGGGTTTTCTCGCCAAAAAATTAGCTGTAAATTTCGATCCTCCTTATTGACCCAAATCTGCCGATACATCTTTTCTACATCAGTTTTGAGAACGTACTTATGCATTCTAAAACGAAGTAAAATGGAAAAAAGTTCACTCTGAACCTTGGGGCCGATGAACATTATCTCATTTAATGATGGTCCTGACTGGTTGTGTGCTGAAGCATCGAAGACCACTCGTAGTTTTGTGGTTGAGCTGTCTGGTCGAAGCACACAGTGGTGAGGTATAAAGAAATGAGGAAATGTGAACTCATTTGTTCTGACTTCTGACATGTGTCCTAACGCCTCATATTCTCTCATGAATGAAACATATTGCTCCCTTAATGAATAATCCCTTGCCAGGCGTTGTTCAAGGTTTGTAAATCTTTTGTATGCTACTGCCTTGGAGTCTGCCACTTCTGACGGATGAACTTTTAAGGGCAATTTCACAACAAATTTTCCGTCACTTGCTCGAGTGGTATGCTGCAAGAAATGGGACTCACATAGCACTTCATCTTCAGTAAGTGGTCTTTCTGAATCCGGTATTTCTTCCGATTCCCAAAATTTTAGAATTGCCTTTTCTAACTCCTTGGTTGAACAGATACCACACACTGCCTTGCTTGAACGCGCAATGTCCACATTACCAGCCACAATCCATCCAAGCACGGAATTCTGCAAACTTGGAAGATTGCCTGGCAATTTAATTTTTCCATCAATGAGTAGCTCAAAAAATATTTCTGCTCCTAACAGACAGTCAATTCGACCTGGCTTGTGAAATTCAGGATCGGCGAAAATAATATCCCGAGGTAGGTCCCAGCCGTCGATATTTAGGTGATGACCTGGTTGGTCAGATACAATTTTTGGTATTATATGCGCATCTACCTCCTTGGAGAAGTTATTTAACGTCGATTGAACCTGAATCGTTGTCTGATGTCGCATTTTTGTTTCATTTGCTCCCACGCCTTCTATATTCATAGATGTTGGTCTGGACCTTCCGCCCAATTTGTTCAGCAATCTGTTTGTTATTAGATTTATTTGGGATCCTGAATCTAACACTGCTCTGCACTCGATACTTTGGCCATTATTTGCGATTAGTTTAATGCGTGCTGTGCCGAGTAAGACGTAGTTAGCATCACTGTTGGTCAATAGGCTGACTGTATTTTTTGATTGATCAGCTGTTGTTCCACAGTTTGATGACGATGGGTTTGGAGATTGATGCTTCAAATTCTGGAAAGAAGAGTTTTGGTTCCTTGAATGAATTTCCTTCTCGTTGTGCAGTAACGTGTTGT
The DNA here is from genome assembly GCA_943735915.1 of Pherbina coryleti. Lineage (NCBI taxonomy): Eukaryota > Metazoa > Arthropoda > Insecta > Diptera > Sciomyzidae > Pherbina > Pherbina coryleti. Next base: position 116,097,845 of record OX030948.1, on the reverse strand, counting down.
GCCTTTTTGAACATTTAGTACAGTGTCGCGATTTACATGCGTCTGCTTGATGTCCAGGTCTGAGGCAGTTGACACATAGTTTGAATTCCTTGACCCAATTCCATTTTTTATTTAAATCAGCGGTGCAGAATGAATTGCATGCATATATTTTGTGGTTTGCCCTTTTACATATAAGGCAATTCTCATTAACTGATTCGGTCTTGGTCGCGGATGCACATGTCCTTGTTGTCGATGATTCTCCTTTTCCTCGGGCTTCGAAGGACTGGAACCTGCGTACTACGAACTTCAGAAACTCATCAAGAGTGACCAATCGTCTGTTGTTATCCAAGCTTTGCTCAAATGCTATTTGAGAGTCCTGATCCAATTTTTGTATCAATAAATGAGTCAATACAGCATCCCAATGTTGAACTGGAAGTCCTTGTGCTTGGAGTCCATGAATGCATTCTTTCGTTATGTCATGAAGTGCCTTTAATGAAGATGATGATTCTTTTCGAATCGCTGATTGCGACATTAGCTTGTTGAGCAATGATGTCACTAGAAGTCTTTTATTGTCGTAACGACTAGTGAGGATTGCCCAAGCATTTGGATAGTTGCTTCCTGTTGATGGAAGGTGCTTTATCAAATTTCTGGGTTCGCCATCCAGAGATGTTGTCAAGTAATGCATCTTTTTTGCATCACTTATAGCCGCATTGTGAACTAGTTCTGTGTACAAGTCCTTGAATGTTACCCATTGCATGTAATTGCCATTAAATCTTGGCAATGTTATTTTTGGTAAAGCAATGTCTGTGTCTGTTGACGTTGATCTTCTAGGCGATTGAAAGGTCTGCTCCACTGTCATGTGTCGATGGAGTTCGATCAGTGCTTCTTCTGCCCTCGCCTCGAGTTCATAATAGGTCTGGAGGGTGTAGTCTCCAATGATGTCTTCATCAGTTAATTCCCACAGAGCCATATTATTTTTGGATAGATCCATCATATGTTTCTCGATTATTGTTGATTTAATTGTGTAATACGATGAAGGATGCTCTGTATGACGTTGAGTTAGCACTTCATCCAAGCTTTGTCTTAGTGCTTGAATTAGTGCACGCTGATTTCTTAGAAGCTTCCGACCTTCAGCGCTGTTAATTGGTGGTTGAAGATCAGGATTCCTTGTTGCTGCTTGTGGTGCATCCTGCATACCCTTTGATTGACTGGCCGCACCGTTGTCCAAATTTACGAGTTCCATTGCGTTGCTTTCAAACAGTCTAGTGTATGTCGTGACCATATCCTGAATCCTCTCATAATACCTTCTTGTAAAGTACTTGTCGTCGTCAGGCTTGCTTTCCAACGCCATTATCGCTTCATGATTGGAGTAAAATTCATCTCCCCAGTTCTGCAGCCTATCCAATCGCTTTGAATAGTAGCTTGATGTTTTTCGATCTTTGGAATCTTTCGAAAAATTTATTGTCAGATTTTCAATTTCCTTCCCCAGGACATACTGGGCTTGGACCAATTGTTCAAATTTCATTTTATGGAGGTTCAACTGGTGCTCCTGTGACTTAATGTTTTTAAGTTGCTTAACGGATTTATTCGCGGCGGACTAACGCGGTCACACGGCTAACGAATTTAACGAATTTAAAATTTTACGCGTTTAACTTAATCCTTCGTAGCGTTTCACTAAAAGGATCACGTCGGGGTCACCAAAAATGTTTATGTTTAAACACTTAAATGAGCCAACGGCACTTTAACCGTGACTCTTGACGAATGATTGAATTATGCAATAAATGCTTAGTGGAATCTACGGCACTTGAACCGTGACTCCTTGAGAGAATAATTAAACACTTGTTTTGTTGAAGGTTAAAACTATTCTCATTTATTAATTTAAGTGCAAGATATTTATATAAAAGAAAATACACCAATTAACTACAATAATGAAGACAAAGAAAAATATGCTTACGTTAATATAAATTATAAAAAGTATAAAAACATCTGCTTGCATAATTGTTTACAATATTTGTAGTTCAATGTGTTGTAATATAGAACAAGAAAAAAAATGCAGTTAAATTTAAGGTGTTGAAAGTGTGCCAAAAAACATAAGCAAGACTTAGGTAGCAAGTGTTCTGACGAACAATAAATAGATCAATTGTCGAGCGTTGACTTGTAGAACGTTGGCTTTCATTATGCAGCGGCAGAGTTCATATGATTGATCAGCATAATATAAGTTGTTGCTAAACTGCACGTTAACGTTTTGCTTTGGCATTGTTTTGCAATATCAGATTATTGACATTATCAATTAAAAATTGGTCATTAATGCAATTTGTTTTTTTTTGTAAAACAAGCAAAATACCAGTGCAAGTAATTATGTGTTAACAATAGGTGTACTCTACTTAAAAAAAAATTTACGTAATTTCCAGTAATTGCCTAAAAAACTATTACGTTAATATATGTTTGCAAAAGAAATATATATATTTCCGAAAAATACAATTAATTAAATATGAATCTTTTTTTTTTAGTTAATTTGTGCCCAATAATTATTGCAAGATCTTTAAAGCCTCTTTAACTTGTAGGGTACAAATTTTTAAAATTGTTCGCTTATTTCTAAAATGAATTAAGTTTTTTTTTCCGGTATGATATATTTCTTGTATATATTAAAATACATATTATTCAAAAAATGTCCTATAATATAAAAAAAAACATCTAAAAAAACAGACTTAGATCATTTTTTAATAAAATAGATAAGAAACATGTTTGTTTACATTTGTATTGCTATTAAAACAATAACAATTTTTCGAAAAATTATGAAAAATTGCATTTTGGACCATTTTTAAAAATACGATTACTCAAAGAATCGGACGTATTCGGAAAAGTTTTTTATAGATTCTAAAAGATAATAAACCATACTTACAATGTTTGTTGGTTTCAAAGGTGATCTCAACTTGGAAGAAGCTGACTAATAAATTTAACAAAATTTTTTATTTTTCCATAGTTTTATCAATTTTTGAAATTTTTGAAAAAATTCAATTTAACTTTTTTCTTCCCAATAACAAAAACCTTATTTTTTACTATAAATTAACTTTAAATGAAAATTAAAAATATTAAAATATCTTGAAAAATGAGTTTAAAAAAAAAATTTGCCTAAGTGCTCGGAAACGAAAATTGTACCATAAAAAAACTATGAAATTGTATTGACTTTAAACAGGTGTAGCGTTTCCAAAAATTATTTAATGGAACTAAAAATTTAAATTCTTCTTAATTGGAGTATTTCCTTTACAACGATACCCATTTTGTATGATTTGATGAAAAAAAATTTTTGATTTTTGTCCACTAGACGCAACACTGTGCGCCGTCTTGATTTAAGACCCTTATCGTTATGTTGTTTATCTCGTGACAGTTGACGGGTAAGTAAATTACATTTCTAGTTTTCTCATTTATTTTATATTCCGGTGAGACATCAAGAGGAAATTCATGAATAGTATGTGAACTGATGTGTTATTAATATATGATCCGGTTGTCAAGTTGCATTCAATTCGTATTGTGTTTGCATTTGTTTGTTTAAAAGTAGATCAGATTCGAATTTCCTAGGTTCATCGGTTCGAATTATATGAATATATTCTGTTTTTTTTATCTTGCAACGGTTCTGTAGAAATATTTTCTGTTTCTTTCTCTTGTAGTATTTCTATTGAAATCACTTCGTTGAATTCCTTATACTGTAACTCATTTACTAGCAACTTTCTCTTACTGAATCCCAGTAGCTGTCCTATACTGTTTGGTTTTGAAAAATCTATGTCCACGGGTGATACAATTTCAGTTTAAAGAGTGTTGTTGTTCGATTCAATTTCCAGGAAAATTGACTCATCAATGTCTTTTACGGTTGTTTCTAAGAAAAACCCAATATCCTCAAATTCATATGAACCAACTGGTATTGTAATAGTATGTGGTCCGATATGAAATTTTTGTGGACATCTACATTGGGTATAAAATTAAATGTCACAAAGTCTACAAGTCCGCAAACATTTTGTAGCCAATTCAATTCGTGGAAAATATTTTCCAATAAGAGGTGACGTGGTTCCGCTTAATGCCTTAAATTTCTTAATGCCTTAAGTCTCAAGAATATGTGGTGAAAATTTCAAGTCGATATCTCAAAAAATAACAAAGTTATAGCCTAGTGAGTGAAACGCCTTCTAGAGCGCTTAGTGCTGGCGCTTATTTTCAAACTCTTTTTTCTCGAAACCATGTTTTCAAAGTCGGTGACCAAGATTTCTCGAAGCTCAGTGAACCGATCGTTTTGATTTTTTTTCGGGCTTATTTTATTCATAATAATCTCGTACTTGTCATAGGATTTTTTTTTGTAGTTTCGTTCATTTTTTATAGGCAAAATTATGACGTATTTTTGGTCAAAAATCGTTTTTTTACGTTCGAAAGTCCGCCATTTTGTGAAAAATCAATATTTTCAAAAACGGCCATGACAAGTACGAGTTTTTAGTATCTTGTTTAATAATATATTTCATTGTTTTGTTTCTGATGAAATTAGGAGGATCAATCTTGGTCACCGCATTTCACCTTTTTTTCAGAGCGCTCTACAAAAAATGCTGTATCGACCTTAATATTATTTTTTTTTTTTTTAAAAAACTAAAAATACTCTTGAATGTGTATATTTTTAGGTATAAAACCCCTCATTTAAAAATATCCCATAGATTTCCTTAAAAAAATTCACAAACATGACCTTTTTTTTCGGCCTCTGGCTGCGTTTCCCCCCTTAAAGAGATTGTTATAGACATGACGAGTGTTCGTTATGAACGGACGATTGATATTTATTTAAGCTGATTTAAGTAATAAAAAAAAAATAAGTAAAAAAAAAACGCAAATTGTTTTATAATTTTAGTTCTTTATTTATAAACTTTCTAAAGAGTATTACATTTTTTTCAGCACATGTAAAATTTTTCTTATGATAGCTACAAACATTTATTGATTTTTTTATTATGAAAATTTTATTTTAAAATCGATATTTTAACAAAAAAATACGTATATATGATAAAACTTATTTATATATTAACATATAAGTGCAATTTAAGTACTAAAAATTAATTAATTCAAAATTGAATACAATAGTTATTACTTAAATTGCAATATTAAAAAACAAGCAATATTTTTCAGCGCTTGTGAGGCAGCTAGAGGCCAATTCAAACTTTTTTTTTATTTTTCTTCCAATTCAAATTTGGGCAGATCTAAACAGAAAAAAAAATTGCAGAAATGAAGAGCAACATCCAAGCAAAAGGCGATGATTTTTTTCGGTTAACTACAAGTAATATATAAAAAAGCAGGCCATGATATCATTCTGCTTATGTCGAAGGCAGCACAATTGTAGCCAATAGAACAACCTGCAAACACAGATTACACCACAACCTACAATTTACCTACAACACAGACAAGAACCAAAGCATTGCCAACAACACGAAAAGTACAAAAAATGCATGAAATCTTAAAAGAAAATACAGAAAACTTCCCTAATGTTTGATATGGCAGTGCCACGTTTGATACTGCTTGTGTATAACAGTTTGAGTGTAAGTAGCAAACATAACTTGTCAAATGAGCTAACGATAAGCTGTGTTCGAAATACATATATCAACTTCAATCCAACATCGTTCACATAGTCATCGTTCGTTGAAGTCTTCGTTAGAAATACATAATGAAGCAATAAATCTAGAATTAAACAAAATTTAAACTAAACTAAAACTTAAATTGAAATAAAACTAAATCTAAACTTAAACATAGGTTAAACTAAAATTACAATTTAAACTGAACTAAAACTTAAATTGAAATAAAACTAAATCTAAACTTAAACAAAGTTTAAACTAAAATTACAATTTAAACTAAACTAAAACTTAAATTGAAATAAAACTAAATCTAAACTTAAACAAAGTTTAAACTAAAATTACAATTTAAACTAAACCAAAACTTAAATTGAAATAAAATGAAATCTAAACTTAAACGAAATTTCTAAACTAAAATTACAATTTAAACTACACTTAAACTTTAAAATTAAATTAACATAAACGTAAATTTAAACGTAAACAAAATTTAAACTAAAATTACAACTTAAACTACTCTATAACTAACTTACAAAAATTAACACAAACTAAGCTTAAATTAAAACTAATTAAACAGAAATATACTGAAAAATTAAAGAAATTAAAAAGTCAGTAATATACCACATTACCACATAACTATTGAAATGTATTTACTTTACCACTTTCTCACTGAAATTATTGAAATGTATATATATGAAAAATTAAGTAGTCTGTAAGAACGGATCTCTGTTAAATGAAATAAGAAAAATTTAATTATTATTTCAATGTGTATTAAATGACCCAAGTAAAAAAATTGAAAATGACTTAATTTTCATTTGGTTGGTTAGGGATGGAAGATAGGTTTGAGAAGGGAGGATCCCAAACAATTCGCCCCGGATCCTCACGGTGGGTGGGAAACTTGGGGCATGGGTCATAACAGCAGGTCCATGAGCGTCGCGGTTGGGGTTGAGTGGAGGAACAGAGCCCCCCTCTCACTCACAAAATTAAAATTCCTATTTTTCTTTATTTTTCTTACAGGTACCTGAGTTCACAGGACGAGCTCACAAAAAAATAATCCGCACGAGAAATTTTTGTGTGCGGCAAAGGTGTGCTACCGGCCCAGAAAGAACCCCCCCACTTCCCGAACTGGCAGCAAAGTGGCACGCAAGCTCTTGCGGGCCCTGGACGGTAGCACCCACAGGTGCGGTTGTGCGCGTACGCGGGTCGGCCGCCCTGGTTTTTTTTTGTCTGGCACTGTGACCAGCAGCGCTTCAAAGGGCGCTCTCAAACCATAATATAAAAACCAGGACGACCGAACAGAAAAGCAAGCGGGCGCACGCCGAGGCCTAAATAACCACCGCTACAAAATCCTTATTTTGATAAGGATCGGATCAGGTCACCAGATCAGCTGCTAATTTTAAACGTGACGCACTTTTTGGTAATCATCCTGATCAGGTAACATTACTACTTAGCATTGTCAGGTTGCTATGTTAAACCTGATGAGGTTACCTGAAAAGGTAGTCTTATCAGTTTGACATAATAAATGTGATCAGGTTAAAAGGTCTCCAAATGCACATTTAGAAAAAAAAGGAGCATGGGCCCTAAAGTACAATTCCAATAATTTATATCTTTAATTTTTCATTAAATAAAACTTAAAAACTTATTTAATGGCGTTTTAATATTGGTTCCTTTTTAAGGAAAATAAGGCCAAACTGGCTTTATTTCTTTTTCAAATGAAAATAAGGCCGAATCCGCAAAATCGACCTTATTTCCACTTAAAGCGAAATAAAGCCGAATTCGGCCTTATTGCCGTTGGCCTTATTGCACCCCGCCAGCATCAAACTATCGGCCGACTAAAAGTCTGTAATGTGCGGCGGCTCTTAAAGTTTAGTAAAGATTTAAATGGAAACGCTGAGTCATCAACAGAAGAACAACCTCAGTCAGCTGGAGAGGAAAAGTCTCAGTCGCCTATAGATCAATCGTTTACAGTGGATGAAGCTATTGAAGCATTTAGGCAAGACTTAGTTCAAAAGGAACATAATATTGCAGGAATTATTGAAAGTTCACAACTATTTTACAAGCATTTTCAACTGCAGTACAAAGATAATATTAAATTGAGAATCCGTTGTACATATGACATCAATTATATAAAAAGTCGATTAAATATTTCGTGTTTTGAATAACGTCAAGTTGAATACGAGAGATTCTTAAGTAATGGTGAAATTGAGGTGGTTAATAAGGATGATACTACTTTCCGCTCAGTTATGACATTAATCAGCATTCAAGATTATAAACATGACCTGGAAATGAAAAAAATCCTAAATTTTATATAAGATAAAAACGTCGAAATTTGATGATCATCACGCCAATTGCGAATGGTCAAATGATGAAACAACTTGCGGTCCTGATACTTGTGGATGTTCCTCTATCGATAGAATATGGGATGACGCATTGAATATTATAAACTTTTCTTATAATATAAAAACACAAATTTAAACAATTTTCTACAGTAAACATCGTAGTAGCCGTCTGGATAGCATTAAACAATGTCTGAGGAGAGAATTTTAGTTATAGATGTTCAACGTTTCTACATCAATAATGAATTGAGTGTAAAAGAACTGAGTATTTCAGCAGACGATGACTCACAAGTTCAAACATTTGTAATTAAACCGCCCTTTCAATATGCATCTCTGGCAATAAAGGAAAAAGTTTTATATAACTGTCTTTATAGAAATCATCATGGCTTAAAATGGGAAGATAGTGATTCAACTTTAGCAAATATAAGAGAATATTATAAAACATATATAAAAGAGAAAAATTTCAATTATTATATTAAAGGCTTAGAAAAAATTCAGTGGATTCAAAATTTGTTTAAAGATGAAATTTTGTATCATAACCTAGATGATTTGAACTGTCCAAATTTAAAAACTTTGTATAAAAATAATCAATCAATAAATGTTTGTAGCTATCATAAGAAAAATTTTACATGTGCTGAAAAAAATGTAATACTCTTTAGAAAGTTTGTAAATAAAGAACTAAAATTATAAAACAATTTGCGTTTTTATTTATTACTTAAATCAGATTAAATAAATATCAATCGTCCGTTCATAACGAATACTCTTCATGTCTATAACAATCTCTTTAAGGGGGGAAACGCAGCCAGAGGCCGAAAAAAGGTCATCTTTGTGAATTTTTTTAAGGAAATCTATGGAATATTTTTAAAAGAGGGTTTTTATACCTAAAAATATACACATTCAAGAGTATTTTTAGTTTTTTTTATTAAAAACAGCATATTTTGTAGAGCGCTCTGAAAAAAAGGTGAAATGCGGTGACCAAGATTGCTCCTCCTAATTTCATCAGAAACAAAATAATGAAATCTATTATTAAACAAGATACTTAAAACTCGTACTTGTCATAGCCGTTTTGAAAATATTGATTTTTCACAAAATGGCGGACTTTTGAACGTAAAAAACGATTTTCGACCAAAAATGCGTCATAATTTTGCCTATAAAAAATGAACGAAACTACAAAAAAAAAAATCCTATGACAAGTACGAGATTATTATGAATAAAATAAGCCCGAAAAAAAATCAAAACGATCGGTTCACTGAGCTTCGAGAAATCTTGGTCACCGACTTTGAAAACATGGTTTCGAGAAAAAAGAGTTTGAAAATAAGCGCTAGCACTGAGAGCTCTAGAAGGCGTTTCACTCACTAGGCTATATAAAACTGCTCTTACGCAGGTTTATAATATGAGCGCCGCAGCGCTCATTCCTTATAATATTAAAACTTCTTCAGCTTCACTATTGAACTACTACTAATAATTATTTCGCGTTGATACGAAAACAAGCACATTGAGGTTGACAATGATAACTGTTCTCTTGCAAATTGAGTACCTACGCTGAGTCCAGTAACTTTTCAAACAACAGACTACAGGGTGCGTACTTTTTATTAAAAATAATAAGAAAAAATTACCTCTAGCAAAAAATATTTTTCGGTCTTATTTCCATTTTGCTGAATTTTTTTTAGGCTTTATTTCCTTTTCAAATGGAAATAAAGCCGAATTCACAATTTCGGCCTTATTTCTCTTTGAAAAGGAAATAAAGCCAATTCGGCTTTATTGCTGTTGTCCTTATTGCACCCCGCCTTTGATGCTCGATTGGCCGCAACTGACAAGCCAACTATTTAGTTGGTTGTAGGTGCGCACACTGTGCTCGGATAGTTTGCTAATTGCGGGGTTGCATTTGAGAAATATTCCCATGGGGAGTTTAAAAATTATTTGGCTGTTTTGAGTTTTATAAAATTTTTCGTTGCTGACATATTTTTTACTGATTTTTGTGCGGGTATGAATATTAAACATGTTTTGTTATTAGATTATTATGTAATAAGCAGCATTCAACATTTTGCTGGCACTTACGCTATATTTTATAACAATAATTAAAACTTGTGGTGTCCGTGGCGTAGTTGGTTAAAGTGTGTGGCCTCTATGTCAACGAACCTGGAGACCCGGGTTCGAACCCCAGCAGCGACAGAAAATTATTTGAATTCAAATAATTTTTCTGTACGGCCGCCACCTCTCTGCAGACAATGGCAAACCTCAGAGAGTAATCAAAATGCCATGTAAAGCTTCTTGAGAATAAGAACATTCCGTTCATCGCCGTTCGGAGTCGGCGTTAAACCTGTAGGTCCGTTACTCGGTCAATTGTGTACAAACTTAATAACACGCACAACACAATTGATCATAAGAAGCTAGGTCAAAGTCCTTTCAAGGGCTGAAATGGCCAGTTATATATATATATAAATATATATAATTAAAATATATTAAAATATATAATTAAAACTTGTTCATCCCTATTTGCACTCTGCAAAAGACAGCACTTATCCCCATTCATACTTCAAAAAGCAGCACTTTTCAACGAAAAATAAAATTACAACAAAAACACACAAAATGTCCACCAGTGCCCTATTTCACCAAATACAAATTACAATTACAAAATTGTACTTCTTAATCACAATTACAAATTTGTGAAGCGTCAAATTCATTGCACGAATCACAAATCAATATTTCACAAAATAATAAACAATTTCAGAAGTTTGCTATTAAGAAGCTACAAATTGTAAAAATAAAATTGCGAATTACAATTCAACAATTTTTACCGTTTCTCCAAAATTAAGATTTGGAGAAGTCAGTGGCTAACAATACATTGGTAAACACGATGCCACTCACGATTTTAATCCACATAGTCCTGTGTGAAGGATATTCGAAGCTAAAGTTGTAATCGAGATAGCATAGAACTTTTGATTGTTACCCAATAGTCTAAATTTTGGTGGTTAATTTGGCGAAGTAATAATTATCATAATTTTTGCATGTGCATTTTCCTATTTTTGAGAAATGCATACTTGAATGCAATTTTTTAACTTTTTCAAAAAAAATAATATAAGATTTTCTTTCTCGGGTATCAGAAATGGCACCGAAGAAACTTTTCTCAATTATGATTCTTCAAACATTTCTGAATAACACCCTGTCTAAAAGTATTAATTTAAAATAACAACTTAAGGCCACGAATTGATTTTCTACTTTGATATGTTTTGTTAAATTTCATGTTAGGAAGTATTTTTTTTTTAAAGTATCAAAATAGAAAATAAAATCGTAGCCTTAAACTGGTATTTTAAATTGAAACTTTTCAACAGGGTGTTGTTCAGAAATATTTGAAGAATCCAAATTGAGAAAATTACCGTCGGTACCATTTCTGATACCCGCCATTTCTGATTAATTCGGCAAATTTAAGGAATACGTTAACACTTTAATTAATACCACCAAAATTTAGACTATTGCGTAACAATCAAAAGTTCTGTGCTATCTCGATTACAACTTTAGCACCAAATATCCTTCACAGAGGACACTGTGGATAAATATCGTGATTGGCATCGTGTTTAGCAATATATTGTTAGTTTCAGCCAGGGCCGGACCGAGAATTTGTGGCACCCTAGGCCAAGGGTCTAAATTGCGCCCCATATTATTTAACAAGCAAAAAAAAAAAAAGAGTAAGAAACCTCTTTTTAACCCTATTCATGTCACGCTATTTGAATAACGGAAACTGTCACGGTGTGACTTAGAGACACTAATACAAAAAACATAATTATTTTATTGAAAAAAAGAAAGTTTAATACAAAATATCGTTCATGGAGAATAAATTTCTTTTAATAAAATGAAAAATTAAATTATTTATAAATAATGTTGAAATTGTTATTAAACTATTAATTTGTACATTTAAGGCAAACTACACTTTTCTTTGAATGCTCGTTATTCATGGGTTTCTGACTATTGCCACAGAATTGCTTAGAAAATCGTCCTTTTTTATAAGAGGAACAGTTAAGTTGACGCCTCTTCTTTGATTATACTGTCGATGCATTTTATGCTGGGTTTCATGATGAGTTTTCCATTATCACGTCGTTTGCAGATTCCAGTGTCTTAGAGTCACTACGTGACAGTTCATGTTGTATTTTAATATTTTGTGTAATAGGTAAATATTATAAAAACATAAAAAAAATTAATTGTATATTACAGAAATAGAATGACCAATAATAAAATACATTTAACTTATTTTGCTTTAAAACAATATTAGTTTGAAACTTATATAACTTATTTTGCTTTAAAACAATATTGGTTTGAAATTGAATAGTGACCCGAAGACACAGCCTGACATGAAAAGGGTTAATTTGATTTAAGTACATATCTATATTAATAAAAATCATTTTCTGTTTGTTTGACTACAATACAAATCTTAACGGCTGAACGGATTTAACTCAAATTCGGTCTCACATATTACTTGAATCCTAACTTAGGTTATGGTATATTAAGTTTTGACCAACCCTCTTCCGCCCCTTTACAAGTAACGCAAATCTAACTACTAGCGTATTTTTGTCAAGCGAAAATGCTCAACTTATTAATTTTAAGGAAATCCTGTTATTTTGACACCAAAAACATTCACATATCTTTAAAATTGCACAAACTTCTGGTACAACGTCTTTTTCTAATAACATCGCTTTACTTAAAATAACAAAAAAACTATCAGAAATTCGTATATTGTACTTTCGATGCAAATAACTCCTTTGTTTTTGAATACATTTCATTCAAATTTTTTTCGTTGATAAACTCAATTCAAGCACTTAATAAAAACAATTTAAAGGGTATCGTTATCTTAGCGGATATATTTTAATATTTCTTTCAAAAAAAGTCCAAAATATTGACTTTTTACTCAAAAAATGACACAAAAGTTGTTTTTGTTGTTAAAATAATAAAAACTGAAAATTTTCCACTACCTTCTAGATGACATAGCGTTTAATAGCAAAAATACTTCCAATTTTACAAAAAAATTTAATAACTGTTTCTGTCATCAAAAAACATGACCCTACCCCAGTGATTTTTTAAAGAAATTAATTTTTTTCAAAAGTTGTTTTTATTCTTTTTATATAATAGTTAAGCTCAAAGAATAATTTATGTGAAAAATTATACCAATATCTCTTTCCGATCAAAAGTTATCACAATAAATATATTTTTAGACACAAACCAAGCTGCTTTTCAAATGCTTTTCTATTAAGGGGGGAAACGCAGCCAGAGGCCGAAAAAAAAGGCATGTTTGTGAATTTTTTTAAGGAAACCTATGGGATATTTTCAAATGAGAGTTTTTATACCTAAAAATATACACATTCAAAAGTTTTAAAAAATTAATTAATATTAAATTAATTAATTTAAATTAATATTAAGGTCGATACAGCAGTTTTTGTAGAGCGCTCTGAAAAAAAGGTGAAATGCGGTGACCAAGATTGCTCCTCCTAAATTCATCAGAAACAAAAAAAATTAAATATATTATTAAAGTAGATACTCGTACTTGTCATAGCCGTTTTGAAAATATTGATTTTTCACAAAATGGTGGACTTCCGAACGTGAAAGAATGATTTTCGACCAAAACTTCGTCATAGTTTTGCCAATAAAAAATGAACGAAGCTTAAAAAAAAAATCCTATGTAAAGTACGAGATTATTATGAATAAAATAAGCCTGCAAAAAAATCAAAAAGATCGGTTCTCTGAGCTTCGAGAAATCTTGGTCACCGACTTTGAAAACATGGTTTCGAGAAAAACGCGTTTGAAAATAAGCGCCAGCACTGCGCGCTTTAGAAGGCGGTGCACTCACTAGGCTATAACTTTGTTATTTTTTGAGATATCGACTTGAAATTTTCACCACATATTCTTGAGACTTAAGGCTTTAATTTTAGAAAAAGGTCTGCGTTTCCCCCCTTAATAAAAATAATTTTCTGTGAACATTAAAACTACTGGGAAACTGGGATTACTCGTGAATTTTGTCTTTGTCTTGCATTTATTTATATTTAGTGCGTCTAAATAGTTTTAAATTAATTGTTTTTTCAAACTGGCTTGAAGACAAACTCACTGAATCTTGCGCGCTCAATAAACTGCCCAATAAATAAACTAAATTAAAATAAACTAAATAAATAAAAACATTTTAATTTGATCACACACATTTGATCATCTTCGTCTCATCAAGTGTCAATGACTCATCATCGTGACAGAAACCAAACTCAGAAACTGCGTAAGATATTGTGCACTAAACGGACTGCACAATAAATTACATAAACACTGAATATAAACACACAGCCTATCTTCGTCTCATCTAATGTCTCCGACTCCGATGCAAACTCGTCAAAGGGAGCTGCGTCGCAACAACAACAGCAGCAGTAACAACAAAAACGAAAGTACGCCAAAATCACAAAACAGTGCAAATACTTTGGGCGCTCAACTGCTGGCTGTGGAAGAGCGTCTGAAAGCTCACTCAAAGCAAGAAATCAGGGAATTGGAGGAGCGTCTTCGGCAACACACCGACAACCTGTTTAATCGACTGTCGTCTGAAATAGCTAGAGTGGCCTGCAGACTGGAGAGTGAGGTTGCCTCATTTGAGAATAAACTCACGGAGTGTAACAATAAAATCCACTCGCTGGAAGAACAAGTGTGCATTCTTGCTACTCGCTGTGATCAACTCACTCAACAGCTTAATGAGAGCAACAACATCAACAACAATAACAACAACAACAACAACAATACCAACATCAATAATAATAGCAGCCATGATACAATTATACAGGTAGCATTGACAAGTATTGATTTTCTCAGCAACAAGGAAACCACCATCTGTCAAAAACAGTTGTTCGTGCAACAAAAATTAAACGAATGTAAAAATAAATAAATTCCGCAAAATATGTGCGTTAAATAAACAATTATAATAATGAAAGTTGTGAAAAAATTATGTGTGATATGTGTTTAACGTTTTCCAGCCGTGGTGTTTTGATTTTAATTGAAAACTTCTTTAATTTCGCCCACATGCATCTGCAGCTGCTGAGGTTGCTGCATTTAAACGTTTTCAACATTTTTTTTTATGCTTGCACTTAATAACACAAAGTTCACAAGTTATCTTCGTTGTAGTAATAATAATTCACTATTGATTAAATAAAATAGGCAATATTTTGTGAGAAAATGTTTGGTTATTTGCAAGCGCTGAAACATAAAAAATGGCGAAAACATAAGCAATAATTGAACGCTCTCTTTCTTGACTTTTTTTTTGACAGATGCTGGTTTCCCAAGCAACTGTCAATACTACCTTGTATTATTATACCATGAATAGCAGCTGGGTTGATCACAACTCAGACGCTGTTCTCTTTGGGCTGCCTTTTTCTAACGAAGAGAATCTTAAGAGTAGTTTTAATTTAATTTGTCGCTCAATTGACTTTTTCTCTCCACCAGTAAAAGACATTTTCCGAGTTAAGACAAAAAATAATAACTTGCGTGGTGTTGTTATTGTCAAATTTAATACGCCATACGACAGAAATCGTGTGTTAAAGGCTTTTGGCGATTACCGTCGGCAAGCAAAAAAGGATAAATTTAAGAGACGCTGGTTTCGAGTCCAACAACAACGTTTATCTGAATGAGAGTATATCTGCAGATAACAGAAGGGTGCTGTATGCGGCAATTAATTGCAAACGCAGAAAAAGTATCTTTAATACATTTACTCTGCGTGGTGCTGTCCATATCAGACTTCAAAAAGATGGAGAGGCGATTCGAGTCAACAGCATCGAAGAGTTGCAGAATGCTGTATGTGCTGCTGTTGCTGTCGATGCAGAATAGTTATGGTTTTATTTTAGGTATTGTATTATTTCTTCAAATTAGTAAGTTACTTTATCTGCTTCTCCCTGTATCTCATTCATGCTTTATCTGTTCTTTGTTTTCTATGACTATCTTAGCTTTCTCTAATGCTTACAGTTGTGTTGTTAGTAATATTGTCTCTTGCATCAAGTGATGTCCACAAGACCATGATTGGCGTTCTCTGTAAGCAACATTCCGGATTGAACATTGTTCATTTCAATGCTAGAAGTCTCAATGATATTAAGTTAGATTATGTTCGGTACTGCTTCGAAAACTCTTGCGTTGATGTCATTTGTGTCTCTGAAACATGGTTTCACAAAGACATCGGTGACTCTTGCCTGAATTTAAAAAACTATAAGCTATTTCGCAATGACCGAACTAATAAGAAAGGTGGGGGTGTTGCTATTTATTGCAAAAATAATTTAAATGTTAATCTGTCAGGGGTGTCCAGTGGATCCGAGGTTGAATTTCTTAATGTTGAAATTTGTGACAATCGTACCAAAGTGTTCTTGTCGTGCGTGTATAATCCGTATCGTAATTGTTGCTTGGATCGATTTTTTGTTAGTGTGTCAAATTTGGCAATTGACTATGATCATTTTGTTATATGTGGAGATTTCAACTTAAACATTTTATCGATGGATAACCTTGTTAGGCAATTTCTCGATAAACTTGCTGAGGTTGGACTGCATACGGTGAATACCAGTATACCTACACGTTACGCAAATAACGTTTCTCCGAGCTTATTGGACCTTTTGTAGTCTCAGATGTCTCTGATGTTTTGCTTTTTGACCAACTTTCTTTTATTTCTGATCACGATCTCATTTTTTGTTCTTTAAATACAAATCTTACACCTACACTCAAAAAACAAAGTGTTTATCATAAGCAAGAAATGACGGAAACACTTAAAGTGTTTGGAAAATTATTTGTGTCAATCTCGAATTGGTATCTGCCTTAAATAACTAACTTATTACTGCCAAACATTTCGAGCTGTTTTTGACAAACAGTGAAAATGTTTTTGAGACATAGCTGCTTTCTTTCTCCCAAACACTTCTCATTGTTTTTGGCAAACAGTTTGTATGTTTTTTATAAACAGATTAATTGTTTGTTGCAACGAATTCTAATCTTTAGTTTAACTAATCGCATAATTAATGCTGGAAGTAATAAAAAATCAACAGATTTTTTTCTATATTTCATTTATTAAATGGGTAATAAAAATTATTATATGTATATGTAATTATAATTAAGTGGGTATGAAATTAAAAGGATTTTAATAACAACTTTTTTTACATACAATTGACTGCTAAGTTATTTTTAATGTAAATCAACTTGTATAGTTTCTTATTAGGTAAATTTTCAAATAAAATAGAAGAGAACTCATTTTGTTCTTTTACGAAAAAACTTGTAAATGAGGATCAAAAGTAATTGTTTCAAATGATTGACAGCACAAATATATTTTATCGTCTGTTCTAATTATGAACTTAATTAACTGATAAAATGGGATCTCATCTTCATAATATTGAAATGTTATAAGGCAACCAGGTTTGAATCTTATGTTATATATTTCTATCCAATCAATAAACGTAAAAAATTTAGACGGAAGTTGAAATTTGTTTTTAAATTCATTTTCGTCTCTTAAGGACATATTACTTTTTATATTTAAAGTACGAGACTTAATGCTCATTTCATTATAATTAAAAAGAATATAACAAATTTAAATTTGATGTTTCAAGGCTAAAGTATAAAGTAAATTTTTCGACACTTTGCTACTCTTCCAATCTCTTTGAACTCTTGATGCTTGGCTTCAAATCTCATACAACTAATGTGTATTAAAGGCCCAATTGTGTTCATTATATAAGGATAATGAACACAAAAATGAAATTTTGGCCTGAGATTCTCTTTAAACAACGACATGTACTGGTCATGGTGGTCACTAATATGATTTTCTAGTAATTTACAAATGTTTATGTTGGTTTTTCCCATATAAATAATCAATATGATTTCTCTTAAATTTAAATAAATATTCCAAAATTTATTACCCGGTGGTATTAAGTCACCGATTAAACAGTTTAGATAGAGTATAAAATTATTCATTTCTGCAGCAGAATACCTTAACTTGGTTGCGTGTAATAAAGTTTCCTCCCTAATTTGTGGTGGCTTGTTTAACAATTTACCAAAATCAAACGATTTTAATCTACCATTAAGCACATTAAGCGTAAATATATTGTCTTTATAAATGAATTGTTTCAAAATGTTTATAATATCATAGTGAGCAACCCCCTCCAGAATATCATGCATGACATCTACGCTTAAGTTATCGACGACTTCAAAATTATGTAACTCATTAAAAACGCATTTCTCTTTAATACCGGTTAATTTCATATCATTCAGTTCAACATCTTGAGCATAATTAGTTTCATTCCTTAAATCTTTAAAATTCTGCGAACACAAAATGTTTGTTGTGCTTTTATCGCATTTACAAATCCTGCAAAAAACGTTTGCTCTAAAACTTTCACAAAATCCTAATATTTGGTTGAGGCCTAAATTGTCACCAAGTATAAGAGAAGGTATTAATTTAACATTTTTGTAGTTTAAATTATCAACTTTTATACCAATGGTTTGCAACTCATTTAATTGTTTAATTAGCGGAGAAAAAATACGGTTATTTGCGTCCAAGCCTAATTGTTTACGCTCCGAAGAGAAAAAAGCATTGCCATATAAATTTGGTTCAGTTTGGATTGCAAGTAAGGTGGCATGCATGCAATCATAACATAAACTGCACCAATTTTATGCACCAACGTGTAGATGTTGAGGCTCATGTTCAATGACCACTATATCTTCATTATAGTGGTGTTCTAATGATGCATTTGAATGCGTTTTTGAAGATGAAGAGCATGTTGGAAGATCCATATCTTCATCAAATTCTTTGATTACAAGAAGTAAATTGTGTCCGTATTTTTCAACATACGGCACAAAAAATTCTTTTTTTATTTCAGCACCAGTAAGCTCGTGCACAAATTTAAAACTCTTATTTTTTTTGAAATATGAAGAAACTAAAAAAATATTACATAAAATATTAGAGAGCGATATTGTTATAAATGAATACCAGCATCATAATATTTTTCATATGTAAAATCACCAAATCCAGTATCAGGGACAATTTCTAACTGATTTTTGTACATTACTTGAAAAGCTACAAAGTATTCAGCCATGTTTAAAATTTCTAGTTTTCTTGTTGTTAAAATGAACTGATTCCTTTCCTCTGCGAAAGAAACAAAAAGCGACGACAAACTGAATGACCAACAAATGGGCTATGGCTTTTATACGTACCAGCAGCTGTTAAAGTATGAAATTTGTAAATACTTACCTCCACAATATTGGCACTCTGTATTCATCCACATAGAAGCTTGCACTGTTCCAAGTTATTGAAGCATCAGGTCTGTGCTAGGACTAAAATCAGCATAGGGCATTTTCGGCAATACTTGGCGTTGAATGTAGGCCTCCGCAGTTGTTTCTGTGGTTGCAAGCGTCTTCGTTGGAGGCAGCAGCAGCTTATTATACACTAATAGGTATCAATAAACTACTTATCATATAAACACAGTTATTAAAACAAAACTTTATACACTTAAACACGAAACGAAGTACTTACATTTTGACGTCTGACTTGATTTGAAGACTTTGACAAAGTGATGCCAAAGCGGCATGTTTTGTGAGATGGCAAATACAAAGAGCTGGCTTTAATAAGCAATATAATTATTTGTCGTTATTCATAGAAATGTTTGGGAGTAACTCATTGAATCATTTATCTTGAAGTGTTTCACTGAAACAGTTGCAGTATTTAGTGATAATGATAGAATATTTCTATTGAAATATTAATGTTTTCATTTATCATTAGCATATGTGTAATGTTTGAATCAAAGTAGAATTATTTCGAAAAATTAATTAGTATTAATTGCAACTATCAAGCATTCATCTTAAATATTTTTTTGTTTCTCACAAAATCAATTCAAACAATCAGTTTTTTGAGTGTATTGTAACGGAAGAAACTTTTCGTTTTCGTGACTATAAATCTATCAATTATGCATTTTTATTTAATGATCTATCTTCTAAAATTGGTCTGATTGCTGGTTTTTTAGTTCTGTCCATGAAAAGCTAAATTTCTTCGTTAATAAAATTTGTGGATTGTTTGACTTACATGTTCCATTAATTTCTCGTCGTGTGTCAGATAAATGTTGTCCCTGGTTTACAAATAATGTGAAATTGGCTCTAAAACAACGTAATAAAATGTACAATCGGTGGAAAAGAAACCCCACAACAGCAAATTGGGAACAACACAAAAGAGCTAGAAATGTAGCTAACGTGACTGTAAAATTAGCAAAACGTAGGTTTTTCATGTCTAAACTGGATTATGCACAACCATCCAAAAAGCTCTGGAACAACTTAAGACTGGCTAGGGTATGTAATGTTAAGACTGATCAGTGTCGGGTAGACCCTTATATTCTGAATGAGTACTTTATTACAAGATCATCATCTACACATATAGCGTCTACTGTTGGTATAAGAGCTAGTAATTCTGTAAGTCCATTTTGTTTTGAATTCGTTGCTGTTAATGAATATGAGATTGCATGTTGTGTAAACAAGATAAAATCATATGCCGTCGGAGACGATGGCATATCAATTAAATTTGTTAAATTAATTCTACCGTACATAATTAGCCCTTTGACACACATTTTTAATCACTGCATCACAAGCTCTTGTTTTCCCGAGGCTTGGAAAACAGCGACAATCATCCCGATAGCCAAAAAAAGTAATGCTCATGAACCAGCTGATTTTCGCCCAGTAAGTCTCTTATCATCGTTATCTAAAGTGTTGGAGTCTATTATGGCCGTGCAAATATCAGAACACATAAAAAATATAATCTTTTGTCACCATTTCAGTCTGGCTTTCGATCAGGCCACAGCTGCTCTTCAGCTATTGTTAAAATCTTAGATGACATTAGACAGCTATATGATCTCGGGTACTTAAGTTTGCTGTGCCTGTTAGACTTTTCCAAGGCTTTTGATTCAGTTGATCATGCAATTCTATGTCGTAAACTGGAGTTAGAATTTGGTTTTTCTGGTTCGGCAGTCCGTCTGTTATATAGTTATTTAGTCAGAAGGACTCAAAGAGTTAGGGTGGGTAATAGTTTTTCCGCTTTCAGAAATTTAGCCAATTTAGCCTGAAATTTAGGCTCAGTACTTGGTCCGCTCTTATTTACAATGTTCATTAATGACATTTTCAGCATATGCAATCATGTTACAATGCATGCATATGCTGATGATCTTCAGTTGTACCTGTCCAGACCTATTGGTCACGTTGATGATTTATGTGTAATGTCAAAGTAAACGAAGATTTGTGTAAAATAACAAATTGGGCTAAAGCTAACAACCTTATGCTTAATCCACTTAAATCATTTGTGTCGAGCTTAAATTTGTTGATAAGGTAAAAAATCTCGGTTTTTATATTAACTCCACACTCTCGTGCGAAGATCATATAAATTCCGTTGTTAGCAAGGTTTATTATACACTGCGAAACCTAAGGTGGACGGCATCATTTGTGCCAGTAGAGACCAGAAAAAAATTAGTGCTTCAGCTAATAGTGCCAATTATTTCCTACTCAGATGTAGTGTATAGTAAAGTTGATTCCCGATCCAAGCTTAAGTTACAACTTGTGTTTAATAATGCTATAAGATACATTTTTGGTCTTAGAAAGTTTGACCGTATTAGTCACTTGAGCAATAATGTTCTCGGTTGCAACATCTTCAACTATTTGGATGCTAGAAACTGCATCTTTTTACACAACCTGATCTACACTCACACTCCTGACTACTTATTTGAAAAGCTACAATTTTGTAGGTCAAATAGAAATTTGAATCTTATAATCCCTGTCATCTTATTACCTTATAATCGCAAGTAAACGCAACTTTAAGCATGTAATTTTCCAACATTTCTCTTAAGTCTCTCTCTTTCTCTAATTCTAAGCAAATCTTTTTTACACCTAAAATCAATAATAATTATTAAATCTTTATTTGTTCTTAATTCTCTTTCTGTCTCTCAAAAACAAAAAAAAAACGAAGAAAAAAAAGTTGCAATTGTTATAAAAACCTTAACTGAATTAAAATTTTTTAATATTCATTTGTTGTTATTCTTGATTGTTTCGATCTTTTCGATTTTGATTTAGATATTATTTATTATTTTGTTAAGATCTTTGAGTAATTATATTAAGTTAAATTTTTCCTATTTCTCTGTTGCTTATCACTTGTTATTTGTTGTTTTTTATATGTGTATTCTTACTGCATTCAAAAGACTCTGTCTTGTTTGTGAACAATTCTTTCTTAAATAAATTGAAATTGAAATTGAAATTGAAACTGTAACGGGCAGTGGAAAATGGCAGTGGTGTCAAACTATGAGTCTAAGAAAAGTTTTGAATTCACCTATCATGTTTCCATATAGGTGCAGGGTGCATGCGCGCCGGGAAAAAGCTAGTTATGTATAAAACTCCCAACTTTATTTGTATATAAAATTCAATATCTAATAAAATTGGGCTTTGGTCGTTATTTTTCGAACTTTAAGTACAAAAAATAAGGCATACAATTAAATATATAAATCAAAATAAGGAAATTAACATATCTCAAACCACTGACTAAATTATGCCCTTCATTATGTTGGCGGAGTTTTTTATCTACATAAAAAAGAGAGGACTTATATTATCAATAAATAATTTTATTTTAACTTACACCAAAAGTTTTTTCCGAGCTTTAGTGGCTGCAAAATTGTTGATAAGATCATCCAGTTCCAATTTTTTTACTATATCGCGTTCGATGGAAGGGGTAGCTAAACCACCAAGACAATCTTGGAGCATTGTTAATTTATTTTAATGAATTTTAATATGACCTTTTCCATTCAATTATATTGAGAATTGTTTAATGAGCTTAAGGCCAAGTAATTTATTGAAGAAAATAACTAACAACCACAACAACTCTGTAAAGAGCAAATTATACAGCAGACTAGTTTCGTTGGACGCTACTTCAACCTTCAACTCCAGCATAAATAAATTGGCCATTTCAGCCCTTGAAAGGACTTTGACCGAGCTTCTTAAGATCAAATTGTGTTGTGTGTGTTATGAATTGCTTGTACACAATTGATTGAGAACTGAACCGACATGTTTTATGCCAACTCAACACGGCTCATGTTCTCAAGAAGCTTTTTATGGCATGGTTTATTCTCTGAGGTTTGACATTGTCTGCAAAGAGGTGGCGACCGATCAGAAAATTTTTTATTAAAAAAAAAATTTGCCGCGAGTGGGAATCAATCTCGCGCTCTAGGCATGCAAGCTACACACTCAACACGCATGCCACGGCCGCCATATATATTTCCATATATATTGATTGATATTTTTTTTTTAAATATGTAAGGCGCCCTCATCTGTATGCGCCCCGAGCCCTGGCCTTACTGGCTCGGCTCTAGGGCCGGCCCTGGTTTATAGGGCCTATACTTACCTTGGCTTAAAGACATTCGTAGTTTTTTTTATAAAAGTCAAAGCATTTTAAGATCGTTATTTTTACTATTTTGCTCAAAAAAACAACTTTGTCCTTGCGGGGCATGAAGACATCCTTCTTTTTCCTTAAAATTTTTGGGTGATCTTATCGCGACACTTTCGGCACTTAGGTTTTTTTCTTTATTAGAAACCGTATTTTAATCGCGCACACTTATTTATTTATTAATTTATTAGAAAAAAACTACCGGCACGATCTCGAATTTAACACTTATTTAATGCGCGAACAGCTGATTCTTTTATCTCGATGTGGAACCCAAGTGCACAATAGTGCCGTCGACAAGGGCTGCCACCTGCTCAGCGGAGACGGGTGTGGGTATTTATATTACGATAACAAAAAAAAACGAAGACAATAGTGCAGGTGTGTTTGATAAGACTTTTTAATCAAAGTCTTATCAAATGTATGCACAGTGGGACCGAAAGAAAATAAAACACGATAAAAAAAAAATATATTATTATTATTGTTAAAATAACGCGATTTTTTACGAATTTTTGATTTTAAAAAAGAATACACGAGGAAAAAAAATAACCCAATTTTTGGGTCGCACTCTAATTGCGGGTTCAAGGGGACCACTTGAACCCTCACACGATTCGGTGGAATCAATTTATTTCACCTGTTCCGGACGGAACGAGGCTCGAGTGCGAGGGGCCTAACACAAAAACAAAACGCGCCAAAGCGAACGCGGAACAATAAATACACACGCGGCAAAAAAAACCCAACGGAAAAAAACGCGGTACCACAAAGGGTCAACCGGACAATCAAAAAGTAAAACACTGTGTGTGGCGAGCGCGCCAACGCACACAAACCACAATGCAAATATATATATATAAAAAGGGTACTCCCTGATTAACGTCCAGGTCCTGGCCGTTATCATTAATTAAAAAAAAAATCATTAGGCACAATTCAGTTGATTTCCGACACCACTTGGTACACTTCCACACTCTTTCACTGTTCAGTATGAACTGAACTGCCAACCAGCGGTGCAGACTGACGATGCTTAGGTTCCACAAGATGGGAACCTAAACACAGCCATCTTTTTTCTAGCATAGATGCGGTTTTCGCAGAAACCGGTATTCACACCTGAAGGCTTTGCTCACACCTATTTTTAAAATCGTTTTACGGATTTTTTAAGGTGCATCTTGAGCAAATTTAAATAAAACCTTCTACCCACCAAGTGTTTTTCTACATCTTGGCGGCATCTATGCTAGTATTGGTGTGGCAACACTCCACACCTTCCACAGCCCACAATGGCTACCCTCATTGTGACTTGGCCAAGTGATTTTTACTTTTTTTCACAATAACAGTCCTAGTCCTGTTCGTTTTATTTGTCGCGCAATTCCGTGCGTTCAGTCACTCGTGGGATTTCAGTTTCGTCGAGCATGGAGCACAAGTAGAAACCTTAGCCAAACCGAGTTTTAGAAGTAATAATTAAAGTGGTTTAATGACCACTGGAGTGCATGTGTGTGTTGGGCGCCACTCCAAACGCACAGTGATTACGTCCGGACAAAACAAAATCGTCATTTTATGACTACTCATAAAATGGTCGCCGTGTAGTTTTGTCCGTACTTCACTTTGGCGCAACTAAAGTTTTAGACCGCGACAATCTTGACAAGCCAATGCAACTTTTGGGACCTCTTAGAATACGATCTAAATTTTTCGATACGCCCTAATAGACATGACTAAATCGACTTAGGTGGTGATGCTGATCAAGAATATGTATATATACTTTACTATACCTACTACGCCTCTTTATGGGCGTTACAAACAGAATGACAACTTTTATATACCACTTTTACATTTTTTAAACGTGGGGGTATAAAGATGGCCCAGTAATTAAAACAAGATCTTCTTCTTTTGAAGCACTTAAACTAAATTTTACATTAAACTGGAAAAATTATTTATTAAGAAATTTATTTGCGGTGTATAAACTTTTATATTGGATATTTGGGTCTTCTCTTCACTTCTATTACTCGAGCTGCTTTGTATTCGCCAGCGCTACAAACTTGTAAATAATTAACACACGATTTTTTTCTTGTAAAAAATTCATACAAATTGTATAAATTTGTAATCAAATAACAGTTTGGTGAAACGGGAAATTAAAAATTTGTAAACAATTTTCATGTTTGTGCAGGGGCGGTTCCAGGAATATATTTCGGGGGGGGTTTCAAAAATATTTATGTACGTTATATATATAAAGGGTAGTTAAATTTTAAAGGCCGATGTTGATTTTGAATAAAACACAAATTATTAAGGAAATTATTGTCATTTCTTTTTATTATGATAATATTGGTATGGTAATTTTTTTTGGTAATATTGGTAATTGTTTATTTTTAAACAGAAAGTTGTGCAAAATTAATTTAAAATTACACAAAAAAGGTTTAAGTTACTACACAAAAAATTGTAACGTTAAACTCAAAATGTGTAAAAATTTAAAATATGACAAAAAAATATGCAAAATTACACGTAAATGTGTAATGTTGAACATTAAATGAGTCATTTCATTCACGGAAAAAGATTTGGTATCACTGAACTAAATCAACGTGATTTAAAATAACAAGTTCGAGGCAAAAAAAAAAAAACTTCAATAGTATAAAAAAAAATCAATACAATTATTAGTAAGCTGGAAAGTTTAATTTAAAAGTTTTCTATTTCTATATTTATTTTATTATTTTTTTATTTTCTTAAAAGTGATAACATTATTTCAATTATTTTTTTATAAATTAATTATAAAATTAATTATCATTTTCTTAAATGAATTAAAGCTTAAAGTGATAATAAGCTACCTGAGTTAACATATGTTTTCACATAACTACAATTTGAATTTAATGCAACTGAATACCAAAATATATTAAAAAAAAAAAACATTCTATATCTTATTGCTTACTTTTAAAGGGTGTTTTTTTCAGGGGTTTGTTTTTCGAATAGAGATAAAACTGGCATTTTGTGGTCAAATCTGGCAACTCTAATGTCATTTATGTTCAGTTTGGTTTGCCATTTCATCATGAACAGGTTGACAAAAGAACACCGCTTGCAAATGGGCCGAAAATGAGATTGATCTCGATGCTGATTTTCATCACAAAATTTTGTTCAGTTACGAGGCTCATTTTTGGTTGAATGGCTACGTCAACAAGCAAAATTGCCGCATTTGGAGTGAAGAGAATCCACATGAGATCCTTGAGACGCCATTACATCCACAAAAACTGACTGTTTGGTGTGCTCTATGGGCTGGTGGAGTCATTGGGCCATACTTCTTCCGAAATAATGCTGGAGAGTCAGTTACCGTTAATGGAGACCGGTATAGAGCCATGATAACCGACTATTTTGTTCCCGAATTGGATGGCATGAATGTGGATGAGTTGTGGTTCCAACAAGACGGCGCTACATGCCACACAGCGCACGTCACAATCGATTTATTGAAGGAAACATTCGATGAGCGCATAATTTCGCGGAATGGACCTGTCAATTGGCCACCAAGATCGTGTGATTTGACACCATTGGATTATTTTCTTTGGGGATATGTGAAGTCGCTCGTCTACGCCAACAAACCAGAAACGTTAGGGGACTTGGAGGCCAACATTCGTGGCGTTATTGCCGACATACGGCCCCATATGCTCGAAAAAGTGGTTGAAAATTGGACCTGTAGAATTGGCTTTATTGGAGCCAGCCGCGGAGGCCACATGCCCGAAATCATATTTAAACATTAATGTCATAAAATTATCCTTCCAATAAAGCCAAATTGATGGACATTAAAACGATTTTCTTGTGTTTTATTTCAATTCGAAGTTCTATACCTCTAAAAAAAACACCCTTTATTTACGCAAGAGTAAGGAAATAGAGCAATGGTACGAAGGAAGGGGCATATTTTTACACATTTTTTGTTGAAAAATAAACACGAAGAGTTTCATCTTTTACACACAAGTTGCGTAAATCGTTAAACATTTTCTGTGTAATATCCAACAAAAAATGTTTAAAAATGTGCATGTGTAAATTTAGACACTATTAGTCAGAAAAGCGTTGCTGACGATTATCGTCGTAAAATTCAACAGAAATCGTTTAGAGTGTACATTAGAGCGGGAGAACTTTTTTCAAAAAATCGTATGCGTGGATAATGTTCTACGGAGCAAATTCAACTTTGCTCAAGAAACCGTTAGTCTAAAATCTATTTCGATCCTCTGGTTTTTCAAAAGAAGTTTATAATTTGTGTTTTGCTGCAATATGTGAAAAAATTATTTCACTTATTGGAAAAAGCTTTGCTACGAAAAAAAATTGCCATCCACATTTCACTCCATATTCACTCCATATGATTGTGTGGTGCTCAGGATTATTTTTTTGTGTTAAATACCACAAGCTGACGCTGGAGTGAAGATAATTATAACAATAAAACTTATTTCTCTGTTTATTTGACTCGAATACAAATCTTAAAGGCCAACATAAAACCAACATCAAAATAAATAAAAACTACAAAAACCAGAATTTTTGAACCCCCAAAACCCCCCCTGGATCCGCGCCTGTGTTTGTGAGATGTAATCTACGACTTCAAGTCGCATTTGGTGAAACAAATATCAACAAATTTGTTATAAAACACAAATTTGTGATTTGTATTTTACAACTTAAATTCACAATTTGTACAATAGTAGTGATACGAAAATTATTGATTATTTTACAATTTTGTTGCAATTTTCTTACAATTCACAAATTTGTAGAATGGTAAAATAGGGCACAGTTGGCAAACTATTTGATCGGCTAGTGTTCGGACTTCCATAGCACGCCATACCCACTTGGCAGTCTGCAGATAGTTGCCAGACTTTAAAATCAAGTGGAAATCTGACCTCCCATTTGATTTTTTAGTTGGGCTTGATTCAATCGTTAGGTGTGCGCACTTCCATAAGACATCATGCCCACATGAATACAAATCAAACTATCGGCCGACTAAAAGTCTGTAGTGTGCGATGGCTCTAAGAGTTTAAAATTCAGTTGTTTGCTTACAGTATCATTATTACGTAATTTTATAGCAAACTCTGTATTTTTAAATTCGTTTTCACTCAAATCAATAGGTACTGAAGCTGAAAATACTTGTACGATGCAAAATATGTAAGTAATATGATGAAATTATTTTTCATTATAATTCTTCTCAACAGATGTGTTCTTTTGTCAACGATCTATTTTGAAATGATATGATAAGAATTGTTACTCGCATTTATAGCCTAATTTAGTAATTCTCTTCTTCTGCTTTCTAACTTCTCCTGATATAACATAGTATTTCATTATATCTTGCAATATTTCATAAACATACATATATACATACGTACAGTAATTTATTAAAAAGTTATACATTCACGTTTAACCGCAACTATAAGTAGACCTCGGATTTTGCATATTTGCATATTTTTGAAGGATTAAGATAAGTAAATTCTGATGAT
The DNA here is from genome assembly GCA_943735915.1 of Pherbina coryleti. NCBI lineage: Eukaryota > Metazoa > Arthropoda > Insecta > Diptera > Sciomyzidae > Pherbina > Pherbina coryleti. The sequence goes on along the minus strand of OX030948.1, from coordinate 116,069,080 downwards.
ACCAAAGTTCGTTTCATTGAAAAAAAAGTTGAAAACAATTTTTTTTTTGGTATATTTGCATGAAAGGCATATGCATATATATGCCAAAATATATGCAAACTATGCAAAATGTATGCAACATATGAAAAACATGTGCAAAATATGCAAAAACTTCCTTTGTTAAACGAATCAAAATATAATATAAAAGCGATTTAGAGGGTAGTACGAGTATATATATTAGAGTGGATCGGCTTCCATACAAAAAAAAAAAAGTTTGAAAAAACCACCCCCTATTTCAAAGCTGACCTTGAATGGATTCCAAAATAAGAATAAAAATTTTTTTGGACCATCGGAAAAAGAGCCGAAATGGTATTTTTCCTATAACTTGAGCATAACATATCCGATCTTAAAAAAAATATGTCGTTAAAAGTGCTTTACGAGTACCACATTTTCTCTTCAAAACATTTTTACTTCCAACGTCATATTTGACTAGTAAACCTCGTTAGTCCGATTTACCCCCCTAAAATTGCCTTTTTTTCCTCATAAAATTAAAGTCCTAAAAATTTTTTACATTTTGTCCAAACAAATTATTGGGCGTATTTGGGAATCTTATGAAAATTGGAGCAGTTACATTGCACATTTTTTCGATGCCACATTTGCACTGAGATATTAGAAAAATTTTGTTCCATTCCACTTCATCGTATTTATAGGGATGTTTAAGCAAATCATAATGTTCTTTTAAGGCGTCCATGGCATAGTTATTAAAGTGCGTGGCCTCTATATCAACGAACCTGGAGACCCGGGTTCGAACCCCAGCATCGACAGATAATTATTTGAATTAAAGCAATTTTTCTGTACGGCCCCCACCTCTCTGCAGACAATGGCAAATCTCAGAGAGTAATCAAAATGCCATGTAAATCTTCATGAGAACAAGAACATTCCGCTCATTGCCATTCGGAGTTGGCATTAAACCTGTAGGTCCGGTTCTCGGTCAATTGTGTACAAACTTATAACACGCACGACACAATTGATCATAAGAAGCTAGGTCCTTTCAAGGGCTGAAATGGCCAGTTATTTATATTATTTTTTTATAATGTTCTTTTAAGAGACTATTTATATACCTCCAAACCGTCGTTTTTACCACTATCGGAATGTTTGCACGCTGCCACAATTTTTGAAGAACTTTTTCAACTATTGATAAATAATTATTAAGTTTACGGTTTTTGGGACACTTGAATGACCGTTATGTTCCAAAAACAATAAATATTGAATAACATCGCGTTTAGTAGGCAATTTTGTTTTATTGATTTCTTTTTTCGCAAAACATTTTTAACGCGCACTCAAGAATTTGTATGACTATTGTGTTATTCAGTTGGTATCTGATATCAGACCGTTTTATTATAATTATCAGTTATTGAGTAAAGGAGAGAGTTACGAGTAGCTGATCTACAGAGTTGCCATGTAACAACTATAAAGATTGAGTTACATAATTTATTGACAACTTATGCCCCGGTAACAAGGATCGATATTATTTAGATTTGATTAATTATTTTTTTGGGAAACTTGAATATATTGTCACGATTCGTGGGCAATTTTGTTTGAATAACGTTATTAACTCGTTTTTATACCTAAATATCTTAAGAAAAATATTTTATTTTAATTTCATTACTTAATTTTTAAAAAAAATTCAGTTAATTTTCTATTTTTTTTTTAATTAAAAAAAAGTAGGTATTCATACATAATGAAAAAAAGCATTGTACCAAATATTTGAACATTTATAACTTATTTGTTTTTAAAGTTATTGAATAATTTTTTTGGACAAAATGTAAACAAATTCTTAGGACTTTAATTTTATGAGAAAAAAAAGCAATTTTAGGAGGGGTAAATCGGGCTAACGAGGCTTACTAGTCAAATATGACGTTGGAAGTAAAAATGTTCTGAAGAGAAAATGTGATACTCGTAAATCACTTTTAAACGACATATTATTTTTTAAGATCGGATATGTTATGCCCAAGTTAAAGGAAAAAGACCATTTCGGCTGTTTTTCCGATGGTCTAAAAAAATTTTTATTCTTATTTTGGAATCCATTCGAGGTCAGCTTTGAAATAGGAGGTGGTTTTTTCAAACTTTTTTTTCGACCCACTCTAATTTATACATTCAAATTTTATTAATAACTACTTGAAGTACACGGCTTTGCCCGAGCTTTTCTTATTCTTGTTGGCGGCAGTTATGTTAACTAAGTAAATTTTTCGATGTTAATGATTGAAATAAATAGTTTAAAAGTTTTCCATTGTAATCATTTTATTAAGCCAACTATTTTTTTGACATTAAAATAGCTTACATCATTTTTAAAAATTATCTCAAGCGTATTAGTGGCAAAATTTATCACACATATCTTACATCTTTTGTCGATACATATTTTTTTAAACAATTTATTAAGTAAATACACGAACTAAAAACTATGTGAACAGTTATACGAATTAATTTGAGTTTCACTTCAAAAAAATCTATTCGCAAAAAAAAAAAATTTGTGAATATCATAAAATTTTGTTATCCGCAAACCTTCTCCTAAAAATTCCTAACCGATAACTAAAAACAGCAATGTAATCGATTTAGTGGTTCTCAAGTTATAACGTTACAAAAAATTGCAGACAGACATGATTTGGGTGACATCAAAAAATTAGGTGGCCGGTTTGGCGTGAAATTAGTCATCATCTAAAGTAAATGCATATCGTCGTTGTCCAAAAATAATAGATTATACAAAATAATTTGGAAAATTAAGCCTAAGGTAAATAACCCACTATCAATAAAAAATATTTCGTTTTTGACTTTTTTTTAGGGAAAAAACTATAATGATTTTGTTTTTTTAATTTCAAACAACGATGCTTCATTTAAAATATTGTTTATTGATAAACATTATCTTACCTCTGTTATTCCCTCCACGTTATCTGCTTATTTGATGAAATTCGTTTGCATATATTTTGTATATTTTGCATACTTCTTGCATATGTTGCATATATTTTGCATATTTTTGGCATATGTTTTTGCATATTTTTTCTATATGTTTTGCATATTTTCGATGTGCATTACAATTTGTAATATTTGAAACGATAAAACGTCTAGATACAAAGTTTGGTATCAACCTGATGAAAAATATGCAAATATGCAAAATCCGAGGTCTCCTTATAAGAAATTGACAAATAATAGGATGAAAAGCATGAAAGCTCTGAAGAAGATGATGATGATGTTGTCATCAAAAACACGAATTAAACTTCTAATTTATTTAAAATTTTGTAAAAAAAATATGAAAATAAAAATGTTTATGAATAAAAAATGTTTTCAATTTTTTTGCTTTATTGAATATGTTTATTCAGATACATAATTTGTTTGTATTACAATCAAAAGTAATTAGGTGTATTGTTGTTGTTGTTGTTTTTGTTGTTGTTGTTGTTGAACATCATCATTATTTATCAAAGAATTATGTAGATTGGAAAATCCCAACCATTTAACGTAAACTTGCTGTCCCCTGGTTTTAATAACCTTTTCAATCACATACGTAATCGGAAAATGGGTCTTCATAACTTCATGTTCATAGAATCCACCAATAACTGGGTTTCCTTGATAGTCTTCTAGTAAACAAGTTACAGGATTAGTGTTCTGTACACTAAGGGAAATAATGCATATTAACATTATCCACGCCTGAGTATCAATTTTATTTAAATATTTACGTGGATAAATCAAATATTTTCCTTACAACTCGTTTTTTCCCGTATTTGAATTTTATTTATACCACACACGTACACACAGCATCGCACTTTGTTCCTGAGTTTATTTCTTGCATTTGCAGTTCTTACAGTTCTCATTTAGTTATTGTTGCAAGAGCAATATATTATGCATGTTTGGCAAAGAAATTAAATTATGTAGGGTGGAGTGGCAACTCGGTATTTTCAAGAATATCTTGGACCGGTTGTCATTTACCTGCATAATTTGCTTCTGCCTAAACATATGTTGTACATTACTTTTTCGTTCTGTAATTTATACTATGTTTGACAGTTGGTGCAATATTAGTGCACCAACTGTCAAAAATAGTATAAATTAGAGAACGAAAAAAGTGAAGCGATAATAAATTATAGAGGCAATGGCATTTGATGAACGCAATAAGAAGAAAATAATACCATAAAACCATTAATAACATATTCAATTTAAATATGTTTTTTTTTTAAATTCAATATTTTTATTCAAACTTTCTTTAAATGCGGTAGTTTATTTTCAAATAGTAATATTTGAAAGATATTTTAAAAAAATTCGTGCATAATTTTAATATATTTTTTATTAATTCTTTTTAAATATTTAAATATTTAATTAAATTAAAAAAGTATTCAAATAAATTTTAAATATTTACGCAGTCGATTTATTCAAATGCGTTATTGGTGCAAAAATGACTCGCTTTTTGGATAAATTAAAAAAGTTTTTGGATAAATTTAATATTTTTTTCCCTTAGTGTATAGTGCGAATTTTAAAAATTTCAGTTGTCCAATTTGGGATATATCCTTTTGTGAAAATATGTTTATAATTGCTTATGTGAACGTAGTCTCCAATTTTGAGCTTACCATATTTGAATATTTTTGGATGGTTATAAGCTAGTTTTAGTATAGAACGTTCATTTCCTGCGTTAACGGACTTTGGCATCATTCCAATAGTCCTTTGCTTTTTACTATTATATTGATTAATTAAATCCTTACATATATTTATCCATTGATAATTTCCTTGTAAACTAAATTTTTTCTTCATCATTTCTTTTATTGTTCTATTAAATCGTTCTTGAATAGACGCTTTCATGATGCTATATGTAGAATAGTGATTGATATTATATTTTTTCATCAGGTTTTGAAATGTTTTATTGTAAAACTCTTTGCCATTATCTGTTTGCATGTTTTTGGGTATTCTCTTTTGTGAAAAAATAGATTTCATTGCATTAGTAATATCTTCGCTACCTTTAGATTTTCCGGTAACAGCCCACGCAAACTTTGAAAATGTGTCTATTACCCTTAAAATAAATCTTTAATGTAGAAATAAAAATAAAAATTAACTTTTTATTTCGGTAAAATTTGCCTACTAAGACAACTATAGATGAAATAACTTAGAAGTTGCCATCACCTCTCCATGAGGTCTTAACAGCATCCTTATTTCAGTCATCACCACCGATATGGTGACTGATATCACTGGTATTTGATATTTTTGATATTTGATATTTGATATTTATTTAAATTATAATTAGTACAGTAAGATACAATTAAGATCTTTTGGACTACAACAAAATACAATATATCATCAGAAAAACCAGTGAATATGAAGTTAATATTGAATATATACTTAAAAATAGAAAGTAACCAGTATATAAATTTAAGATTACAATTAAATATTGATATTAAAGAATAAGACAAGAAAGAAAGAAAGAAGAAGGTAAAGAGAGATTGACGATAGATTTGAGTTTTAGATGTTTGCATAGTAATAAATAAAATGGTCTATTCAGCTTGGTTTAGTTCTGCAAAGAACTTTTTGCTGTAGCAACCTGTTGCTTCATGGATTATTTGCCATTAAGCTCACAATATAATTCTTAAAAAATATGTTTTTTAAGAATTATAAAATAAATAAATTTATTTGAACTGACAATGGATTTGCTATGATACGGAAGTGAATTCCAGATTTTAACGGCGTGAATGAAAAACAAACGTTTTGAGTGTAGGCAATTAAATGTTGGTAATATTAAGTTGCACGTCCGGTTTGAAACACTAAAACTCAGCTTTTCATACAGGTATGTTGGGGTTCTATTATTTATCAACTTATGCAAGAACTGCAGTTTCTGGCGTTCAAGTAATCAAGTATACTACATCCTATTATTTCCTTACTCTTTGCAGATATCTGTTCGCAGCGCCTCATGCCGAATATATATCTAGTTGCGTCATTAAATGCAATAAGTATTTTGTGTGAAGAATGTGAGTCAAGATTGTGTAAACTAGTTCCGAATAGGTAATAAACGGTACAATTAGTTGAAGCACAAGTCTCTTCTTAACAGCTGTTGGGGTAAATTTGGCAGATAACCGTAGACATCGCAAAATGAAATAAATCCTTTTAATTGTATTATTAATATGGTCAGAACAAGATAGTTTAGAATTTATAATAAACCCCAGACTTTTAACTGTGTCAAGCATTACCAATTGATTGTCATTTAAATAGATTGGTGGTATTTGAAAGTGGTCTAATTTGTCTTTATATATAGGAAGTATATAAGACTTATTGGGATTAAGACACAGAATATTAGTCGATGCCCACTTAGCAATAGCACTAAGATCCTCATTTAATCGACAGCATAAATCTGCAACTAGTCCTACACGATTAGAAAAATATAGTTGAATGTCATCAGCATATGCACGGATTGTCACATTACTGCACAACGTAAAGATGTCATTAATAAATATGCTAAACAGCAAGGGTCCAAGGATGAAACCTTGTGGAACACCAGATTTGATTTCCTTATAGTCAGAAAATGTAGTACCAATCTTACCTCTTTACATCCTGCCTTCTAAATAGTTAGCTAATAAGGAAATAGCACTTTTGTTAAATCCAAATAGGTGTTAAGGCTTCTGAACAAGAATGAGGTGATTGACGGAATCAAAGGCCTTTGAAAAATCTAGAAGACAAAGGAGAGTAATAAGACCTGCATCATAAGATAACCGAATATCATCAACAACTTTAAGCATAGCGGTCGAGCAGCTATGTCCAAATCTAAAACCAGATTGGTATGGTGATAAGAGATTATGTCTATTTAAGTGATCATTGATTTGTTGAGCCATAAGGGACTCACATATTTTAGAAAACGACGACAAAATACTAATTGGCCTATAATCCTTCATGGATGTTGCATAAGTAACTTAAGCGATAGGTATCACAGTAGCTAGCTTCCACGAGTAAGGAAAGCAGGAAGTTGTAAAGCAATGATTTACTATGTGCGTCAAAGATCTTATTATATAAGGTAAAATAATTTTTATAAATCTTAGGCAAATTCCATCGTCACCAATAGCAGATGATTTAATTTTCATAATTGTCATTATAACATCGTTCTCATTATGAAAAGAGAATTTATCAACAACAAGGAACTGACGAGCACGATATTGCCAATTATTACTACCAACAGATGAGTTAGAAAGAAAGAAGTTGTTAAGAGTATTAGGGTCTATTACACACTTCAGGTCTTCTTGATTACGAGCACTTAAACTACGAATATTTTTCCAGAGTACTTTTGAGGAAAGCGAACAGTTAAGTTTATGGTGGTAAAATTTTTCTCATTACGTGCACGCTTGTATTGCTTCCAGTTTTCACAAATACGATGCCTTTTCCATATGGTATAGAGTGTATTTCTCTTCTTAAGGTATAATATATGTGTAGCAACCAAAAACAGGAGCTGTTTTCAAAAAATTTTTTTAGATATAAGAAGTTATTATTGTTTTTTTTTTACATAAGACATATTTTATAAAATTTTTTTTTTTTTAAATACAGTTCTGGCTTTTATATAGAGGGCGCTGAAAATGGCATTGAAAAAAAGACATCCAAAACGGTTCGATGGATATGGCCTTTCCCATGTATCGGAAACAAAAAATCAAATGACATTTTAAGGCATAGACCTTATATTAAGCATCCCCCCTACGCAAGACCCCCGGTGTTTTTTTTTTAATTATGGTGGAAGTTGAAGGAAAAGTTCGAAAAATAGATACATTTTCGCGCGCTTTTTTGTTTATATAAAAAAAAAAACAAAAAAAAAATAGATACTTGAATTTAGGGGGGATGCTTAAAGGACAAAATAACAAACAAAATGCAAAAACAATCATTGAAATTTAACCAATCGATTTCGAGTTATCTATCGAACCGTTTAAAGTTTTTTGTTTGTTGTATGGAGCTTAGACATAGGTTAACGAAAACCGTTATAACTTCTGTTTTTTTTTAAATATCAATTTAAAAATGTGTATGTATATTATTAAAACTATAAAGAACACATTAAACAAAAATTTACACGTATATTATACCTTTATAAACGACTTTACATATGACGTATACCAGGGACAAGATTTACTACGAATAGTCTCAGTACGCAGAGGAACAAAATTATCAAAAGCAATAGAAACACGAGAGACGAGCAGATTTAATTTATCATTAACAAACGGACAAAACCAACAATCATCCCAAAAAAGCTGAGACATATAATGAAACAACGGATTTGTAATCACGGAACAACGGATATATAAAATAATCAAAGGATTTGTAATCACGATACGACACAGATATTGAATTAGAGTCAAAAGAAGCACGAATATTAATAGTACAAAAAAGGAGATCGTGGTCAGAAATAAATTAGATTTGTTCAAATAGTACACAGAAAAAAAAGAGTAGAACTTTTACCTAAAAATGTAGTGAATTCAGCTAAAGTAATCCGGTGATTTTCAGTCAACGAATTTGATTAGGTGCGCTACCAATTTCTAAATGTTAATTATATGCAATTATATTGGGTAGTTTAACTGCGAGAGTAGATAAAGAACCTAAATATTTAGGTGTACCTTCAACCATAAAATAGATAAGACACATAATTTATTAGAAGAATAAGCTAATTTTTTTTTAAACTATGACCACTTCAGATTAGGCAAGCCACCTACTAAGTCTAGAAAAATCATCTAATTATTTAGATAGCATTCCCACTTAAGAGTGGGAATGCCGTGCAAAAAATATGCAAAAAATATGTTTTTTGTTTTGCAATTTCTATTTTGAAGTGAAACTTTCCTTAGGTGACTTTACTTCATTTCGTCACATGATAGAGAAGAAAGATTTGTTTTATAGTAGATAGAATGAGAGAGATATATACATTGTATAAAGGACTGAAAAAATTTCTTTGCCACCGCTGAGAGTCGAACCTGTGATCTCAATATTTCAACAACCAACGCCTTATCTATTGAGCTAAATTTCCAATACAGGAATTTACTCTACATATCAATTAATCAAATTGCTGTAGATACCCAGTGGAAAAATAATTTCAGAGTTGTGGACCTCATATTTTTATATACATTTTGTTCAGAAGTTATCAAACGCCGTAACAGCAGAGCGGTAAAGCGTTTGACTATAACGCCAGCGGTCCGAGTTCAATTCTCGCATGAGACTTTACTTTTTGTAAAATTTTCTCACTTTGTTTTTATTTATGTTTTTTATAGGAGAGCGCTGTGCTCTCCTTGGGCTAACACTTCATGATATGTTTCACTTCTTTTATGTTTTGCGTTGCACAGAAATAAAAAATTCAAATACGGGAAAAAAACAAGTTGTTAGGAAAGCATTTGATTTATCCACGTAAATATTTATATAAAATTTATACTGAGGCGTGGATAATGCTAATATGCGTTATTTCCCTAGTGTACGAACAAATCGACAACTTGCATTAGGTAAAATAACTAGAAGAATTAGATGATTTAATAAGAAAAATTTTAGTTGAATTAACTAATTTTAATTAGGTGAATTACCTAATGCATGATTGTTAAATTAACTGTGTAAGTAGAAAAGTTGTTGAAAAGATTAGATGAAATAGAAACTTTCACATTAGCTAAACTAGTTTAGGTAATAAATCAATTCTTTTATTTTCTGTGTAAAAGTAAAGAGACAGTGCCCTATTTCACCAAATACAAACTACAATCACAAAATTGTACTTGTTAATCACAATTACAAATTTGTGAAGCGTCAAATTCATTGCACGAATCACAATTCAATATTTCACAAACTAAGAAGCAATTTCACAAGTTTGTAATTACCAAGCTACAAGTTGTAAAAATAAAATTGCGAGCAACAATTCAACAATTTTTACTGTTTCTCCAAAATTAAGAGAAACATGTAAGCAAAAGCAGTTTTTACAAATTTGTGGAAGACAGTGGGTTTGTATTTTGTATGAGCCGACAAAATGAAGTATACTAAAAACAGTATAGAAATACTTTTTGGAAAATTTTCTGAGAAAATTACATTTTTTTTTTGTTTCATGATATAACTTGTAAGAAATAATCTTCGACTGGGCCCAATAATTGAAACAAGATTTTTTTTCTTTTGAAGGACTTAAGCGAAATTTTTCATTAAACTGGAAAAAAAATTATTTATTTAGAAACTTATTCGCTGTCTATAAACTTTTATATTGGATATTTGGGTCTCCTCTTCACTGCTATAACTCGAGCTGCTATATATTCGCCAGCGCACAATGGGGAAAATGTACGATTTTTTGGCATTAACCTTATTTTTCAAGATTTATGAAAAAGGTTAACAACACTTTTTTTTCAAAGTAGAACCTCCAACCAAAGCAAAATAATGATTTTTGCTTTCTTTTTGCGATTTGCCGTTACTTTTTTAGCTGCTGAAGTGAAGGTTTTTGTTTGACTAGAATATGGCTGCATAAATTGTTGAATTTTTGTTGATAATAAAACTAAGTTGTGTAAATATTTGAATGCGTATTTAAACTAACTAAAGAATGGAGATTAAGGCTTATGGTATATATTTTCGATATGTGCATAAATATATTAGAAAAATTTGTTTTAGTTAGATAATAATGTAATGTTTACAACAAAACTTAAAATTAGGAGATAAAAAACAAAATCTTCAATTTTGGAGAGCTACAACTTTTTTGAAACTCCTAGCAACACAGAGATATAGGTACAGTGATATAGAGCGGAGAATTTTAGAATAGAAAACTCTAATGTGGTTTGCGGAACTTTGCGGAAGGTTAATGTTTGGTATGTTTTATTTTAGGCACCTACCATTTTAAAAATGCAGATTTGTATAAATTGTGGCGTGAAAATGTACGTTCATCATGCAAGGCAAAGGAGAAGGCATTACTTTACTATTTTTTAAATCTGCTGCAACAAAATATACGCGTTTCTGACGACTTTATGAAAATTATTACGAAGACTTTTACGTAATCTATATCTATATATAAATAGGAGTAAGCAAAACAGTTAAGAACCATTTTCTCCCGTGTTTCTCAACCGATTTTGACAATTTTTTTTTTAAATCAATTATAGTAGAGAGAAGGAGTGCACCGATTATATATGGTGGGCGTGGCACATCCCTTTAGAGTTATAGGTCACAAAGACTCGGAAATCGGTATTCGACCTCAAATCACACGTACCATTCCACTGGCAACACTTTATGGGCGCTGAAAGAGGGGCGTAGCACTTTTCAGCAGCACAAATTTTTGGTATAACTTTCGAACTATAAGTCACAAATCAATGAAACTCGGTAGGAACTTCATATCGTCGTATTCTTCGACTGGAAAAATTTAACGAGTTTAGACAAAGGGGTGTGGCACCACCCATACAATTCAAAGTTTTTATATCGAATAGCTTTGGAAGTATTAGATATAGCTTCGATATATGATGATTCGAATAGCTTTCTATAATACACATCAGCCCATACAGAAAGTAGGCGTGCCACTTAACCCATGCCGCCCATTTTTGGTAGAAACAAAGGTGTCTAAATAAACTGTCATTAGTGAAAATTTCAGAGCTGTAGCTGCTTAAATATAAAAGTTATGAGTTTATGCCAAAAAAAGTGGAAAAAACCCCAATGTGCAGCGCTACAAACTTGTAAATAATTTACACACGATTTTTTTCTTGTAAAAAATTCACACAAATTGTATAAATTTGTGATCAAATAACAGTTTGGTGAAACGGGAAACTAAAAATTTGTAAACAATTTACATATTTCTGAGTTGTAATCTACAACTTCAAGTCGCATTTGGTGAAACAAATATCAACAAATTTCTTATAAAACACAAATTTGTGATTTGTATTTTACAACTTTAATTCACAATTTGTACAATAGTGGTGATTCGAAAATGATTGATTTTTTTACAATTTTGTTGCAATTTTCTTACAATTCACAAATTTGTTACATTGTGAAATAGGGCACAGATAATGCTAAAACATCAAGTAGACTAGGAGATGCATTGGGAGCAAAACGGGTCGGATGCGATGAATTTATAACTGTCATTCCGGCAGCATTAACCTTATCATGAAAACTGTACGAGACACTGTCTTTAGAAAGCAAGTTAATATTAAAGTCACCGCAGATGGTGTAAAAGTCGAAGTCAGCAACATGTTTGTACAATTCACAGAAAAAAGGTTCGCCACTGAAACACCTGCTTGGATTATATACACAAGACACTAGAAGCTTAGAACTATTATTTGAAATTTCTATATAATGCTATTCTATTGGAGCATTCCAAGATAATCGTTACCAAGGCAAAAATTTTATATATAAAGATATCGGATTAAATACTATTATTTATGGTAAAGATTTAGTCTTAGTTAAGTGTCATATTTTAAAAAATTAAAAATAAATCGTAATCTAAGATATTTTTCGCTTTAAAGTTAATTATACCACGAAAAATATTTTTCACTTTTTAAATAGAGCAACATTGTTAGCACCGTTTTATGAATCAATTAATTGTCGATAAAAATATTAAAGTGGAATGAGAAAAAAATTTATGAAGGTAACAGCTTGTTGTTGTTATTCAAATGAAGTAAATAGGCGGAAGCGATATTTTAGATTTTTTAACTTACTACGTTATTTGTAACACCCGTCACAAAAAAACAACAAATAGTTATGTCAGTACAAAAGTTCCAATCCAATTTAGGTGTAACTTTACAAAATTAAGGTAATGCTTGCAGCTTATTGATTTCCAATGTTATTTTTTCTCATTGTTTTTGCAGATCGCCAATTTAACTCGATAAAATTGTGTAACACCCGTCAGAATTTTTTTTTAACTATTTATAACTCGATAGTTAGGTATTAGTGTATATTTGAATAGTTCTGTTGTTCTTTCATACCCTACACATATTAATGTTACATAGGTTGACTTTTAAGTCTTGAGATATGCCAACACTAATGTCAATATGTTAAATTTGACATTGCTATCGTAAAGTTCAACATTTTTAATAGTGAACGTACTGAGAACGTTTTCATACGATTGCTATTTGTGTTGCTTACAGATACTTGGAACAGTCATCTTTATAAAAAATAGAATTAAATCTTGAACATTTTCGTGCCATGATTTTCTACGACTTTCGATGTGGATTAAACCAACAATAGTGCACCGATAAAATCGCTTCGACTTTTGGTTGTTGTACACCCAAAAAAATCCATGCGTAAAATACACGAATTGTAGCGTATATATAACGAAATATTTCGTGGTTTTAGTCTACGAAAGTCTTTTGTAAATAAAACTAAAAAATTTCGTGCATATTACGAAAATTTTGTTAAAATTTACGAATTTTTTCATGAAATTATATGAAAATTTCGTAAATTTTTGTAAAATTTTTGTTAAAATTTACGAATTTTCTCTTGAAATTTGACAGAAAATTCGTAATATTTGGACCCAAGTTGCTGTTCTCACCGCGTGGCGACTAGATATCATGGGGGTGATGGCTGCGCATCCTCTAGTGACTGCGGAATATGAGTGCATCCGCACTATGTGCTTACTCTACGACTGGATGCGCAAGACAATTTCTTACTGCTGAACAAAGGTAGCTCGGAGCAATCGCGAGTACTTGCTAGCAAAAAGCGTTGTACTTACTGTAAAAAACGTACTTGTTCAATGTAACGCTGCAAATGTGTGATTTTTGACCTACGTTACATTTCACTTAGAATTTTGTTTTTTATTACGAAAATATTTCGGTTAATATACGAAAGTTTCGTTAAAAAAAAATTGAGGTAAAAAATATAATAACGAAATTTTCGTAATATAAATGAAAGTTTCTTGTATATTACGAAACTAGTTTTTACGAAATTTTTTTTCGTAAAATAAAGCAGGGATTATTTTGAGTGCACCACAAAAAGTTTAAGTTTCACTGCTTTAAGTTTCACTGCGTTAAGTCTCAACAAACACAGTTTTTGCAACACAAAAAAGAATCAACTACACTGAAAAAAACATTAGCTTAAAATTGAACACTGTGTGTTAAAAAATGTGTTCATACGAAAAATGTGCCTTTTTTTTCGTATGTTTTTCAAAAGTTTGCACAAATATTGACCATTATTTTGAAAGATTTTTTCTACGTATGGATAGACAAGCATAAAAGCAATTTTTTATGACTGCAAAAAATTTAAATACTTTTATGCATGCTAAAATATCGATATTTTAAGGCGTGCAAATGTAACACCCTTCACCGTGGAATGTTCCTATATTAATAAATTCAACATCTGTCCCACAGGATTTGCTAACGAGTTTCGAATTGAGACAAGATTTACAATAGACGGCAACACTACCACCCTTCTTATTAATCCTATCTTTTCTAAACAATGAATAGTTTCTAATATTAAATTAACTATTAGGAATTTCAGAACTAAACCAGGCCTCAGATACACATATTACGTCAACATTCGAATTTTAAACTGGTTAACACTTCGCGTCCGTGGCGTAGTTGGTTAAAGTGCGTGGCCGCTATGCCAACGAACTTTGGAGACCCAGGTTCGAACCCCAGCAGCGACAGAAAATTATTTGAATTAAAATAATTTTTCTGGACGGCCGCCACCTCTCTGCAGACAATGGCAAACCTCAGAGAGTAATAAAAATGCCATGTAAAGCTTCTTGAGAATAAGAACATTCCGTTCATCGCCGTTCGGAGTCGGCGTTAAGCCTGTAGGTCCATTTCTCGGTCAATTGTGTACAAACTTAATAACACGCACAACACAATTGATCATAAGAAGCTAGGTCAAAGTCCTTTCAAGGGCTGAAATGGCCAGTTATTTATTTTTATTTTTTTTTTTATTTAACACTTCGCGCGTTAAAGTAAACAATAGAAAGACCATCACGTTGCTTACACAGGATATCAATCAAGAGTTTGCGGTTAACATCAACACCACTAAATAGACTAGAATTCATAAATAAAACAGAAAAGGGAGTCAGACAAATAAACATAAGCTTCAATTATATTCAACAGATAAGAAACACAATTATTTAACAGAAACATCTTATAAGTTGAAAAATAGAAAAAAGTTAAGGAGAAGAAGATAAAAATATAAATATGTATAAAATAAAAACTTAAATTTATTATAGTCCAGCGGGGCAGTAAAATCAGACGCCAGTGTAGAGAGCTCAGTTTCGCTATAAACAGGAATCACAGCAAATCGGTAACCTTTGTTGTATTTTGAAAAAGCACCCATCTCAACAAGATTTGCTTGCCAAAGATCGTCTATACGTATTCAATTGTTTCAATCGTATTCAATTGTTTCAATCGTATTCAATTGTTCCAATCGTATTCAATTGTTTCTTTGTTTCTCCAAAATAACTTTTTAAATAAACTTTATTCACAGCATCGTTTTCCAATACAGGATTAGCAATATTTTTTATTCTACGTGAGTTGAAGTTGAAATGGCAATCACTATCTAAATGAATCTTGGTGTGTGGATTTAGATATCTTTCAGAGCTACTCATATAATGTCCAATCTTGTCGACAGGCATTTTGTGAATATTGATGATAAAACATTTGCAGGCTATTTATACAATAATTTTTGCTTCTCTCAATTCTTCAATAATTGAAAATATTTCGTTATTATGATTTGAGTGACCAGCTATTGATGATGATATCAAAAGATGTAATCTATCAACTAGTTCGCTGGGGTCATCCCATTATATATAATTTGATTTGTTTGTATTAAACGTCATCAAACCTTTACCTTTGTGAACTTTTTCTTAAAATAATTTTTTTGTAATCGTTGTATATTTCTTTGAGCGATTTCCTTTAATTTGTTCAGTGTTATTGTTATTTCGTCGGAGAACGATCCTCACAAGGCAACGCGTGAGGGTCAAGGGGGCGATCTTCACATGGCAACGTGTCTGACTGCCTCAACCTGGTGAGGCCAGCATTATCCATGTCGAACTCGTCTCAAGTCGACTCAAACCTCTGCGTGGTGTCCTCTAGAAACGCAAACTGGCAACCGTTAGTTTGACGGCTAATCTGAGCGGCGGGCTCCCCCTGCCTTTAAAGGGTTGTGCGTTGGGTTTGAAGCCCACCACGTAAAAACAAATTTCAATGAAAACGACAAGAAAAAAGATAAAAATGATCCCCAAATCTGATGACGACTACCGCAAACGAAAAACTGACAATGATTTACGGATATGCACCTGGAACGTCCGAACCCTTAATTGGGATGGTGCCTCTATCCAACTGATAGATATCTTAGAAAGATACAAAGCTGATATCACTGCAATCCAAGAAATGCGATGGAAGGGACAGGGTTGCTCACGGCAAGCATCCTGTGATATCTACTACAGCGGCCATGCGGAGAAGCACGAATTTGGATGCGGATTCGTGGTTGGCAAGCGACTACGACATCATGTTCTGCGATTCACACCTGTGAACGAACGACTTGCCATAATCCGTGTCAAGGCAAGATTTTTCAACATAAGCCTGATTTGTGCGCACGCTCCGACAGAAGATAAGGACGATGAGACCAAAGACAGCTTCTACGAGCGCCTTGAAGAGGCCTATGAGCGCAGCCCCCGCCACGACATAAAAATCGTGCTTGGTGACTTTAACGCCAAGGTGGGAAAAGAAAATATCTTTCCAACAGTTGGAAAGTTCAGCCTCCACGACAATACCTCCGATAACGGAATGAGGCTGATTGACTTTGCCGCAGCGCGAAACATGGTCGTTAGTAGCACAAGATTCAAGCATCTCAATATTCATAAAGCAACTTGGCTGTCTCCTGATCAAAAGACGCGCAACCAAATTGATCACGTTTTGATTGACGGAAGGCACTCTTCCAGTGTTTTAGATGTACGCACGATCCGTGGTGCCAATTTAGACTCGGATCATTATCTTGTCGCAGCCAAGATCCGTACACGCCTGTGCGCAACCAAGAATGCGCGCAATCCAGCACAGAGAAAGCTAGACGTCGAAAAGCTGCAATCAAAGCAAACAGCCGAAGACTTCGCTACTCGACTCTCACTCCTGCTTCAAGAAAGCACTCCTCCGATCGACGATATATGCGCGCAGTGGAATCATATTTCCCACTCTATGCGTACGGCTGCCGAAGAGGTGATTGGCTATCACCGCCCTCGCCGAAACCACTGGCACGACCAAGAGTGTCGCGACGCCACTGCAGAAAAAGATGCCGCCTACAAAGCCACCCTGCAGTCGGTTGTAACGCGTGCTGCTAAGGAGCGATACAAAGAGAAGAGGAGGGAAGAGAGACGCATTTTCAGGCGAAAGAAAAGGGAAGCCGAAATGCGTGAGTGCGAGAAAATTGAGATGCATGGTGACAGGAATGAGGTCCGAAAATTTTTCGAAAAAATAAGACGCCTGGCCGATGGTTTCAAGACCGGGGCCTCTTCCTGCAAGGATGAGAATGGGAATCTAGTGACAGATATCCAGAGTACACTGATGATGTGGAGGAAACACTTCTCTAGGCTTCTGAATGGCGACGACGACAACAATCCCGCCAATAGAGATGATATCCCGGAATCCCCAGTTTTGGACGATAGCGTTGAAGTTCCGCTGCCCGACCATAGTGAAGTCTTGAAAGCTATAGCTCGGCTTAAAAACAACAAAGCCGCAGGAGCCGATGGCTTACCTGCTGAGCTCTTCAAGAATGGAGGTGAAGCTCTATTTAAATGCATTCATGAGCTTCTATGCAGAATATGGTCGGAAGAATGCATTCCAAACGATTGGAACCTCAGTGTGCTCTGCCCAATCCACAAGAAAGGCGATCCCACAATTTGCGCCAACTACCGTGGGATAAGCCTTCTGAATATCGCATATAAGGTCCTGTCGAGCGTACTATGTGAAAGACTGAAGCCCATCGTAAACCAGCTGATTGGACCGTATCAGTGTGGCTTCAGACCTGGCAAATCCACCATAGACCAGATATTTACGCTACGACAAATCTTGGAGAAGACCCTAGAAAAACAAATCGACACACACCATCTTTTTGTCGATTACAAAGCCGCCTTCGACAGTCCAATAAGGAATCATCTATATTCCACCATGTCTGAATTTGGTATTCCTGCAAAGCTCATCCGCCTTTGCAGAATGACACTGAGCAACACCAGCAGCACAGTTAAAATTGGAAAGGACCTCACTCCTCCATTCGATACCAAACGAGGTTTCAGACAAGGTGATTCCTTATCGTGCGACTTTTTCAACCTTATGATGGCGAAGATCATCCGAGCTGCTGATTTGAGACGCAGCGGCACGATATTCTACAAAAGTATTATGCTGCTGGCGTATGCTGATGATATCGATATCATTGGCCATAATACGGGCGAAGTCAGCGCAGCATTCTCCAGGTTAGCGAAAGAGTCGAGTCGAATGGGTCTTGTAGTGAACGCAGATAAGACGAAATACCTAGTGTCAACAAATAAACAGTCCCAGCGTCTTGGAAACCACGTCACTGTTGACAACATCTCCTTCGAGGTTGTTAAGGACTTCGTCTACCTGGGATCCAGCGTAAACTCTTTCAACGATGTCAGTATTGAGATAAAGCGAAGGATAACTCTTGCCAACAGGTGTTACTTTGGGCTGAATAGGCAATTGAGAAGCAGAGCCCTCTCTCGACGAACAAAACTCAGGCTCTATAAGTCACTAATCATGCCCGTCCTATTATATGCAGCACAAACCTGGACGTTGAGCAGTTCTGATGAAAAGACTTTGGGAGCCTTCGAGAGAAAGATCCTTCGTAAAATCTTCGGTCCAATCTGCGTCAATGGCGAGTACCGAATTCGATGGAACCACGAGCTGTATGAGCTGTACGCTGACATCGACATAGTTAAGCGTATTAAAATCGAGCGGCTCCGCTGGCTAGGTCATGTTGAGCGAATGAAAAACGACTCTCCAGCGAAAAAAATATTCGATTCGGTGCCCGGTGGTGGTCAACGCAGAAGAGGACGCCCACATCTTCGTTGGAAGGATCAGGTGTTGGATAACCTGACTACACTTGGTGTTTCCAACTGGCGCCAGCAAGCGCAGAACAAATGGCTGGCGCAATTTCTTATACGAGGCCAAAACCGACTTACGGTTGTAAGCGCCAGATAAGTAAGTAAGTAAGTTATTGTTATTTCGTTTATGAGCATTAGTCATCTCTAATATTTGTTTGTAAGTATTTAAATCTGCTTCATTAAAACTGATTGCTTCCTTGTAAACTAATAGTTCATATAAACCTGGAGTAAGGATCCATTTTGAATTGCCTATAGTTATAGTGGTTGAATCAAAAGTAATTGGCTCATTACCCAGTCATCATATCTAATTTTTATCCTTGTGGGGGCCGTAGGTTTTATCGAATTTGTTTAAATCAACTTTCGATAAATCGTATTGAATACTTTGATTTCGATTTATTGAAATAGTGACATCGTCATTTTCCATATCGTTATCATCATTACCATCATAATGAGTATAATCATCATCATCATCACCATTATAAACATCAAATGATTTAAATGCTGATGAACTTTTCTCGATTTCCTTGTCATGAAAGCTTGGAGAAAATGTATTATAATCATGCTTGCTCTGTTTTAATGGTGTGCTGGCAGCAACTTTGTTATCTTTAAAAGAATTATCTGAATCCTTTTCATTTTTCACTATCTTTCTCTAATAAGTTGATTGAATTATTTCCTGCAATGGTTTTGATATTGATTTAAAAGTCTTTTCTAAAAGCTTATCACTTGCAACTTCTCCCAGTTGAATGCTTTTAAATTTCTTTTTCAAAATATTTCGTGTTTTAATAAGATTGTTAACTAGTTTTTTATTCATATTGATAGTTGGTCTGTTTAACACTTTATAGGTATACGTTTACTGTGGATGACAGACGGATGGACATGGCAAAATCGACTCGGTTAATGATGCTGATCAAGAACATATAAACTTTTCTATACCTACCACGCTTCCTTATGGGCGTTACAAACGGAGTGACAAAATTAAAGTTTTTAAACTTAAAAACCTAGTAAAAGGGGGTTTTTTTAATCGTGGGGGTATAAAAATGATGCGCTAAAGATAGGTTTAGGTATGCCAGGCCATGTGGAATTGAACTACGTTTACAGATTTGCATTTCGAGGTACTAATTTTAAACTATGAACTATAATGTGTTATCAAATACTGAGGCACATATGCTGTGCCGCAGAGCCTACGTGGACATTTTATTGAGGCACACCGTATGTGCCTCATGGCAGTTAACGTGTTAACAGTATAGACCAGTTAAGCAGTCAGTGTGATCAGTTTAGCAGCAGTTGTACTGATTTTTTGATATCTATTCTGTTTCTTTTATAAGCTAATAAAACATCGAATCCTTTTCTATAGCGACTATTATTCATATGATCATCTTTATTCTTATATATAAAAATCAAATGCGTGTGAATAATTCTTTTTTTTGTATTGTTTGCCTTAATACAGATGTGGTTCAGAAAAAAAAATACAAAAAACTCGAAGGAACAGCGGAAAAATCGAAAAAATCCAAATTGAATTTTGTATGGGAATTTCCAGATCGAACTGATTTATCGGATCGGACGGATTTAACACAAACTCGGCACACACATTACTTGAAGCCTAGATTAGGTTATGGCAAACTTAGTTTTGACCACGCCTCATCCGCCTCCTTACAAGAAACGCAAATTATCCTACTAGCGTACTATTATTAGCGAAACTGTTCGTCTAATTAATTAAGAAAATTCTATTATTTTAACACCAAAAACATTCACACATCTTCAAAAATTCACAAAATTTTAGTAAAGCGTCTTTTTCTAATTTTAATTCTAATAAGATCGTTTTTTTAGAATAACAAAAAACTATCATCATTCAATTTCTTTTCGATGATAAATTCAATTCAAGCACTTAATAAACCCTATTTGAAGAAAGCTACAACATATTCACTTTTTACTCCAAAAAGGACACAAAAGCTGTCATTTCAATAAATAAAAAAAAATTATTTGTTTACCCATTGTGAGGATCGATCCTTAGACCACCTCATGGCTTCAAAACTGACGGATGAGCTGACTTTTTTTATTCAAATTGAAATGTACTACAAAAATTTCCTAATACCATTTGCAATAAAATGATATGACAGCACGATCTTCTGAATTCGAATTATAACAGCCATTTATATTTTTCTAAGACAAGAACCAATCGTGTTTTTCATCTTATTCTTATCTTCTATCTTCAGAATATATAAATATCAATTGCCGTGCGTTAGTCTTGCTAAAACTCGGAAATGGCTCAGCCTGTTTCAATATTTTTTTTTGTTCGCCTCAATACTGATTTGGTGTAGGAAAAAAGAAAATAAGGAAGAACCCAAAGCGAAACAATCGAAAGAATTGAAATTTGTAATTTTTCGTGTCGTACAGTGTTCATTACAACTCCAAGGATAGGACGAGCCTGACATATGTCTACGAAGTCAAATGCGTGGCGAGCTAATACACGTGTAAGCAACACTGACCACCGAGTGACGGATAATGAAAACAGTCAGATTGTCATGTCCGAATAAGTGTCATATACAAACAAATAAACAAAACAGAGTGGCATACATAAAAACGCCCATAACTCGAGAACGGATCGTCCGTTTCGAGCTGTCTTTTTGTTTTTTTTTGTGTTCGTCTCCGCACAAGGTAGCTTTTAACAGCAAAAAAATGGAATTTTCACGGAAAATCGAAATTCCATCCACTTTGTATGGAAAAATAAAAAAAAATCGATTTTAATTTCGTAATTCAAAATGCAATTTCTGGACAATTATATTCGTTCAAATCAGTTGTTTGTGTCCAGACGAAGCAACCAATCATCGAACAGTGTTCCTGAATTCATTGATTTGCAAGGATTACCACCACATAATTAACCACTGAAGGTTGGATCTGTTATCATCATCTTCGGAGCCTCAATCAACCGAAATTGTGCAAGGGAACAAAATTGCTGAAGCAACTCAAGAAAAATGCAAATTCAAGGGCGAGGAAGTGCACATTCCAAGAATTCCATTGATTCTAAGCGATTTACCTTTCGAGTTCAAAAACGTTAAATTAAAATTCAGTTCGACTTGCATCGCCATGACAATCAATGAATCACAAGGCCAATCTTTGGAATTTATTATGGCACTGTGTGCTAGATTAAATCTAAACTTATTTTCTACCTTAAGAATAAAGAGAACATACGAGTAATAACATAATATATAATGTATATAAAGATAATGGAGCGCAAAGCAGTGCGATCATATAAGAGAGAGACGGAAGTTCCGCTTTCAAAATTATATGGAAATAATATAAATATTGCGCAAATAAATTTTAGTGCAAAATAATGTATGTCTTAAATTATTTGTAAAAATATGTATGGATAACTATATGTCTATAACTATTAATCTTGAATTCCCAAGCTTCTTGTATGGCTTACAATATACGACATGTTCGCGTGTTTGAAAGCCTTCATCTTTGTTTACTTTTGCTAACGTTGTCTATCAAAAAGCATTAAATTGGTCTGACATGTGATTCCCTCAACCTCCTTACATTCCGTGTAAATAAGAGATATTAGAGTGTTTCGTTCAATCAATATTTGAAATTCGATTGGCACCATTTGTTATCGATCACGAATGTTCGATAAAAAATTAATTTCGGGTGGAATCGTGATTGCTCGAAATTATTTCAATAAAAAAATTAATTTAGTGCGGGACGAAGTTTGCCGGGTCCTCTAGTTAATAAATAAAAATCCATATTTTTTCTCTCCAACACTGAACATAACTCATGGAAAGTCTTATTGACGGGTTTATATATAAACAGGTCAGCTTAACAGTTAGCTGTTTTATAGAACAGGTCAGTTTAGCAGCAGTTGTTGTACTGATTTTTAGATATCTATTCTGTTTCTTTTATAAGCTAATAAAAACATCGAATCCTTTTCTATATCGACCATTATTCATATCATTATCTTTATTAATAATTAAAAATCCATATTTTTGTCTCCAACACTTTGAACATAACTCATGGAAAGTCTTAAAAGACATATCAGAACCAACATGATCATTGTAAATGTGTCTTGTATTCATTTCATCCTGCTTAAACATTATAATTATATTGGCATTATCTCGAATCAAATGTTTTGGTATACGTGTATAAGTTTGACATAAGTAAAAGCTATCAACATCTTTATGACAACCCATACAGAAGTAAGATCGTATATGATTTTGTTTCTCACAAGCTACATCATCGAATATAAATCTTGAGTTAGGTTGTACTTCATCTGGGTCTATGACGTCATCATTATGGGAAAATATTGAAAAATGTATTTCCTTAATAGGTTTAATCAGACGCTCCAAGTATTGATACTTTGGTTGCTGTGCTGACTTTGAGTATAAAATATAAAAAAAATAAATAACTGGCCATTTCAGCCCTTGAAAGGACTTTGACCTAGCTTCTTATGATCAATTGTGTTGTGCGTGTTATTAAGTTTGTACACAATTGACCGAGAAATGGACCTACAGGCTTAACGCCGACTCCGAACGGCGATGAACGGAATGTTCTTATTCTCATGAAGCTTTACATGTCATTTTGGTTACTCTCTGAGGTTTGCCATTGTCTGCAGAGAGGTGGCGGCCGTACAGAAAAATTATTTTAATTCAAATAATTTTCTGTCGCTGCTGGGGTTCGAACCTGGGTCTCCAGGTTCGTTGACATAGCGGCCACGCACTTTAACCAACTTCGCCATGGACGCCACGACTTTGAATATAAGTTTTTTTAAAATGCAATCAATTGGGACTTTCAATAAGACTCATCATCACATTTGTTTTTCCACAATTTGATGGTCCCACAATAAGACTCCGAATGGAGTTTGGTAGTAATGAACTGTGTCTTAATATATTTGGTGTATTTAATCTGCTATCAATATTCTTTTGTCAAGCGTTTTATGTTGCTTTAAGAATCGCATTATGACAACTAAATGATATAATATATAATCAGGTAATTTTATTGATTTTACGTCACTTTGATTACAACCTCTGATCGAAAAAGTATAAATACTAATGCCAATTATTTATAAACAGGCAATGAGTCTTCGTCCATCCTTCATTGGAAAAGGTATTCTGAATAATTTTATAGACAAAGTTCCGATTGAACTTCATTTACCTGGTTATGTTCCATGTATGAAAGGGTCCTTCCATGTATGGAAGTCCATATACTTATATGTATGGAAGTGGACCTGGTACAAAATTAAAGAATCGATTAGCTAGAGGTGATCAAGGAATCAATCTTTTGGATGCTTCTTGCAGACAACATATCGCACCCTTAATACAAAAGGGGCACAACTCAAACATTTTCAAAATCTACTTTATCCCATAAACTGATTCACATTACACATCTCTAACTACTATAAAAATTTCCGCCTCAAAACTATCTTCTTTAACTGGAAAAATGCCGTTATGTCTATTTTTATGTCAAGTGTGTTGCTTCTGCACGATCAACTAAAGAGAATTATTTTTAGTTGAGTTTACGTGCTCAAGAACGACTGATTACTTTTATTACACATAAAGAGTTTTTTTTCGAGTTCTGCCTCTATCACTGTAAAAAGTGATAAATTTCGTGGTATATTATTTTGCATTGTGCGTCTTTAGTTGTAAAAAGTGAGTTCAATTAACAGTATTATTTGTTTATGTGCCTTCTTTGATTAAATAATCGTGAGCGTCGTAAATTTTTTAATTTTTTTTTATTTTAAAGTAGAAAAAAGAATTAAATGTTAATTATATTGGTATTAGACATTTGTTTGTTTACTTATTGTGCATACCTTTTGTAAAATCTTAAATTATTTGCAATATTAAATTTAATTTTTAGTTGTGACCCCTTCGATGAAAATGTATTGCCCAAACCTTGAACATTACTCAAGTACAATGGGCACTGATTGTAGTGTGTCTTGGCACAATGATGATAGTAGCACTAATACATTTAGTGACTCTCGGAGTGAATTTTGTTTGTCTGGAAAAGGTAAAAGCAGCACCTCGGAAGAATACTCAGAAGAAGAAGAAGAAGATATAAAAAGATTAAATAGGAGTAGAACTCGTTCTAGATATACATTTCAAAACAAGAAACAACAGAAACAAAAATCTTTAAGAAACGCAGGTGCGTCTTATACATCACTTTCCAAGTCGAAAAAAGAAGTAAATGCCAGGTGTATAAGGCCACCCTGCGGAGCTAAGTGCCGACTTCGATGCAATGAACTAATTTCCGAATCGATTCACCTTGAAATATTTAAAAAATATTGGGGTTGCAGTGACTTTCTTCCACGAATAAAGCAAAAGGACATAAAAGAACTGGTGAATAAAAATCATATTCCAAAAAACTTTTATGAGTCATATTACAAAAATTTATTTATAACATAGATTCAATGGCATTTAAAAACGAAAACTTTTGAAGATTCTCTTTTTAATATAATTAACTATTTTGAAATGAATAAAGCTTTATTTTAAAATAAAAACAATTAAATAAAAACATATATTTCATCACTCCTGTGAATTTTCTTATTATTCTTATTCTTCTATTCAGTCGACGGTTAGGAAACTTACAAAAGTAAAACATTTTATCAGTTGAAAAGGCACAACTTGAGATAATATCACTAGTTAATCGAAAAAATTTCAGTTAAAGAGTCATAAATCAAAATTTTGTTTTATTTTCGCAAACATAATATAAAATTGAAAAAAATATAGCAGAACCTTCTTCAATATTGTATTTTTTCATAATGGAACAATATTTTCTTTAAATATTGCAACCATTTTTACATAAACGGTTTTTTGCCTCTACTGAATAATTGAGAATTTTGAGTTGTGCCCCTTTTGTATTTAGGGTGAGATATATTTGGAAAAAAGACATATTGCTGATAGAATTTTAGCTGAAAAGGCTTGGCAACGGATTAACGCAAGTAATAGCAGTATTGCTGAAAAATGAAACGCTTGGCTAACGCCACTAACGCCATGAAGGCGAAAACAAAATTTGGTATGGGCAACGTTAACAGTAAAACTAAGAAATCTCCTCAAGTAAATGAACATCAACTATTTAGACACGCCTTAAAAAGTGCTAAAATGAAAATTCAGAAAATTAAAAGTTTGGATGATGCCGTTAAAATTTCAAGAAAAGTTGTAAACAATATTTTTAAGGGAAAAAATCTCTGATTAAGACACCTCGAATAATACCGCTCCCTAAATCTGGAGGTTTTCTTCCGCTTGCACCTATATATATGTATATATATATTCGCTGGTGGAGTTTCTACAATCGTTACAAAAGCAATCAATGCAGTCAAAGCTGGGAAAGAGCAGTTAAATGAAGCAAAACGACATAACAGTAAAATAGAGCCTATTGCAATGGGAAAAGGTATGTTTCTAAAACCATATAAAAATGGATTCGGACTTTATTTAAAACCTTATCAAAAACAAAATTTTTAATAAAACTACCCAAAAGAGCTCTTTCCGATATAGATTTGAGAAAATATGCTAAAAACATTCCAAATTTTAGAGGAGTGTTTATGTGTGATACTCTTCCAAACAAACCACTTAAAAAAGAATGCGGAATAATCAATCTAGTTACTTCAAAGGGACCTGGAACACATTGGGTAGCATACTGGAATTGAAGTATTTCCTGCATTGGTTTTGATATTGATTTAAAAGTCTTTTCTAAAAGCTCATCCTTTGCAACTTCTCCCAGTTGAATGCTTTTAAATTTATTTTTCAAAATATTTCGTGTTTAAATAAGATTGTTTACAAATCAAATGTTTTGGAAAATAAAACAACAATTTATTTATCTATTGATTTGTTTATTATTTCACCCACCAATAGATGGGTGCATATGGTTACCTAAATCTAAAACCTCGGGGATTAGAGGAACACACATCCTCCACCCCTCGAGGTTCCTACTTGTGATTATATAACACAAGTATTCGAGTGTGATCCTTTTTTTCTATATTCGCGAATTGCCGCATGAAGGGGAACCGTTATTGAATCCTCCCAACAACAGCGGCAGGGATCCCTTAACCAAAACTCGAATTATAGGCTTGGGCTTAGGGACCACAGATGTCTCAAGTAGAATAATGGTGGTACTGAAATAAAAGGAAAATAATTGAATCAATATATAAATATTAGAACATAATGTTTTAATGTGTGCTACTTAGATGTAGGGTCTCTAGCAGTTGACGGCGCTCCGTTACGAATATTTGCGAACATTTTAATTTAATTAATGAACTAAAAAGTCTACAGAGCAGCATTTTATAGGAAAAATTTCAATTATTTATTATCGCATTATTGTACTGCAAAAGTATTTCTAACTATAAAATTTTATCTCGCCCTTTACAAATAAAATTTGCGGATGCTTGACCGCAACTTTTTATTTATAGTATTTTTATTTGAAGGCATTATGTTGGAACATTGTTTTTGATTTTTTCTTCAACTTATTTTAAAGTCTTCACACATTTGACCGCAAAACAATGTTTTAGAACCTTAAAGTAAACCATTTGTGTGTGGCAGCAAATTTTACCATTTTTATTCAACTTATTTGAAAGTCTTTTAGCAACACACTTGTTTATGGATACAAATTTTTATCGCGCCCCCTACACTTGACCGAAACTTATTTTTAACAAAATTATATTATTTATAAAATGTGATTTAATAGTTTTTATTTCTTATTTTTAAGTACATGTATAAATATTAATTACTGAACAGCATCTTTATTTATCCAAGAATTATGTAGATTGGAAAATCCTAACCATTTAACGCAAACTTGCTGTCCCTTTGTTTTAACAACCTTTTTTATCAAATACGTATTCGGAAAATGTGTCTTCAATACTTCATGATCATAGAATCCACCAATAACTGAGTTCCCTTTGCAGTCTTTCAATAAATAGGTTGTAGGGTTTGTGTTCTGTATAGTATGAATCTTAAAAATTTCAGTTGTCCAGTTTAGAGTATATCTTTTGCGAAAATATGCTTAAATTTGCTGATTCGAATGCGATCTCCAACATTTAGTTCGCCATATTTAAAAACTTAGATGATTACAAGCTTGTTTTAGTATGGAACGTGTATTTCCTGTGTTAACAGACTTTGGCATCATTCCAATGGTTCTATGCTTTTTACCATTGTATTGGTTTATTAAATCTTGTATATATTTATCCACTGATAATTTCCTTGTAAGCTAAACCTTTTCCACATCACTCCTTTTAGAGTTCTATTAAATCGTTCTACAATAGATGCTTTCATAATGCTATATGTAGAATAGTAGTTGATTTTATGTTTTTTCATCAGGTTTTGAAATGTTTTATTATACAACTCTTTACCATTATCTGTTTGCAAGTTTTTGGGTATTCTCTTTTGAGAAAAAATAGATTTCATTGCATTAGTAATATCTTGGTAGAACGATGTATTCGTGGAGGTCTTAGTCAATGTAGTAGGCGGTATTATAAGGCTGATAATTCAAGCTCATGAATAACGCTGTTTTTGGTAAGACTATGAAAAATATTCGAAAACATAGCATTGTCAAGCTGGTGACTAAATGGTTAGGTCGATATGGGGTTGAAGCCGAATTCAAAGCTTCAAGTATATTTAATGAAAACTTGGTTGCTATTGAATTAAATAGGACTGTGTTTCCTCGATCTAGCTAAAGCAACTATTTATGATTGTCATTATGACTATATGGTTCCCCAGTTTGGTTCTGATTGTACTGTTTGCATTTACCAAGTAGTATGTGCAGATTTGTGTCAAATCATTAAACGCGATTGGTTATTATATTTTGACTTTACAAGCGACTATCTCCTCGAGAATATTTATACTCGACTACTTTTGATGACTATGTTGACTGTCTCAATAGCAATAGTGCAAAGGCCATTTCTCAAAATTTAATTTCGTCAAAAACGAGGTAAGCAGCGTTAGTCAAACAAAGATTGCTTTGAGTCGTCATGATGATAAGCGGTTTTGATTGTAAATAGCTATGAAACGTTACCGTGGGGTCATATGGGCATAATTGATATTGATTAAGTTGTACTAATTATTTTCCAATGTATAAATATTATATATATTAAGAATTTAAAAGTATTATATATGTAATTTGATGTATTTGATGTGTCAAATAAAAGAATTAAGCTAGTAAAAAATAATATCTTGATGTTGTTTAAAATAATTTTAATAATTACAGATATTGCTAAATAAAATCAAAATTGTACATCTGCTGTTTATATTTAATATGGAGGATCATTTAGTCTGATATAATATCTCTCAATAATTCTCCCATCAAATTTTACTGGCTCAGGGTTAATCATATCGTTGTGTACCAATATATGTACAGTAAATAATAAATTGACAAAATGTATATTAAATTCAAAATGTTTAAAATATGTGAAAATCATATTGATTTGAGATTTTGTAGATTTTGTAAAAAGACTTTTATATGGCATATATTTAATACAATTACATCTTTTTCTTTCTCAAACTCTAGCATTTGTTGAATAATTGGATGGACAATCTTATTGTTGTAGTCGGTTGCTTTACTCGCTCCATTCAGTATAATGTTGAGCTCTATGATATCAATCTTATGTATATTATTACAACCAATACATTTAAACTGCGCTATTATTCTTGCAGGTACATCCCCATTATTTTTTAGAGTATTTTTAGCATATTGCACAAACAAGTCAGCATAATACTTTTCCATTAAAAACTTTTGGGCTTCAATACCAAAACTATGATATTTGAATAATGTCAGATACTTGTTTTTAGGTCTTGTTTAATAATTGCTTTATCCATTTGTTTGACATCAATATTATTGCTACGCAATTTACAGCTATTTCTCATATAGCGTCGCATGCTATATGCTAATATTGATGTCATATAGCGTCGCATTGTTTGATATCAATATTATTGCTACGCAATTTACAGCTATTTCTCATATAGCGTCGCATGCTACTTGAACGCAAAAATGTTTTTCCACAATATTCGCAAGTAAAATTCTTCATAATGATGAGTTCAGTTTATAGATGTTGATACATTGATTGCCAGAATTCAACTAAATATGCTCATGGTATAAACTGTTATTATCTATCCAATATCGCGGTTTTGGTTTTAATAAAGTAGAGATGAAAAAAAAAATAAAATTAGTAACGATGCATCGTTGCTCAAAAATGAGAAAAAAATCAATTTTGTGACTTTCGATTCAAATATCTCCGCTTTTTTAATATATTTTGTTGCTTTTTTTTTTTGTCTTAAAGCTTCATCAAAATACTCTGAAAACCTTATTGCAAAAATACCGTTAGTTGAGTTAGTTGATATTTAAATAAATTTTTCAAAAAAGGTCTGAAGTATTGGAGTTTTCCTCAAAAAAAGGCTCAAAAATTGTTTTTGTTCTAGTAATTTAAATTCAAATTTGCAAATATTCAAATCTTTTTCAAAAGCAAAGAGCAAAAGTTGTTTCAATTTAAAATTGAAAACCCTTGATTTTTTCGCAGATCATTTTTTTTCCAATATAGCTAACTGTGTTTTTCCAACGAAATTATGCACGCGCGTCCGGTCCAAAATATTTCTGCAACGTAAGCGTTGTTAGTTTGAATTTCCAGTACAAAGTAAACTCAACTTGTACTGGAAACTCAAACTAAACTCTCTGTGTGAACGTAGCATTAGTTAGCAGTAGCCGCCACAAAAATAACAGAAACAACAACTACAGCAAGAATAACAGCAGCATCAACGGCAGCTTAGCTTAAGTTATTCTTACTTTTAGTTACTTAATCAAAAGTTATAGCCAATTATCTATCCATCATAGACATCATCATCATCATCATCATCATCATCATC
This sequence comes from Pherbina coryleti, assembly GCA_943735915.1. Taxonomy (NCBI): domain Eukaryota; kingdom Metazoa; phylum Arthropoda; class Insecta; order Diptera; family Sciomyzidae; genus Pherbina; species Pherbina coryleti. The sequence continues at coordinate 116,038,261 of OX030948.1, read as the reverse complement.
ATCATCATCATCATCATCATCATCATCATCATCATCATCATCATCATCATCATCATCATCATCATCATCATCATCATCATCATCATCATCATCATCATCATCATCATCATCATCATCATCATCATCATCATCATCATCATCATCATCATCATCATCATCATCATCATCATCATCATCATCATCATCATCATCATCATCATCATCATCATCATCATCATCATCATCATCATCATCATCATCATCATCATCATCATCATCATCATCATCATCATCATCATCATCATCATCATCATCATCATCATCATCATCATCATCATCATCATCATCATCATCATCATCATCATCATCATCATCATCATCATCATCATCATCATCATCATCATCATCATCATCATCATCATCATCATCATCATCATCATCATCATCATCATCATCATCATCACCATCATCATCATCATCATCATCATCATCATCATCATCATCATCATCATCATCATCATCACCATCATCATCATCATCATCATCATCATCATCATCATCATCATCATCATCATCATCATCATCATCATCATCATCATCATCATCATCATCATCATCATCATCATCATCATCATCATCATCATCATCATCATCATCATCATCATCATCATCATCATCATCATCATCATCATCATCATCATCATCATCATCATCATCATCATCATCATCATCATCATCATCATCATCATCATCATCATCATCATCATCATCATCATCATCATCATCACCATCATCATCATCATCATCATCATCATCATCATCATCATCATCATCATCATCATCATCATCATCATCATCACCATCATCATCATCATCATCATCATCATCATCATCATCATCATCATCATCATCATCATCATCATCATCATCATCATCATCATCATCATCATCATCATCATCATCATCATCATCATCATTTTTAGCCAATATGACCTAGTTCAAGTCAATAAGTTCAAAAATAATCTAAACCGCGTTCTCGACCTCATATTTGTATAAAGAATTCCGTGTTGATTCGGACTTACCCACTTCTCAAATTTTTAACAACACCAATCACCATGTTCCTCTCTTTCTTGAATTTTCACTTTATCAATACCAGAAATTTGTTACTAATCAAGAACTTACATTAGACTTTAAAAACGCTAACTTTGCTGAAATGAATGCACATTTGTCCTCGATCTCGTGGGACTTCAGGGCTCGGGAACCAGACCTATCGATTGCCTATGATGGATTTGTATCTATTTTAAATGACTCGATCAATCAGTTCGTGCCATTGAAACAGATAGGCACGAATAGATTCAGCAATACGAACCCCCCCGTGGTTTAATAAGAGGCTCACAAACTTAAAGAACAAAAAGAATAAAGTCTATAAGCGATTTAGGCAAGATACATCTAATCTGATTCTAAAAACAAACTACCTGTCACTTCAAAATTAATTTGTAATTCTTAATAGGTTCCTTTACAACTCCTTTATCTTCTCCACTGAGCAAACTATAAAGGATAATAGTAAATACTTCTGGTCTTATATCAATAACAAAAGGAAAACAAACGGACTACCCACCACTATGTCTTATCTGGGTTCCTCCACAGATGACAGTAAAACTATTTGAAATTTTTTTGCTGATTATTTTAAATCAGTTTATTCTTCCGTTTCTAGCTTTGATCCTGGAATATTTAGTCGCTCATATGATTCAGTCCTTGACCTTGGTGATCTTTCATTCCAAACTGAAGATATCGCAACTGTTTTAGCGAGCCTTAAAACTAACCCTATACCAGGTCCTGATGGTTTACATACCTCAAATCGTTTTACGAAGATGTGCCGCTTCCCTGGCGACTCCTCTCTTTTTAATCCTTAGAAAATCCGTATCTAGTGGCCAATTTATTGATGTTTGGAAACATTCTTACATAGTTCCCATCCACAAATCTGGTCCTAAGCATGATATAAAGAACTATAGACCCATTTGTAAACTTTCCGTTATACCTGAAATCTTCGAGAAAATCATATATGATAAAATGTCATTCCATATTAAAAACGTGATATCTCCGGAAAAACATGGTTTCTTATCAGGTAGATCAACGTTAACGAACTTGGTACCTTTTTGTAATGTTATAATTACTAACTTTGAAGCAGGTCTTCAAACCGATGTCATCTATACTGATTTTTCGAAAGCATTTGATAAAGTCTCTCACAAGCACCTTACTTTAAAACTTGCCTCCCTGGGAATTCACTCTAACCTCCTATATTGGTTCCAATCATACCTTTCCAATCGCCGCCAATCAGTAAAAATAAATAACAACCTATCCAATCTCTTCGAAGTTACGTCCGGTGTTCCCCAAGGCAGTCATCTAGGGTCTCTACTGTTCTTAATATTTATTAATGATCTTCCTAGGGTCATACGTCATTCCCAAATCCTCCTTTTCGCCGAAGATCTGAAGCTTTTTCGATCCATTTAGTCAAATGATGATGCCATTCTTCTTCAAACAGACATTGATTCAATCTTCGCCTGGTGCGAACAGAATGAATTACCACTTAACATCTCCAAATGTCAATGTTTTTCTTTTTATAGATCATAGACCGTTAACAAACTCCTATTTTATTAACTCATGTTCACTGGAACGTGTTGCTTCAAAGAAAGACTTTGGAATTATATTTGACTCTCGCCTTAATTTTAAAGATCATATAAATTTTATCATCAATAAGTCTAACTCGATGCTTGGTTTCCTTATAAGGAACTCAGAGGATTTTAGGGATCCCTACACCTTCAAATGTTTGTACTCTTCGTTAGTCCGACCCCATTTAGAATACTGCTCCATCTTATGGAATACTTCTTCTCCCATTAAATCCCTGCGAATTGAAAGAGTACAGAAAAAGTTCACGAGATATGTGATTTCTAAACTTAACTGGAATCTCCATCAGCTTCTTCCATACTCCACTAGATGTGCATTAATTGATATCTGCTCCCTCGAATCAAGACGCAAGATGCAGTCAGTCACGTTTATTAGTGACCTGGTTCATCACCATATCCAGCGTCCTACTCTACTTGGTTTGCTTGATTTCCTTACCCCGCCCTGCTATCTTCGTAGCCAGTTTAACTTTCGGGTTCCTTTTCACAGATCAGAATATGCTCGAAATTCAGGGTTTTGCCGTTGATAAACATATTCGATTCAATTTCAAGAACTCAGTTCAAAATAAATCTCAACCTGCTCCAAGTTTTCCGCGTTACCTAATGTTACTAACAAGTGGTTGTCCTTATGACGCACCTTGATGATTTGCTTTGGTCTCGTCCTCTGTTAGTTATCTATATCTTGCACATACATTCATACAGTCTTCTTGTTTATGCAATGTTTAATCTTAATTTATTTGTCATCAATTCTATAAATTATTACGAATAAATACATATAAATTATTCGTAATTAATACAATTAATGTTTTTATAAATTCTATGTTGTATATATTCTTAAGTAGTCTGTAAGAGATATTCTCTCTGCTTGATGAAATGTAAATAAATAAATAAATAAAAATTCAGAAGCTTCACTGTGTGGTATAGATAAAATTAAAATACGGTATAATTAAAACACATCCAACTTTCTCCTACAAGTGCAATCTCTAGACTGACTTGCAACTCAATCTCCTTATTTCCTTTTTATCATTCTTTGCTTGTCCCAAACATGTTCAGTGTTGTCAACGTATATTTATATAAATTTATAAAGTAGTGTTGTTAACTTATATAAATGTATAATGTAGTGTTAATAGCTTATATGAATGTATAATGTAGTGTTATTAGGTTTTACTTATGAAAATGTATAATGTAGTAATAGTTACATATTTCATCTATATTAAAATAAGCAATGTTTGTTTTTAATGCTGTTACACCTTCCTTCCAAAGAAAAGATAAAGATCGGGAAGGTGATCAGTCTTGCTAACACTCTGTCTTCTCTTTGCTAGAATGAAACTGATATCAATGAACGAATTCTGATCTAAATTTATGTGGTTATATAGTCACCACCGCTCTTTACCACCGCTCTTTACTAAAATTCGTTCATTAAAAATCAATTTTTTTTTTCAGTACTTGACATAAGATTCGTTTTATTTCGTTTATAGAACGTTTCGTTTATTTCATCTATATTAAAATAAGCAATGTTTGTTTTTAATGCTGTTACACCTTCCTTCCAAAGAAAAGATAAAGATCGGCAAGGTGATCAGTCTTGCTAACACTCTGTCTTCTCTTTGCTAGAATGAAACTGATATCAATGAACGAATTCTGATCTAAATTTATGTGGTTATATAGTCACCACCGCTCTTTACTAAAATTCGTTCATTAAAAATCAGTTTTATTTTTCAGTACTTGACATAAGATTCGTTTTATTTCGTTTATATTTTGAAAATATAATTCAGAAATTTACATTTACTAATACTTAATTGATTGAGTTAAACATCACATGTTAAGTTGTAACATCTATGGATTAACAATCTTCATAAAGAACTAAGATTAATAACTAGAGAAAACATATCGTCACCTAAAATGCAAAATAACGTAACATCACTTTTGATAATTTTACAGGAGAAGCAAAAAACGATATAAAATTCAAACAACTTGAGATATTGATTCGAAATTTTCAATTCAAATAACTTGGTTATTTTTGGTGGCAGAAGTTTAAAATTCATAACACACATGTAATATAATGTAGTGAATCGTAATCAATAAAAAACACAATTTCGAATTTTTTGATCATACGTTTTTTTGCATTTTATGTTATTATTTTCCTTTGCTATGATTTCCAGCTTCATGTACCTGAACAAAAAATAACTTATCGTGATTTTAAAAAAATTAATTACACTTCACTCCAGGTAGAGCTAAATCTTGTCGACTGGACAGAAATTTTCTCCATGCTATCTGTAAATGACCAGGTAGAATTCTTGCAACGTAATGTCAATGCTTTATTTGAAAAATGCGTCCCACTTAAGACTAAAGTAATTAAATATCGCGAAAGGCCTTGGTTTTCAAGTTCAATTAAAATTCTAATCAAGAAACGTGATGTAGCTTACAACAAATGGAAACGTCTGAAAACACCGGAACGTTATAATCTCTTCCGAATATGCAGAAAAAATGTAGTTAGGGCGGTGAAGGTTGCCAAGTTGACATACTTCGAAAATAAATTTAGTTCGGCTATAGACTGCAAAAGGAAGTGGAGCATAATTCGGCAAATCGGAGTCGGTGGAAGTTCTCCGTCCGCTGATACAAGCGTAGATGTTGAAGACCTAAATAATAAATTTATTGATATTCCAATGCCGTTGCCAAATGGAAATTTTTGTCATTACTCACAAAGAAATCCTAGCTCGAACTCTTCTTTTAGCTTCCATTGCGTTGAATATGGCGAAATAGTGCGAAGTTGCTTAGAGGTCAAGTCAAATGCTGTCGGTTTCGATGGAATTCATCCTAAGTTTTTAAAATTACTCCTGCCCGCACTGCTACCTTTCATTAAGCACATATTCAACACAATTATTACCAAATCAGAATTCCCCGCAATTTGGAAAAAAGCCAAAATTATTCCCATTCCTAAAACTGGAAACGACTATCGTCCCATCGCTATTTTGCCATACTTATCTAAAGTTTTTGAATCTCTTATGTACAAACAGACAAACAAATTTTTCATGTGTAATAAACTTTTAACTGACAGACAATCCGGTTTCCGACCAAAACACAGTTGTGTATCTACCCTACTAGACGTGACTGACGAAATTAGAAATAATCTTGATCGAAATGAAGTTACTTTCTTGATTCTCCTTGATCACTCGAAAGCTTTCGACACGGTCGATCACCAAATTTTATGTTCAAAATTGTCGAACATGTTTAATTTTTGCGCAACTGCTACCCGACTAATGAGCTCATATCTTGCTAATAGAAAACAAGCAGTGAAAATCGGCCGCGCGACCTCAAATTTTTTAAGCGTGAACCGTGGCGTACCTCAGGGATCTATAATGGGTCCGCTTTTATTCTCGGTCTACATTAATGACTTACCTTCTGTTCTACACCGTTGTGGCATCCAAATGTACGCTGATGATGTGCAATTGTATACTAGCTGTCGCAAATCTGATATTCACTCATGTGTTGCAAGTTTGAACGAAAATTTGCGTAAAATTAATGATTGGGCATCTGCTAATGGTTTATGCATCAACCCTAATAAGTCGAAATGTCTAGTTATTGCCAGAAAACCAAATCTCAGCTCGACCCTCCCCGAAGTCATACTAAATGGAACATGTATTGAAGTTGTAAAATCAGCAAAAAATCTGGGTATCACCTTCAATAATACTTTGGATTGGACGAATCACGTCAATATTACTGTAGGAAAAATATATGGCATGCTACGTAGTCTGTGGGCTACACAATATTTTATCCCCTTTAACATAAGAATGCTACTGGCAAAAACGTATCTCGTCCCCACTTTACTGTACGGATCTGAAATTTTCGCTTGCTGTGATGCTACAAGTAAACGCAAGCTGAACGTTGCTTATAACAATATCGCTCGTTATGTCTTTGGACTTAAAAGAACAGACCGCATATCACAGTACACAAAACAAATATTCAGTATGTCTTTTGACCAGGTTTTGAACATGAGGGCGTTAGTCTTTTTGCATAAAATTATCGTTACTAAGGAACCTCTTTATTTATACGAAAAATTAAAATTTCTAAGATCGCAGCGTGGTAACAATTTAGTTCAACCTAGGCATGCCTGCTTATCGTCGGAACGGCAGTTCTTCGTTAATTCAATACGTCTTTGGAACTCGCTTCCATCCTATTTACAGCGTATTTGCAATGCAAGTGTGTTTAAATCAAAGCTATCAGATTATTTGTCTTCTCTTTAACAAGCTATTTTCTTTTCCTCTTTATAATTTCTTAATATATTTATTGTATTCTCTACTTCATTGACTTCTTAATTTTTTTTTTCTTTTTCCTTTATTAATATTTTTCATAAATTCAAATTAATATCTTTGTTTCAATTTTACCAAATTGTTAATGGTTTTTTTTAAATTCAAATTTGTAATTTTAATTTTTAATTTTTTATATAAAATTATGTTTAACATCTGACATTCAGTTGATTTTATCGCCAAATATGTTATCGGCGCTTAACTATAAGTTTATTCTTGTAAGCGCTCAAATTATATTATATTAAGTTAAATATGTGACGATATGCATACATTTACATGGCACAACATGCTTGCTTTACAAATATATTTTAAAAACTACTATTTCATTATTGTATAGTAATTAAAATTTAGGTTTTTATTTTTTTTTTGGATTGCGTTTTTTTGTTTTTTTTTTTTTTAAATATTAACAACGTTTATAGAAATTATTTTTTCAAATTCTAAATTTTATTGAATGAGTAGAAGTAAAAAGTAATTATTTTATTTATTTAATTGATGTGAAAGAAAAATTTAAGTTGATTATTTATATCGAACTTTTATGCTTTTCTGAGCCTATTCTTATGTATACATTTTTCTTTTTTACTTTTATCATCGTAAATAGTCACATTAACTCCGTCAATATTTTTTATAATAAAAGGACCTTCGAATATGCTTTTAAATTTTTCGTAAAGTTCTTTCTTAACAAAAACTTTGTCATTTTCAGACAGGGTAAGTGGTCTTGCGTATTTATCATATATGTTTTTATTCCTTAATTTGTGTTTATTTATTAAATTTCTGGCCAATGCGTGGGTGTTTTGTAGACGAAATTTTACCTATTTGTAGCAACTTTCCGTATTGTAAATGGGATCAATTAAATCTTTTTGTACTTCGTGTGGTAATATAGCATTTTTCCCCAAATACTAATTCAGACGGTGTAAATTTGTTGTAAAAAACTGTGTTAGAAGTAGTATTATGAAAGAAAGTAAAATATTTTAAGTAAGTGTCCGAGTCAGACATATTTTCTGTTACATAAGCACGAAGGTACTCGTACAACACTCTATGGTTACGTTCCACTGTCGCAACGGTTTCGTGATGATACGGTGTTGAAAATTTTAATTCAATTTTTAAAAGTTTCGTGAGCTCACTTAATGTTGGGTCGTTATGATAAATTTCGAGTATGTTTTGTTTCCTAGCCGAGTTCATTATGGTTTCTATGGGGTTAGTTAAGATTATCTCTAGGGTATTTAAAATCTTAACACCGTTATCTTTCAATTCTTGTACTGTACAGTATGTAAATATAACATCATCTTTTGGCCATTCGATAGATTGAATGTTATGATAGCCGGCTTCAGACTGTAGCCTCGAAAACAAAAAATCTAAATCTATTGTTTCGTTAACAATCACAAGACTCACATCAAATACTTTCTTAAATTTATTGTATATATTTATTCTCAACTTTTTTGTTTGGTTTTCCCCTTCTATTATTTTAGACCTGATTTTGAAATTGCGAGTACTAAAATCGTGTGAAAATTTATCATAAATTGGTAAATCTTTTCTGCTGCTTGTGCTATTTAAAACGTTTTCCGCAATTTGCTCACATGATCGCTTAGACATCGCGCGAGTTGTCACAGCAAATATGCTACTTGCGTTTTTTAATTCGTTGATTGAAATTCGTGACAAAGCGTCAGCAACAACATTAGATTTGCCCTTTATATACTCAATATTAAAATTATATTCTGCAAGTTCCAGTCTGATTCTGGAAAGTTTTGACGATGGATCTTTCATATTAAACAAATATACTAGTGGTCTATGATCTGACCTTACAGTGAACTCAGTACCATACACATATGGTCGAAACTGTTTAATGACGAAATAAATAGCAAATAGCTCAAGCTCTATTACAGCTTTTTTCTGTTCCGCCTTGTTAAAAGTTTTTGAAGCAAAACATATTGGTAAATCGCTACCGCTCTAGTATCGGCTTGAAATTGCACCGCACCCAATTTTTGACGCATCAACTGTGATGAACAATTTTTTCTTGAAATTCTGGTATTGCAATAATTTAGGTGATACTAAAGCAGACTTCAATGCCTCAAATGCTTGTTGGCACTTATCATTCCACTCGAACTGAACATTTTTACGACTTAAACGATTCAATGGTGCAGCCAAAATGGCAAAATCTGGGATAAATTTTCGGTAATAATTTGCGAACGCTACAAAACGTCTCACAGCGTCTATATTAGTAAGCTTTTCATAGGTCTTAACTGCTTTTGTTTTTGAATCATCAGGAAGAAGACCCTTAGGGGTGCACTTGTGCCCCAGGAATGTAACCTCAGGCCGTAAGAAATTGCATTTCTTGGGATTGAGCTTTAAACTAAATCTTCTACAGATTTCAAATACATTTGAAAGATTCTTCAAGTGATGCTCCTCGCTACATCCCACTACAATTACGTCATCGACGTACATAAAAGCTTGATTTGGTGAAAGCCCTGAGAACGCAATGGACATCATCCGTGAAAAAGAATTTGGAGCAACGTTGAGTCCGAACAGTAAAACCTTCCAACGGAAAGCTCCTCGATCTGTGCTGAACGAAGTTATGTCTCGCGAGTCGACGTGAAGTGGAATTTGATGAAATCCGGAAAAAAGATCAAGTGTAGAAAAATGTTTTGCTCTACCCAGATTATCTAGGATATCATCTACTCGAGCCAACGGGAATTTATCCGCAACTAATTTCTTATTTACTGCTCTGAAATCAACACACATACGATATGATTTTTAACCCTATGAGCCTTTCTTTGGAACTGGTATTAAAGGGCTATTATAATTTGAATAACTTGGTTCTATTAAATTATTTCTTAAAAGATTCTCCACTTGTTTGTTTATTTCGGATTTTTGCGAATGTGGTACGCGATAATTTTTTACATAAACCGGCGAATTATCTTTCAACCTCAGTTTTTGCTCATTAAAGTTATTAATTGTCAATTTGTCCGAATCTAAAGCAAAAATGTCAGAATACTGATGACATAAAGGCAAACGTTTATTTTTGACATAACTAGGCATTTGTTTTTCGAGAATGCTATTAAGTTCCTCTAATCGTTTATAATCTGTTGAAATTTTATTTGCAGAGTATATAAAATAGTTACTTAAATTCTCAGTTTTAATTTTACTTGTTTTTATGTATTTCACGTCATTTGTCGTATTTATAACGCGTAGAATTGGATTACTTGAATCAACTATACATAATGCAATAATCAGCGCTTACGCCATGTAAAATTGGGAGTTCACAATACATGTTATTTATGTTAAAAGAAATTAGATTTGTTTCATAACTAATGCTACATTTGTTTGATTTCAAGAATTCTTTGCCAAGTATACCGTCAGTTGGTATATTGAAATCCTCACTGACAACATGAAAAATGTGTGGAATAACCAAGTTGGATAAAATTATACTTGTGCTTATAGTACCAAGAGTCGAAACTGCATGCGGCGTAATGCCATTTATGTTTATTGTGTCTTCCTTATTAATGTTAAGAAAATTATTTAAGCAGGAATATTTAATTAAAGAAATATCTGCTTGAGTGTCAACAAGAAAAGTGCATAATTTATTTGTGTCTGCTCATTTTATTTCAATAAAATCGGCATAATTAAGGTTTAAAGAAAAAATAGATTTTTTTACGTTATTTTGTCTTAATCTTGTTGTTCCTCCCTCAGCTGCCGTGACTGAGGGGCATACTCGTTTAAAGTACGTACATTGACATCTCTATTCCGACTTGAATTGGTTTAAAAATTGTGAGAATTGGTATTGTGGAATCGATTTCTATTATCGAATCGATTATTACTATTAAATCGATAACTTCTATTATTGAATCGGTTATCTCTATTATTAAAACGATTGTTGTTAATTAAACGTTGATCATTGGCGCTAAAAGTTCTATTTCCATTTCCACGATAATTATTGTAACATGTGTTGTTTCTGAAAGTGTTATGGTTTCTTGAAAAATTATTGTTGCTGTTACTTCCACGTGTACGAAACGCTAAAACCTATTTTTCTTTACCCTCATTTGTTTGTTCAACAATCAATTTAGTGACAACGTCGTTGACATCCGTAAAAGTAGTCGAAGCGAGTATTGATTTGACCAAATCGGACCTAGCGTTAAGCCTACATGTACTAACTGTTTGTTCAATAGTCATCTCATGGGCCTTAGATTGTGACATACCCTCTATAATTAGAGATCGTTCCAGCGCTTCAAAAAGCTCCACAACTTGTTTTGAAAATTCCGCGTAATCGTTATTTCTTGCTTGCAAGGTCGAAAGCTTCCCAGCTACAACTTTGGAGTTGTCAGGCTTGATCCTACTCCTCAACGCTATTTTTATTTCTGATATAGAACTTACGTTTGCGGGCAAAGATTCACGAGCCCTTCCCTCCAACTTGGATTTTATGAAAGAAATAAGTGTTTCTGTTGGGTGAGGTTCAGCTAGCTCTTCAATTAGATTGACTTTATCAATAAAGGATTCGAGTGACAGTGGGTTTCCACTATAGTTTTCACGAATAATTGACGCACACATACTTACGAGTGATTTTTTCTCAGTTATTGTCGCCATTTTGCAATTTTTATCTGTAATAGAACCAGAAGCAAAGTTAAACGAGTCAGATGACTCATAAAATGGGTTAAACAAATCTGTAAAAAAGGGAGAATGTTTTAAAGACAATGTTTCTGTCTTAACTTCCGCTGTTTGAACTTTACCTACCACATCTTTATCGACGAAATCTAAGCTTGAAACATCTGGGATACTAATTTTACACTTAAGTTTGAGAAAACACTTAACCAAGAGGTTATGACAATTTCTTACGGTTAAAATTACTGACTGTTTTTTGTGTGATTCTACTTCCTCAATGTGACTCTTTACGTAGCTAAGGATGTCATTATATGCTTGTATAAGCAAATCAATATTTTCTTTTATTTTTCCCTCTTTTGATGATAATGGTCTGTTTTGCAAGACCCTTTTTGTTACTGAAATGAATTTTAATTTTATGCCCTTAAATTCTTCTTTGTCAAAGCAAAGCATTTGTTTATTTTAATAATCAACATAAAATTTAATCTTTCTAGTCTTATTCTATTTCATTCTATCATATTGAAAATATAAAATTTTGTATATATATAATATATATTTAATATAATGTATATATTATCTTCTTATAAAGGGTGTTTTTTTTAGGGGTTTGTTTTTCGAATAGAGATAAAACTGGCATTTTGTGGTCAAATCTGGCAACTCTAATGTCATTTATGTTCAGTTTGGTTTGCCATTTCATCATGAACAGGTTGATAAAATAACAACGCTTGCAAATCGTGCAAATTTATTTCGAAAATAATGGTTCAGTTCGCGAAGTTTACCGCAAGCTCCGTCCATTTTATGGTCGACATAATCGTCCATCAGAGCAATTAATTCGGTTAACCATGGGTCGTTTTCACACTACGTTTACTCTATGTGATAATACGCATCCGCAGAGACGTCAAACAGTGCGCACCGAAGAAACAATTGCCGCTGTAGAGCAAAATGTTGAAGAGGACCCGAATGAATCGATTCGCCACCGTGCACAGCAATTGGAGCTTTGTCCATCAACTTTATGGAAGATTTTGCGCAAAGATCTTGGCTTGCGACCTTACAAGATCCAGCTTGTGCAAGAATTAAAGCCGCGAGACCATGCAATGCGTCGTGATTTTGGTGTATGGGCCGAAAATGAGATTGATCTCGATGCTGATTTTCATCGCAAAATTTTGTTCAGTGATGAGGCTCATTTTTGGTTGAATGGCTACGTCAACAAGCAAAATTGCCGCATTTGGAGTGAAAAGAATCCACATGAGATCCTTGAGACGCCATTACATCCACAAAAACTGACTGTTTGGTGTGCTCTATGGGCTGGTGGAGTCATTGGGCCATACTTCTTCCGAAATAATGCTGGAGAGTCAGTTACCGTTAATGGAGACCGGTATAGAGCCATGATAACCGACTATTTTGTTCCCGAATTGGATGGCATGAATGTGGATGAGTTGTGGTTCCAACAAGACGGCGCTACATGCCACACAGCGCACGTCACAATCGATTTATTGAAGGAAACATTCGATGAGCGCATAATTTCGCGGAATGGACCTGTCAATTGGCCACCAAGATCGTGTGATTTGACACCATTGGATTATTTTCTTTGGGGATATGTGAAGTCGCTCGTCTACGCCAACAAACCAGAAACGTTAGGGGACTTGGAGGCCAACATTCGTAGCGTTATTGCCGACATACGGCCCCATATGCTCGAAAAAGTGGTTGAAAATTGGACCTGTAGAATTGGCTTTATTCAAGCCAGCCGCGGCGGCCACATGCCCGAAATCATATTTAAACATTGATGGCATAAAATTATCCTTCCATTAAAGCCAAATTGATGGACATTAAAACGATTTTCTTGTGTTTTATTTCAATTCGAAGTTCTATACCTCTAAGAAAAACACCCGATATATAAAAATGAAATACGTGTGCGTTAGTCTTGCTAAGGCTCAGAAACGGTTTGGCCGATTTTAATAATTCTTTTTTTGTATTGTTTGCCCTAACACAGATGTGGTGTAGCAAAAAAGAAAATTACAAAAAACTCGAAGGAACAGCGGAAAAATTAAAAAATCGAAATTGGTAATTTTGTATGGGAATTGCCACATCAGACTACTTTAAATAGCCAACAAATCTAAACGCCTGAACGGATTTAACTCAAATTTTGCACACACATTACTTGAATCCTATATAAGGTTACAGCATACTATGTTTTACCACGCCCCTTCTTCCGCCCCTTTACAAGAATCGCAAATTATCCTACTAGCGTACTTTTACTAGCGAAACTGTTCGTCTAAATAATCAAAAGAAAATTCTCTTATTGTAACACCAAAAGCATTCACATATCTTCAAAATTGCACAACATTTTAGTACAGCGTCTTTTTCTAATAACATCGTTTCCTTAGAATAACAAAAAACTATCAGAAATTCGTATTTCCTACTTTCGATGAAAATAACTCCGTTGTTTTTGAATATATTTCATTCAATTTCTTTTCGTTGATAAATTTAATTTAAGCACTTAATAAACCCGTATTTGAAGAAAGCTCCAATACATTCACTTTTTACTCAAAAAAGAACACAAAAGCTGTCATTTCAATAAATAAAAAAAATTTGAAAAAAAATATTATTTGTTTGCCCATTGTGAGGATCGAGCCTTAGACCACCTCATGGCTTCAAAACTGACGGATGAGCTGACTTTTTTTATTCAAATTAAAATGTACTACAAAAATTTCCTAATAGAATTTGCAATAAAATGATATGACAGCACAATCTTCTGAAATCGAATTATAGCAGCCTATTATATTTTTCTAAGACAAAAACCAATCGTGTTTTTATCTTCTTTTCTCTGAATATTTAATTATCAATTGCCGTGCGTTGGTATTTGCTAAAACTCGGAAATGGCTCGGCCGATTTTAATAATTTTTTTTTGTTCGCCACAATACTGATGTGGTGTAGGAAAAAAGAAAATAAGCAAGGAAAAGAATCGAAAGAATTGAAATTGGTAATTTTTCGTGTCGTACAGTGTTCATTACAACTCCAAGGAGGGGACGAGCCTGACATAGGTCTACGAAATCAGTGAAATGCTCGGCGAGCTAATACACGTGTAAGCCACACAGCAGCGAGTGACGGATAATGAAAACAATTAGATTGTCATGTCCGAATAAGTGTCATATATAAAAAAAACAGAGTGGCATACATAAGAACCCTTTTTTTGTTTTTTTTTTGTTCGTTTCAAAAAATTGGAATTTTCTCGGAAAAATCGATGTTCCATACATTTTGTATGGAAAAATAAAAAATAAAAAAAAACTCGATTTTAATTTCATAATTCAAAATGCAATTTCTGCACAATTACATTCGTTCAAATCAGTTGTTTGTGTCCAGACGAAGCAACCAATTATCGAATAGTGTTGCTGAATTCATTGGTTTGCAAGGATTACCACCACATAATGTACCACTGAAGGTTGGATCTGTTATTATCATGCTCCGGAGCCTCAATCAATCCAAATTCTGCAAGGGAAAAAAATTGGTCGTGAAGCAACTCAAGAATAATGTTTTTCAAGCAAAGATGAACGCATTTGAGTAGGCCAATTCAAGGGCGAGGAAGTGCACATTCCAAGAATATCACAACGCCAATCTTTCGAATTAATTATGTCACTGTGTGCTGGATTAAATCAAATCTAAACTTATTTTATACCTTAAGAATAAAAAGAACATACGAGTAATAACATAATATATAATGTATATAAAGATAATAGAGCGTAAAGCAGTACGATCATATAAAGAGAGAGAGCAAGTAGACTATGCAAATGCAGCTTATTTTACACCTGTAGCATGGTGTGATAAATAAAAACAACTCTTCATTGGTGTGTCGATATTAAAGAACTGGCTTTATTATTTTAGCTGAACTTAAAAGTACTTAAGACTATGCTAGTGTTAGTTTACATATGTATATGTTTAGCTGAGCGCTAGCAGAGAGTTGTTGTATATATTTGTGTTTCAGCTGCGGGATTATGCTGATCAGACATATCCCATGTCGCTGTGCAAAAAGGTATTATGTTACGAAGCGATTGGAATAGTGCTGTTGAAGCACATTCCACATCGTTGTGTTCTACTCAAAGTGAAAGAATAATAAAGAATATATACATACAACACCTCCCTTTCTTTTTAATGAATTTATTTTTATAAATTCATGTTTAAGTCTTACTAAATATGTGTTAAAAAAAACTTAATGTTATTTTATAAATTTATAGCATATAGTAGTTCAAAGTTACATTGCTTTCTGTATTAATATATTTAGTATAATATTTTATTTTTATTTCATTTATTTTTGTTTTTATTTTAAAAACTAAATGCTAACTAATAAATGCTTAGATGAAACTATATAAAATCAATCTGTATATGTTTGGATAAAATATTTTTTTTTTTTTAATAAAATGTTTTAACTAAATAGTTTTGTTTTTATTAAAGTAGCAAATATATTAAATTTGAAATTAAATATTGTTTTGCTTTATAAAGTTTGTTTTGTTTTTTTTTTTTTTTTTTTTTACTTAGCCATTCTACTGAAATCTTAACCTAAACAAGTCTCAATCTATCTTTATGAACTTTCACTTCTTTATTTGGTCCAATTTTTACAGTACAATTATTGCTATTATCAATTTCTACAATTTTGTAAGGACCCTTAAACAAGTTTTCCAACTTGTGCCCTGCCGGGTTGTCTATGTAAACGGTATCGTTTATTTTAAAATCCCGTTTTAAACAATTTTTATCATACCGTTGCTTTTGTGTGTTTTTGTTAGAAACCAGCATTTCATGTGCACGTTTGTTTGCTACTTGAAGTCTATATTTGACTTCCTTTGCATATGCTTCTATGTTATAAAGGGGATCAATTTGACAATTGATTAAACATTGTGGGTTTAAGGGTATTTTGCCATAAACCAGTTCGTATGGGCAATATCCATGAACTGTACTAGGTGTAGTATTGTAGCAATATGCAAAATACTTAATCCATACATCCCAATCTGTTTTGTCTGAGCTAATGTAGGATCTTAAATATTCATTACAAGTCCTATGTGATCTTTCAACGGAGCCTAGAGACTGATGGTGGTATGGTGTTGAGGTTTCAAAATTTATGTCCATTAGGTTGCATAATTCTTTAAGGGTTTCATTTTTATATTCTGTCCCCATGTCGGTTAAAATGTTTTTCATGGGACCAAATGTTAATATAAAATTTTCAAAGATAGCTTTGGCTACTGTTTTTGCTGATTTGTTTGTGATGGGGGTAACGACAAGGAATTTTGTTAAATCACAAACTATTGTGACAGCGTATTCATTATTATTTATTGTTTTGGGCAGTGGTCCTATAGTATCAATTTGTACTCTGTCAAAGGCTTGTATTGGAGTTGGTGTGATTATTAGTGGCTCTCGTGGTCTTCGGAGAGATTTATTTTTATTGCAACTTTCACAATTTTTAACGTAATTTTTGATATCCTTTAATATGGATCTCCAATAAAAATATTTTTTCAATTTATTCAAAAAACGAGTGACACCTAAATGTCCTCCGATTAACTTATCTTCATGAAATTTTTGTAGCAATTGTTTCTTTTCATTTTCGTCGACGACGTATTTAATTTTTGGTGTTATCGCGATTTTAAGATTTCTATTATTATTATTATTATTAAGGCCTTTTTTATTTAATAATTCATTTGCGTACGCTTTAAATGTTGATATTTCAACTAATTGAAATATATCATCTCCAGCATTTATCTGGAGTTTATGAATGGAAAGTTCACTGGCCTCTTTTTCTAGCCTCAGGAAGAATCGTTTAAGATCAATTTTCCCATTAGTGAGATATTCATTCAAATCAATCAATTTTAAAATTTTCCTTCCGTTTTTAAAAATAAACCTTGGTTTACTTTGGAATGGGTAAAATTTTAAAAATATACTTTTTGCTACTTCTTCAGGATTTAATGTTTCAAAACAAGTTAATTCAATTTCATCTTGAATCTTTGCATTTTCATCACATGGTGTGGTTTTCTTTGTACTAGATCTAGTTGTCATTTTGAAAACACTTTTGTTATGTATTTTTTTTATTTCACTAAAATCAATACGTGATAACGCGTCTGCTCCACAATTTTTTGAGCCTTTTATATATTCGACTGTAAAATTATATTCTTCTAAATCCAATCTTAGACGAGTTAATCTCGATGATGGGGTTTTCAGTGAATATAAATATGTTAAAGGCTTATGGTCACTTTTAACAATGAATTTGTTACCATATACATATGGTCGGAAATAATTAATAGCCCAGTGAATGGCTATTAATTCTTGTTCAATTGGAGCTTTATTAGACTCTCCTTTAGTCATTGCTCTGGAAGCAAATGAAATAGGCAATTGGATACCATTGTGCTCCTGACTGAGGATAGCACCGCAAGCAATTTTGGATGCATCAGTTGTGATGAAAAATTGCTTGGATAAGTCTGGGTATTGAAGGATTTTGGGGTTTAAAAGTGAGTTTTTTAAATACTGAAAAGCTGTTTCACACTCTGTTGACCATTTAAAAGAAGTGTTTTTGCGTGTTAAGCGTGAAAGGTGTACCGAATGGTGAGTGAATTTAGGGATGAACTTTCTGTAATAGTTACAGAAGGCAACAAACCTTCTTGTTTCGTCTGGGTTAGTCGGTTTTGGGTATTTTTCTATTATTTCAAATTTGGAGGGATCGGGTAGTATGCCATCTGCTGTGCATTTATGTCCTAAATAGGTAACTTCTGGTTTGAAAAAGGTGCACTTATCAGGGTGAAGTTTAAGATTTGTTTCTCTGCATGTATTAAAGACTTTAGTTAAATTGTTGAACATATGTTGTTCAGAACATCCTATAACAATCAAATCATCCATATATATAAAAGCTTGTGAGGGTTCGAGGCCTGAGAAAGCTAAATTCATCATTCGCTGGAAACTATTAGGAGCAATTTTCAAACCATAAGGAAGTCTAGTGAATCGAAATGATCCTTTTTCCGTCGAGAAGGAAGTAATGTCCCTCGAATTTTCTTCCAGCTCTATCTGATGGAAGCCTGACATTAGATCTAAACAGCAAAAGTATTTTGCTCGACCTAACTGGTCTAAAATATCTTCGATACGCGGCAGAGGAAATTTAGCTGCCACAAGTTTTTTGTTTACCTGCCTATAGTCGACCACAAGACGCCATCGTTTTTCGCTATTGTTTGGCAGTGATTTTTTCGGTACTAATAAAATTGGGCTGTTGTAACTAGAGCATGATTTTTCAATAATATTATCATCTTCTAATTTTTTGACTTGTCTATTGATTTCATTTTTCTGAGAGTGAGGCGTTCTGTAATTTTTTACATATACGGGGTTTTTATCTGTTAGAGAAAGTTTTTGTTTATAGAAGTTGTTTGCTGATATTGTTTCAGTATCAAGTGCGAAAATGTCTACGTAATCTTCACATAATTGCATTAATTTGGTTTTAACAAAGGATGGAAAGTTTTTAGATAATCTGTTTAAAATGTCTGTATCACGTTTTATAGGGTGGTTGCTAGTTTGCACTATATTGTAGTCGGATAATTTTTCCGTTTTAATTTCAACATTTGACAAAAATTTGTTGTTTATTGTAGTATTTATTACTCGAATAAAAGGGCTATTGTACGACACGATCGTGTTAGCAACAAATATTCCGTCTGCTATAAGTTGATTTGGAACAAAAAGATCTTCTCTATTTTTTGTTATAATTCGTCTTATTACCTCGGAACGCGCGGGTATAGAAAATATATTTGTAGAAGCGTTATCTAATAAATTTATTGATATTTCATGGGCAAAGTTATTGGGCCTGATAGTGAGTAAATCTTCGTTGCCCATATTTTGATAACTGAGGATGCAATTGTATTTCTTTATAAAGTCAAGACCAATAATACCGTCACAGCTTATTGGGAAATCTTCGTTTACTATATGAAAGTCAATTGGTACAAAATAATTTTGAACTAGAAGGTCAGATTCTACCACTCCTAAAGATTGTATGACTCCGGTTCCTATTCCAGTTAAATTTGTTCTTATTGTTTTGTTTACAGGCAAATGAGCCTTTATGGTATTTTCCTTAATAAGTGAAACTTCCGCACCAGCCCAGCAGAAAAAAGAAGTGCTTCCGAACAAGTTCTGGAACTATTTTTTTGCAACCGCAAGTTGTTCCAATTACGATTCCGGCCAATACTATTTTTACAGGCGATGTCTACAGAAAAAAGTAGTTCTACTCTCGCTTCTATCGGAACCAAACTGGAACAACTTCTCATCCAGCTGAAAAAGAAACGAAACAATAAGTACTTTCGTTTTCGCTGCTATTGAAGTCAACCCATAACCACTTCTAATCTTGGTGGAAAAGAAGTTCAACAAGAAGTAGTTCCGTTTTCGCGTTTTTCGAAGCCAACCTAAAAGTACTTCTTTATTATCTTCCATTGGAGTTAATTAAATAGTTCTTCTCTCAATTCTCTTGGAGTCAATAAAAAAGTTACTTTTCTAATAGAAAGTTGATCATTTTCATCGTTTTTTGTTATAAATCGCACCTAAAATCTCTCTATAAATTTTTTAAAAGAAAACATTTTGAATTAAACGTTATAAAAGACTTTTTAATTCATCAAAAGAAACACAAATAAATATATCAAAACGAAACTGAAAATAATAATTATAAGGTTATTTCCTTGCTTTTTTAAAACATATATTTTTAAAATGTTTATTTTTAGCTGCTTTGAATGTTTTTTGCATTGCTTTTATGAAATCATCTTCAGTCTCAATGTGGTCTCAGCTGTGGTCTCAAACAGATCCTTAAAATAAGACATTATAATTTGTTTAACTTTCTACAACAAAAACTTACTGAACAAAATTTCCCAAATATTGTTGAATCCTTTGAAGTACTTCTGCAGATGATTTATGCTATGAACATTAAAGTTCACTAAAATAGTTTCTGCAAACAGTCTTGTAAATTTTTTTTTTATTCCATTTGGTCCCAAAATCCTTTTGATGCAGTTCACCTGTAATTAATTGTAAGCATTATGGGCCTTACCAATAGTCAAGAGCTGATAGTCAACTTTTTATTTCTCCGTATCAATAAACGAAATCAGTATTCGCTTTCAAAGTGTCACAGCATCAGACCTGCTAAAAACAACTAGATATGGCAACACTGAAAAAGTCCAGTTAGTTTTTTTTTGGCGTCGGTTCTAATCGAAAAGCGTTTTTCTTTGAATATGGCGTGCTTTGTATATTTTTAAAAATTAATCTCTTTTAATAAAAAGTTAAATCATAAATTTGAAGCCTACATTCGTTTTTTTGTTAATATCAATTTTACTATTGATAAAAGTATAAGCTTTAAATTATTGTGAATGTGCTTTGCCTTGTTTGACAGATAAAAATTGACATTCTACTAAAATACTTACCATCAGCTGAAGCCGATACTAATTTAAAGTATGATACTAAAGCTCATGTTGATACTTTCTCGTTTATTGGAATGAAATTTTTTAAAGTATGAGCTTTAATCGGAAATGTCGACACTTCTATGAAAGTAGCAAACTATTAGTAAGGCCCAATAAGTATACACTTTTTCAAATTATTTTTAATTTGAATTAAACACAATTAAAAAACTTTTCACAATTAATCTTGCATGATCTTTTTCTCCCTACGAACACTTTCAAATGAAAAGAATCACAAAAAATATGAAA
This sequence comes from Pherbina coryleti, assembly GCA_943735915.1. Taxonomy (NCBI): domain Eukaryota; kingdom Metazoa; phylum Arthropoda; class Insecta; order Diptera; family Sciomyzidae; genus Pherbina; species Pherbina coryleti. The sequence goes on along the minus strand of OX030948.1, from coordinate 116,017,015 downwards.
TAGAAAAAATATACTTGGCACGTTTTTCGACGCTAACTTTACCTTGAAGAAGAGAACTTATTCTAAATCAACTTGGGGAGAAGCGTGGGGAGAACGTATTCCCAATTAACTTCAACAGAAGCGAGAATGGAACCTATTCAACATTTAACTTCGTAGAAGTAGTTCCGTTTTTATTTATTCAAGCTGTTATGGAATATGTTCTAAGAGCAACTACTTCCATATTTTCTGGTGGGAGTATCTACAAGAAAAACACACACACCGTTACTAATTGATGTTTTAAGTTTTACGTAACTATTTAAATTGAGATTGAAATTAAAAATTGTATTATAAAGTTGATTCACACCGGTATTTTGTTCAGTCTGATTTTGACTAATCGATACATTATTAATATTTTTAGGACCACTATTATTGTTTTGGCTCCCAGTAGCCTCTTTTACTGGGAGTTTGTACCGTTTTCCTGATAATTTTCTACAATTCTAACGTTTCTGTTAGAAATGTTGTTATTATTTCCCCGATATGTACGATAGCTATTGTTATAGCCTCGACCTCTATTATTATTATAATTTCCGTTGTAAAAATTCTGTCTTGCCCCTCTGGATGGGCCACGGCCACGACCGCGTCCATTGAAATTATTTCCATATCTTTGGAAATTATTCCGGTTCCTATTATAATATAGTACCGAATGTTCATTTGCAGTTGCTTCAGTGCAACTGTTGATGAATTTGGAAACGGCCTCGTTCATATCGGTGAACTGGCCCGATTCCATTATAAGTTTAACTTTTGGGCTTGTGGAGTTTTTGGTCATCGCTTTAACCGCAGCATTTGTTGCGTATTTAGCTGCTAGGGGATTTTGTAGACCATCTGCAATGTATGCGGATTGAAGAGTTTTAGTTAATTCTTCTATTTCTTTTACATATGTTGTGGCTGTTTTACCATTTTGTTTTGTATTATTTAATTTTGCCGTTATGAGCTCTACTGATTCCCCCTTTACTGATGTATATAGTTTATTAATAACTGCCTGAATATTTTCCTCAGTTCCGGCTATTAAATTCCTGGCGTTGCCTTTCAGCTTAGTTTTGACCAAGTTCACTGCAACAAGGTCATGGTCTTCTTTAATGCTATTAACGAGGTTAAGAGCATCGATAAAAGTTTGTAGATTTTCAGATCTACCATCAAATTCTGGTAGAATTTGTGACGCTATACGCAGAAATTCTACTGCTGTTTGAGTCATTTTTGTTGAATTTATTGTAGTGGTTCGTTGAGAATAGTCTGAAGAGTTTGAAGTCGTTAGTCCTGTATGTTCGTTTTGTTCTTCATCTGTGTCAGAGCTATTTATTACAGTATAATCTGATTTAACCTCCTTATCTAGCGTAGTTGGTATTTTGAATTCTATTTGTCGTTTTGTGCTTATTTTTATTAGATTGTCCCTAAATTTCCAAAATATTTTATTAGTTGTTGCCTTATGATCTGGTGTAAGTTTATTGTAGTTAACATTGAGAATGCTCCTAATTCCGTTGAAATTATCTATTAAAATTTGTATATGTCTATCTAATGTTTCTTTTTGAATTTGCCTATTGTTATTTAGACATTTAAAAGACTTATCGAATTCTGTTTTATATGCGCTGATTTTATCTAGTATATCTTCCCACTTCATATTTCTTAATTATTATCGCCATTATATTGTTTTTTTTTTGTTTTAGTTTTGCTTTTGTTTTTAAATTTTATCCATATTTGCTTGGGAGTATGTTCGAATATTTTTTTTCTTTAGGCACTTGTTGTGCATCATGTATAGCTTAATAATTAAATATGCAGCTAATAGAATAGTTGCTATGATCCATAGTGGGATCTGGAGCGATTCTGTTCCCTTATTTGTATTTATTACTTCATTTACAACATTTGCTCGTGGATGATCTATGTCTGATTTTGGTCCACACATTTTTATTTTTAATTTATGTTTTTAAAAGTAACTTCAATAGAAATGTATGAATATCAATATATTAGAATAAGGTGAATAATTTTGAAATACATAATTGAATATGAGAGTAAGCCAAATATATTTTTATAATTAACTTATATACAATGTTATGCATTCATTAATAATATTAATTCACTTGCGACATTTTAAACTTCTTTGGTTGTAGTTGCTGGCAGCTAGAAGACAGCATTCCTGGTTGTAGTTGACACACTGGACAATGACGATGTAGGCGGTTGATGAATACTTTTCGGTTGATGAGGAAGTTGATGATGTACTTAATTCTTTTCACATTGAATTAATTAATTAAATTCAAATTGTTCACATTGCCACTGTTTTTTTTTTTTTTTACATCATTTTAAATATAAGTCGTTTAGTCAGTTTGCCTTTAGCATTTTTTTTTTTATTTTTTATTTATTTCATTGGTACTTGAATAGTTTCTTTTGTTTTTACTATTTTCTTTCAAACTGCCACACTTAAAGGATTATGCAGTATTTTTTTTTTTTTTTATGTATTCATGTTCTTTGTTGGATAAATTAACATTGAGAAAAAAAAACAGTTTCTTTTATTGCATTTTTCTTATAAATTGGAGCATTATAATATTTGCTTTGTTTTATAGCTCGATCGCGCACACTTGGCTATTTTTCGTAACCATTAGTTTTTATTATAACCATTCGTTTTTCGTCACGGTCGCCATGTGATAAATAAAAACAACTCTTCATTGGTGTGTCGATATTAAAGAACTGGCTTTATTATTTTAGCTGAACTTAAAAGTACTTAAGACTATGCTAGTGTTAGTTTACATATGTATATGTTTAGCTGAGCGCTAGCAGAGAGTTGTTGTATATATTTGTGTTTCAGCTGCGGGATTATGCTGATCAGACATATCCCACGTCGCTGTGCAAAAAGGTATTATGTTACGAAGCGATTGGAATAGTGCTGTTGAAGCACATTCCACATCGTTGTGTTCTACTCAAAGTGAAAGAATAATAAAGAATATATACATACAACAATGGAGGTGCATTCAGTTTTTTAGATATAAATAAGCAGACGGAAGCCCCGCTCACAAAATTATATGGAAACAATATAAATGTTGCTCAAATAAATGTTAGTGCAGAATAATCTGTCTTAAATTATTTGTAAAAAATGCATGTATAGCTATATGCCTATAACTATTAATCTTGAATTCCTAAGCTTCTTGCATGGCTTACAATATATGAAATGTTCGCGTGTTGGAAAGCCTTCATCTTTGTTTACTTTTGCTAATGTTGTCTATCAAAAAGCATTGAATTGATCTGACATGTGATTCCCTCAATCTCCTTACGTTCCGTGTAAATAAGGGATATTAGAGTGTTTCATTCAGTCAATAATTGAAATTCGATTGGCACCATTTGATATCGATCGTGAATGTTCGATAAAAATTAATTTCGGATGGGATCGTGATTGCTCGGAATTATTTCAATAAAAAAATTAATTAAGGGCGGGGCGAAGTTTGTCCTCTTGTATTATATATATATATATTTATTATTCACATATATATTTTTATATTCCCATATATATTTTTATAACTAAGTCTAAATAAACAACTTAAATAAAACTCGGCTGCTGCTGCTACAGTAGTTGTTGTTGCTGTTGTTGTTGTTGTTGTTGTTGTTGTTGTTGTTGTTGTTGTTGTTGTTGTTGTTGTTGTTGTTGTTGTTGTTGTTGTTGCTGTTGTTGTTGTTGTTGTTGTTGTTGTAACTGCTTCCATTGTTGCGGGCTTAGGCTGGTGCTGATGCTGCTACAGTAGTCGTTGTTTTTGTTACTGCGTGTATTTTTGGTCTTATGTTTTAGGATATAAATTTTGTTTGGGTTTTAATTTAAGTTTTATTTTTTTTTTTAAGCTATAAGTCGATTAGTTATAAAAAGTATTTTTTCTCTTGTTTTTTTTTATTTTGTTGTTTTTTTTATTTTGTTTTTTTTTCACAAAGGACTATTTATTTTTTTCAACTGCTACATAATGTTAGTGTTGTAAAGTTTAGTTTTCAAGTTGTAATGTGTTGATATTTAAATATTTAAGTTGTTGTTATTGTTCGGCCATTTTGGAGTCTACGGTGGTTTTTTTTTTAAAGTTATTCGCACATTTCTTTTCGTTTTTCAACGCACACTCTTTTTTGTTGTTTTTGTTTTTTTGTTCGGCCATTTTGGTAACTACGGACGTTTTTATTTTAAAGTATTTCGCGCATTTCTTTCAACGCACACTCTTTTTTGTTTTTTTTGTTCAGCCATTTTGGAGTCTACGGTCGTTTTTATTTAAAAGTTATTCGCAAATTTCTTTCAACGCACACTCTTTTTTGTTGTTTTCTTTTTTTTTTGTGTTCGGCCATTTTGGTAACTACGGTCGTTTTTATTTTAAAGTATATCGCGCATTTATTGTCAAGGCACACTCTTCTTTGTTTTTTTTTTGTTCGGCCATTTTGGAGTCTACGGTCGTTTTTATTTAAAAGTTATTCGCACATTTCTTTTCAACGCACACTTTTTTGTTGTGTTTTTTTCGTTCGGCCATTTTGGTAACTACGGTCGTTTTTATTTTAAAGTATTTCGCGCATTTCTTTTCAACGCACACTCTTTTTTGTTTTTTTTTTTTTGTTCGGCCATTTTGGAGTCTACGGTCGTTTTTATTTAAAAGTTATTCGCACATTTCGTTTCAACGCACACTCTTTTTTGTTGTTTTTGTTTTTTTTCGTTCGGCCAATTTGGTAACTACGGTCGTTTTTATTTTTAAGTATTTCGCGCATTTCTTTTCAACGCACACTCTTTTTTGTTTTTTGTTCGGCCATTTTGGAGTCTACGGTCGGTTTTATTTAAAAGTTATTCATTCGCACATTTATATTCGTTTTTCACGCACATTTCTTTTCGTTTTTCACGCACACTCTTCTTTCTCATTTGTTATTTCTTATGTCATTTATATTATTTATATTCAGAGTTTTTCTTTTTATTTAGAGCAAGCTGACCAGTCAGCAACAGCAGCGACGTCAACAGCGTTCAGTGGAGTCTCTTGCACACTCTTTGCGACGATGCGCAAAAAAGTTAACGGCACCTAATGCAAAAGTTCAACACGCGATCGACAACCCGATGCTGCATTTACAGCTACACTGCCGCGATGCGCAAAAAGTTAGCGGCTCGCAATAACGTTTTTTTTTCGTTTCAACTGATTTGCATTTCATTGTTTATTTTTCCACAAATCTTTTATTTAACAAAATACTTCTTATTGTAAAAACATGTTTCACTCACGAATTTATTATGTCAAAGAAATGTTCCCGAATTTTACATTTTTTCCAACCAGTGTCACGGTCGCCATATAATTAAAACACATCCAACTTTCTCCTACAAGTGCAATCTCTAGACTGACTTGCAACTCAATCTCTTTATTTCCTTTTCATCATTCTTTGCTTGTCCCAAACATGTTCAGTGTTGTTAACGCATTCTTATATAAATGTATAAAGTAGTGCTGTTAACTTATATAAATGTATAATGTAGTGTTAATAGCTTATATGAATGTATAATGTAGTTTTATTAGGTTTTACTTATGAAAATGTATAATGTAGTAATAGTTACATATTTCATCTATATTAAAATAAGCAATAATTGTTTTTAATGCTGTTACAACGGAAAAAACGAGGTTTTAGGAAAATATTTGATTTAACATATATTTTATATTTTTGATAGTAAATTATTGGGATAATTAGATAAGAATCAAGAGAGTAAAACACAAAGCGTAATAATCCTACGACGACACGATTGCTTATGGAATCATATATTCCGATTGAGTAGTAAGATCCTGTGAGTAGTAAATTTTAAACGAAATGTATTTTAATTCTAAGCAGAAACTATTTCTTTTGGAATGGGGATAAAAGCGAACACGGTTCTTCTGTCATTAAGCTTTCAATTTTTGTAGATTAAAATAAAATGTGGCAACATTTTGTGTAGTAAATACCATGTGATACTCGCTGTAGCAACCCTGACCCTTCATCGCATTTCTTGGATTGGAACAAATCGTTGTGTTGTTCTTTTTTTTTGCACTGGTCGTTATCAGTTTTGGTGTTCGTTTTTATTTTTTTTTTTTTTTCTGTGCTTCAAACCCGAAGTACAACCCAATGTGTGAGTAGGCGACATGAGACGATTTCGACATGCATAATGTTGATCTCGTCAAGTTGAAGCAGTCAGATATGACTGTGAGCATGTGAGCATCGTCCCCTGCCCCTCATGCGTTGCTTTGTAATTATTGTATCACTCGCAGTAAAAAACAGAATTTGGATTTTTTTTTTAAATTTGACGCTTTATTGTGGAAAATTTGTTACAAATTCATTTTTCAAAGTATTGTCCAGCGCTTGCTACTACTTTTTCCCATCTTTCTGGCAATTTCGGATATCATATATAAAAAACTCAAGGGCATGCGTCATCGACGAAAACAAATTAGTAATCGGAAGGGGCAATGTCTGGGCTATACGGTGGGTGGGGTAGGACTTCCCATTTCAGCGTTTCAAGGTATTTTGTGACCGGTTGCGTAACATGTGGCTGAGCGTTGTCATGTTGCAAAATTCCTTGTCGTGCCTTTGCTCGTATTCTGGCCATTTTTGCTTCAATGCTCGGCTCAAATGCATCAATTGAGTTCGGTAGAGTTGCCCTGTGATGGTTTTACCCGGTTGTAGCAGCTCATAGTACATCACGCCAAATTGGTCCCACCAAATAAAGAGCATGACCTTGTCACTTGTTAATATTCGGCTTTGGCGTCGATTTTGGCCTACGGCCGGGCGGCCCGTATGACCCCGCGCTTGGGGTTATCGAAATGAACCCATTTTTCACGGCACAAGAGACACGGCGTTCCACGTCTCTTGGCTTCAATTCATACGGCACCCAATATCGTACCTTTTTGGATCATTCCCATGGCTTTTAAATTAGAAGAAATGGGTTGTTCAGTCACTCTCAATGCTTTTGCGCGTTCCTCTTGCGTTTGGCAAGAGTTTTCATTCAATATAGCCCCCAATTCCGCATCCTAAAACTTTTCTGTCCGTGGCCTTCGTGCTCTTTGCAGTGATGTAGATAAGGGGAATTTAGGGAATGGACCTCCCCCCCCGTTATATAGAATTTTTCCACTGATTTTCAAAAGTACGTTTTTACAAAGGACAAACATTCTAAAGTGAAGATGGTAGAAGTAATTTGTTGTTTTTTTTCAATACAAAAATTTATATTTTTCCATACAATACAAATGGTTGGCTGCATATTTCTGGCTTCATTGCTTGCATATTTGCATTCCTTGTGTATTGTTTGCTAAAGTTGGCGGACAAGGGTCTAAAACAAAAATGTGTTTCGACAGATAACACTGTGGGACAGTCCAAAATACCTGGGAGATAATGTTATTTTTCTTGTAGGTCTTGTTGAGTTAAAGAATGTTCTATACTTGAAATTTGCCGGACACCCCCAAAATCTGGACTTACGGTCAAAAAACCGATTTTGCCTACCTTTGCCCACTTATTGGCTTATAACTTACCTGATTGCCAGCCGATTTTAAAAATTTAACCGGATTCTGAAAGACGATACTTGAACCTTTCTAACAATATATATACTATTTGGTACAACTTGAGAAAGCTGTGTGTATCTACTCTGCAAATACAACTTTTTTTAAATTTTTTTTTCTTTTTTCAACTTTGACGATTTTTCTATGCACTAAATTATATTGAGACCACACTAGTCCTGTACGGATTCATAGAAAAAATTTATTAGAAATTTTAACACAGTTTAGTTTTTAAAAATTGGTCGGTAATTGACAAAGTTATTCAACTTTTCATGAAAAGAGATTTTTTTCCAAAAATACATTTTCGGTACTACAACTCAAAAATGTTTGCTTGATCTTTTTTTTTTTTAAGTCGGCATCCCTAGTTTTATGTTGTAATGACCAGCAATACTCCGAAATCATTTCAATTTTATTTTTTCTTTCAAAATGTTTTTCTATTGTTGCCATTTCTTGGTCCTTGCTCATTTACGTTGTTCCACGAAATTTAACTTCCTTACAAAATTTGCATCTCTCATGACTTTTCGGATTAGAGGTCCAATGAAAAAACCTTTATGTAGTTCATAAATATAATAAAATATACATTTTTGCCTCTTTTTATTTTCGCTTGACTTAATTTTGGAAAACCCCTTTAAGATACGCAAAATCTTAACGCAATGTTTCATATATCCGAGTTTCAGATGCAGTGCTGGTAGAATAACGTTCTCAGCCTTGATTAAAGGAACGTTAAAAACGTTTTGAAAGCCTATTTTATGTGATATTTTATGTGATACATAAAATACTTCATTTTTTGTAAGGAAGTTAAATTTCGTGGAACAACGTCCGTGGAAGAGTTTTAATCAGCTGTGCACTAATTTCCTCGGAAACCATAGAAGCGACGAGTCTGTCGCAATTGTGAATGAATTTTTATGTGCATATAGTGCAATGGGATGCAACATGTCTATAAAAATTCATTTTCTCCATTCGCATTTGGACTTCTTCCCAGAGAACTTAGGCCAGTTAAGCGGTGAGCAAGGACCAAGAAATGGCAACAATATAAAAACATTTTGAAATAAAAAATAAAATTGAAATGATTTCGGAGTATTGCTGGTCATTACAACATGAAACTAGGGATGCCGACTTAAAAAAAAAAGATCAAGCAAACATTTTTGAGTTGTAGTACCGAAAATGTATTTTTGGAAAAAAATCTCTTTTCATGAAAAGTTGAATAACTTTGTCAATTACCGACCAATTTTTAAAAACTAAACTGTGTTAAAATTCCTAATAAATGTTTTCTATGAATCCGTACAGGATTAGTGTAGTCTCAATATAATTTATTGTATAGAAAAATCGTCAAAGTTTAAAAAAGTAAAAAAAAATTGAAAAAAGTTGTATTTGCAGAGTAAATACACACAGCTTTCTCAAGTTGTCCCAAACACTATATATATCGTTGGAAAGGTTCAAGTATCGTCTTTCAGAATCCGGTAAAATCGGTTGGCAATCAGGTAAGTTATAAGCCAATAAGTAGGCAAAGGTAGGCAAAATCGGTTTTTAGACCATGAGTCCAGATTTTGGGGGTGTCCGGCAAATTTCAAGTATAGAACATTCTTTAACTCAATAAGACCTACCAGAAAAATAGCATTATCTCCCAGGTATTTCAACTTCGTTCCATTTTGTCGCACTGTGTAATTTATTCAATATTAGGAAAATTATGCTAAAAACTTCATAGTCTCATTATAATAAATAAATAACTGGCCATTTCAGCCCTTGAAAGGACTTTGACCTAGCTTCTTATGAACAATTGTGTTGTGCGTGTTATTAAGTTCGTACACAATTGACCGAGAACCGGACCTACAGGTTTAACGCCGACTCCAAACGGCGATGAATGGAATGTTCTTGTTCTCAAGAAGCTTTAAATGGCATTTTGATTACTTTCTGAGGTTTGCCATTGTCTGCAGAGAGGTGGCGGCCGTACAGAATACTAATTTTAATTCAAATAATTTTCTGTCGCTGCTGGGGTTCGAACCCGAGTCTCCAGGTTCGTTGACATAGCGGCCACGCACTTTAACCAACTACGCCACGGATGCCACATAGTCTCATTACTTTTTTTAAAAAAAATTCCAAAAGTTGAAACTTTTTCCAAACAAAAATTAGCTTACTCAAAGCAAAAAATGAAGGACAACTTGAAATATTTATAACTTATAGCAAAAGGTAGGTATAGTTTGATATATATATATTTTTTTGATTTTGTTTGTTAAAATCTTAAGAAATTTTATAGTAAAAAAAAAAAAATAGAAAATGTTTTCTGAAAAAAATTATATAAGCTGTAGTAGTGTGCCTATAAATTCTTGAAGGAGTTTGAATCGAAAGTTTAGTAGAAAATATCTAATAAATATCACCGTATATCACTCAAAGGCCATAATTAACATAAAATATAGTAATTTGACCTTACATTTTTGCAAAAAAACAATACGTTTACTTGCGGATAAGAAAAACTTGTTCATTTAATTTAAAAACGCTTAAAAATCTAATTTTGCCTAAAAACGCATTGATTTGCAAGACAATTTGTACAGTTGACAATTTAATTCATAGCTTAAAACAAATTGTGATCTAATTGGAAATGTTGCTTAATAATTTTTTTTTTCATCTGGATAATTCTTTGGGAATCTAGTTGTATGGGAGATATATCTAAAAGTTAACCGATCCAAATAATTTTGGGCATAGCGTTTAAGTGTAGTAAAATAAACTAAATGTATGCTTTAAAAACACAAATAAGCAATTTTTTGCGGTTTTTTCTTATGGAATAAAATGTGGTTTGTATGGGAGGTAGTCGTTGCAGTTGACCTAGAATTCTAATTTCAAACCGACTTTAAAAAGGAGGAGGTTCTCAAGTTCGTTGGTTTGTCCGTTTGTTTTTTTTTTTTGTTTTTTTTTTGTTTTTTTTTTTTGTTTTTTTTTTGTTTTTTTTTTGTTTTTTTTTGTTGTTTTTTTTTGTTTTTTTTTTAAATGTATGATCAATAACTCCTAAAGCACTTTTCCGATTTCCGTAATTTTTTTTCAACAGATATATATCATAAACGCAGTGGTCCTATTTTAAAAAGGTGAGCGATATTCGACAAAGGGGCGTGTCACTATTAGAAAAACACTGTATTTCAGTTAATATTGACACTAAGATACTGAAATTTACAGTAAAAGTACTGGGGTAGGCAAATTTATTACAAATTACGGTCATACAATTTTTAAAAATTACTGTAAAGAAAGTGGGCGTTATTCGACGAAGGGGTGTGGCAATATTAGAAACACACTATATATTGACCATAGGGTACTGAAATTTAGTACATGGGTAGGCACAGTTACTGCAAATTACGGTAAAAAAGTAGACGTCATTCAACAAAGGGGTATGCCAATATTATAAAAATACTATATCTCAGTTAATATTGACACTGGAGTACTAATATTTGGTATGGAGGTAGGTGGGTAGGTATAATCATTACAAAAGTGGGCGGGATTGTACATAAGGTGTGACACTTTAAGGAAAGTACTATATGTCGGTTAATATTCATACTTGGGAACTGAAATTTGACACAGGGCTAGGTAGAATCTCTATAAAGTACGGTAAATAAAGTGGGCGGGATTATATAAAGGGCATGGCACTGTAATAAAAAATTGTAAAGAGACAGAAATGGAAAATACCCAACAAACTTTCAGGAATTAATAAAACAAATTTTTTAATAACAAAGTCTTATGTTTGAAATTTTCCTCAAGAATACTATACATGAAATTTTTCATATTCTCTAAAAAGGCAGAAATAAGAACTTTTTAACAAAAAAAAAACCGACTTCAAAATCACTACAATGTAAAAAATAATTTTAAATAACTTTTCCGATTAATTTCTTGGTCAAATTTTAAAAGTTATTAATGTGTATTATAACACTGTGGAACAAATTCAGGTTAGCAAAAGTTAGGTCGATTCTGAGAGTGAGGGGTCCAAATAGAGGCTAATTTAGAAGACCCGTATCGCGACGTTTGTTTATGTTAGTTCGAATTTTTTTTTAATCGACCTTCGAACTTTGGAGTCAAATGCCGATTTTCAGCATATTGTTTATATGGTTTTTTGGCTATAACTCGTCGACTAATTGATATTTTTTCAATGCAACAATTGAAATTTTTTAAAAAATTTATTTAGAAAATTTTTGTGGTGCTTATGAAAATGTTGGAAAAATTCTTTTTTTTTCATACTTTTTGAAAATATTTTCCAATAAACTAAGTCTTTTTTGCTTTCTGTTTGATCTATAATATGCTTCTCAGTTTCTTCAATAAATATCATTTGAAAAGAAAATGGTCTTAGTCGATAATTTGCGTTAAAAATCCCAAAATCATTAAATAAATAGCGATTTAGGTAGAAGTAATTAAAAAAAAAAGTTCCAAGAATTAGGAATTAGTAAAACAACTTTTTTGTTTTCAACCACCGCACAGGTAGCGATTTTTTTTTCGTACAAGCGAACTAATTTCAAAAATAAAGATTCAGTTAAGGCTCGAAACTCAGCCGAAGTCATAAAATTCGCTATTAATTTTTTTGAAACATATTTCATTTTGTGAGTGATTTAAGTTAAGTGCATCAGTCTCATAAAAATAACAAAGAAAACATTGTATAATATATATTGTATTAAAAATGTCGGAACCAAAATGTAAAATGATTCATTTTTGTAATGCTTGAATGCGATGAAAACTGTGGCAATGCGAGTGATTTTTTTGGAAGCCTATACACAATATTTCTCGCAAGAGCTTATCACTGACGTAAACTATGCCCCTAAAAAAGTTTGCTTTAATTGCTATTCAACTCTTATGCAATGGAAAAGTGAAAAGAAGAAGGCTATGCCTTTTGGTATACCAATGATCTGGTTAGACCAGCCCGCGTCAAGAAGAAAATTGCTATGGATGTATCAACTACCATAAAACTTTGAATAGAAGGAAAGCAAAGAATAAAACTTATGTAGCAGTGCCAAGTGTCCAATTACCATTACCGCACTCAGAATTCATTCCAGTACCAACATACTAAAGTATTGATCTTCAAACAGAAATGAGTACTACAACCGCCGCTGCTACATCCATGAATTTCTTCACCGAATAAGACCCTGGTGAAGGTACATCCTATGAAACATCAAAGAACCCAATCCTAGTCACACAAAACCAATTGGATGGAATTGTTGCATATTTGTGTTTGACTCAGAAAAAATCAGAACTAATGGCTTCATTTTTGAAAGGAAATAATTTGCTGGCGAAAGGTACCAAAGTAACAGCATATCGAAAACGCCAAAAAGAGTTAGAAAAGTTCTTGAATGTGAATGATGCAAAAAATTTCGCTTATTGCAACGATATTGAAAAGTTAATGGAGACGATAGGGTTAACCTATAAAAAAGATGATTGGCGTTTATTCATCGATAGTTCACTAATCAGTTTAAAAGTTGGCTTTTGCACAAGACAAATAGAATGCCTTCTGTTCCGATAGCGTATAGCACTGACACTAGTGAAAATTTCGATAATTTAAAACACATTCTGGAAATAGTCAAATATAAGGAACACCAGTGGCGCATTTGCTGCGACCTCAAAATATTTTCATTGATTACAGGCTTAACAGCACCTGGCCGTCCAAAATATCCGTGTTTTTTGTGCGATTGGGATTCACGATACGGAGAAAGTATTAAAGGAAGAAACCAGTACAAACAGCATAACTGGAATAGTCGCATTGGATGGAAATGGCCTTAAGACACGAAAGTCTTGTTCCTGAAATGAAAACTTTGTTGCCGTTGCTCCACATTAAACTTGGCATTGCTAAAAATTTTTTGAAATGTATCGCAAAAAGACCAGCAGTATTCAACCGCTTAAACGACATTTTCCCAAGACTAAGTAACGCCAAAATTTATTAAGGGGTTGTTAATGGTCCTGACATACGGAAACTAATGAGTCGTCAAGATTTTGACCAAGTTCTGACAGACCGAGAATTAAATGCATGGCTCGCATTGAAAGCAGTCATTAAAAGACTTTTGGGTAAAGAACGCAAAGACAACTACAGGCAATCTGTTGCAAACATGTTGGCAGCTTTCGATGAAATTGGGGTTAATATGTCGTAAAAAATTCATCTCTTGCATCAGCATCTTGATCAACTCGCTCTACAGTTGCCAACTGAATCTGATGAGCAAGGCGAACGTTATCACCAAACTGCGCTTCCATTTGAAATAAGGTAAGGTAGATTTTTCTAATATCTTTGTCAGAGTGCACAAGTTAAACATGTTAACGATTGAAAACTATTTTCGTTTCAGGTACAGAGGAAAGAAATCTCCAGATGCAATACTCGCTGAAATTTGTTGGTGGTATAAACACACCTTTGAAGAAGAGGAAGATGAGGAAAAAGAGGAAGACAAAGATGAAATTCCAGAATATCTGTTGGACGAAATTATCGACCTTTCTGATGATGATGACGATGACCAAGATATTAGAGAGAGCAGTGATGTTGATCCACACCCGCCTGCTAACCGGCAACTGGCCAAATCATTAATTTAATTTATTCAATTATTTTACTTAAAACTTTTCATAACTAACATTTCAAAATTATATTTTTTTCCATATTTTTATAATTTCTTTTTCAATGTTTCTTCAAAAGCAACACTGAACAAAATTGGTACATAAATAATGAGAAGTAAATTTATATTAAGCTGGAAAACACAAGTCTTGTATTATGATTGTTTTCTTTTCAAATGAAATTTATTGAAGAAACTGATAAGCATATTATAGATCAAACAGAAAGCAAAAAAGACTTAGTTTTGTGGAAAATATTTTCAAAAAGCATGAAAAAAAAGAATTTTTCCAACATTTTGCTTCATAAGCACCACAAAAATTTTCTAAATAAATCTCTAGCAATAATTTGGCTTTTGCAGATTGAAAAAATATCAATTAGTCGACGAGTTATAGCCAAAAAACCATATAAACAATATGCTGAAAATCGGCATTTGACTGCAAAGTTCGAAGGTCGATTAAAAAAAATTCGAACTAACATAAACAAACGCCGCGATACGGGTCTTCTAATTTAGCCTCTATTTTGACCCCTCACCTTATAATTTTCATTTTTTCTATTGTTTTATCATTATCAATATATAAATTGCTTTATTAACATAAAAGCTTTGAAGTCGGCGCTAATCTTTGACACACAATCATGATCTTTTACCATCCCTGCATTATTTTAAACTTTTTTATTTAATGCTATGCTGCCTTGGTGACACTGCAGTAATTTTAAATCTTTAAATTGCCACTGAAAACAAAATCGCTAAAAATCTTTTATATTCATAAAGTTATTAATATTTTTATGCTTATAAATTCAAATAAGAAAAAATTAAAATAATAAGATTTCGACTTGGTAAGATAAGATAAATCTAAGATAAATAAAAGTAAGATAAATAACTTTTAAAATTTGACTCAAAAATTAATGGGAAAAGTTATTTAAAATTATTTTTTACTTTGTAATGATTTTGAAGTAGGTTTTTTTTTTTGTTTTGTTAAAAACTTTTTATTGTTACTTAGTTTTTTTGTGTTGTTACTTGGTTTTGGCTAAAAATAATTGGTACAAAATTTCATGACCCAAGCTATGTTATCCTAAAATCAAAAAAAGCGCACTGTGCATTGGGAGCACTTGTCAGAATAAAGTTCGACAACTGGAAGAAGGCAATATTGTTCTTTCCTCAAGGTTTTTAGTCTAGATATTAGTGTTTTTTTTCTAAGTATGCACTTATTATAATTTTTTTTCTCTGAAATGAAATTTCAATATATTTAGTTATTAAGTAGATGAAAAGATATCTGCTCAATTAGGGGTTTCTTATTGTTCTATTGTGCTATTGTTATATTGTGCTTTTCGTGCCTAATTTTTATAATTACTATTATAATTTTATTATACCTACTAAGAACATGACATAAAGGCCTATTACAAACTGCATTCGATGAGCATTAGGGCGTATCGAATTACAATTTTTTTTTTTCGATTTCAAATTCTAATAGGTCTCAAAAGATTCATGGGGTTGTCAAGATCAGCCAAAAAAAAAATTTTCTCCCGCAAGGACAAAGTTGTTTTTTGTTGTTGCTCAACTTTCTCACTTTTGCAGGATTTCTTTACTGCTTTGGCTGCATTTCATTGTTCGTCAGAAAAGTTATATTTTTGCGATTTTGTTTATTTCAATGAAGTTATAGAAAAATCGTAATTCTGTAACTTTTTAAATTCTGATTGGATTGAAATGCAACCAAGGACAAAATTGTAGATAATTTTATCACCTTTAAAATGACATCAAAAATTATTTTTTAATTATATATATTAATTTTTTTTTAATAAAACTTTTTTGCATGGTTTTTATTCTTTCTCAACTTTTTCAAAAAAGTTATATTTATGCGATTTTGTCTATCTCAATGAAGCTATTGAAAAACCGCTGTAGCATTTTTAATTCTGATTGAATTGAAATGCACCCAAAGACATAATTTCAAATAATTTTCTCACCTTTAACCCTGCAGTAGTCGCGTACCTAAATGTGACGAGAGTGGTCGCGCGGATTACATATGTAATCCGTTTTTTAAAGTTTAACCCTGCAGTAGTCGCGCGGATTACATATGTAATCCAGTCATGCAAAATTATGAATTTCACAATTGTCTGCAATCGATATTCATTGATTTTACGTACTATAAGAATTATGTTTATGTTGTTTTTTTAAATATATATAATATAAAATAAAGTAATAATAAAAATTAAAACAAATAACTAAGCATTTTCAAATTGCCATCTCTTATTTTAAACTTTAAAAAACGGATTACATATGTAATCCGCGCGACCACTCTCGTCACATTTAGGTACGCGACTACTGCAGGGTTAAAATAAGAGATATCAATTTGAAAATGCTTAGTTATTTGTTTTAATTTTTATTATTACTTTATTTTATATTATATTTATTTAAAAAAATCAACATAAACATAATTCTTATAGTACGTAAAATCAATGAATATCGATTGCAGACAATTGTGAAATTCATAATTTTGCATGACTGGATTACATATGTAATCCGCGCGACTACTGCAGAGTTAAAATGACATCAAAAATATTTTTTACTATTCATTGAGCGCCAGAAAAGTTATATTTATGTGATTTTGTACCTATATCTCAAATTATGAAGCTATAGAAAAAACGCTGCAAATTTTTAATGCTGATTGAAAAATGTCTTTTTTTGATGTCTCACCTTTAAAATGACATCAAAAATAATTTTTTTACTATTCATTTAGCGCCAGAAAAGTTATATTTATGCGATTTTGTACCTATACCTCAAATTATGAAGCTTTAGAAAAAAACGCTGTAACTTTTTAATGCTGATTGAGTTACTACCCAAGGCATCTAAAATTATTTTTTCACTAAATTGATAGAGAAAAGTCATATTGTAAATCAGAAGAAGATCTTTTGAAGAAAATTCTTTGAAGGAAGAAATAAAAAATGTAGAAGATTCTGCAAAACGACTGCTAGGACCATCAGTTGCTGGCTCGTCGACACTTGCTGTTTAGGTCGCAACCCTAAGTAAAGTGGATACCAAACTAATCTCCACAAAAAGTTAGAGACTAAGTACATACTTATCGACTCGTTTGAGTATCGATCCTCGATAGTCGAACGAGTCCAACGGTTGGTGGTTCGGACGAGCCTTCGTTGGCTTTAATGGCCGCTCTTTATATCATCCGCATTTTTATATCATCCACATATTGGAACATCACACGTAAGATCAATAAATCTACTTCTTATTTTTACAAACAAATGTGTTTTTTTTTTCTTCTTTCTCTTACTATTATCTTTGCCCATAAACTTCGAGCACATATTTCCCGAAGTTCATACGCAAAGATTAGGATAAACCTTTTGCACTACGCAACGCCAGCAATCCGCATAGTTGTGAGCAGCATCACAGGAACAATTTTTTAATTCGAGCGCTAAATTTGTTTACTTGCAAATTTATTTTCAAGAGTGATTTGCAACGAGCGAAAAGTGAAAGAGTACTCCAATGAAGAACGCGAAATGTTCCAGGCAGTTAATTATTATTCGTCAAGTTCCTATAGATTCTTGAAAAACGAGCTTAGCTTTAATCTCCCGAATAAAACAACTCTGTGGAGATGGTGGCCGATAAAAATCGTAATGGTATAGTCAAATGAAATATTTATTGTTTTATTTAAATTATACGAAGTATTTTATTTTGTATTTTTATAAAGTTTTGAAAAAATGTATACAAATAAAGTTTTTTATAAATAAAAGTAAGTAATTTTAAGATAAAGGCAAGTAAATTAATAACAATTCTATTAATAATAAAAAATCTACACACAGGCATCAGCAGTGAGATGGAGCAGCATTTTACTATGTTAGCTGCCAGCATGAGCGAGCAAGCACGCAACTGCGTATTAGTATTGGACGAAGTGATGCTCAGGAGAGAGCTCGAGTATAATGGGACTCCAGATCACATTGATGGCTTCGTCGACGTAGGCAATAGTGATCGCAGAAAAATCCTTGCCAACACAATGCAGACATTTATGGTTAGGGGGCTAATGGACAACTGGAAGTACATCCACAGTTTTTATTGCCCAGCCCAAGCAATGAATGGTATGTTTTTATAATAAATTGATAAAAGAATTTAAACACATAAACGTACAATATTTAAACGTCCAAATCCTTAGATCAATCGTTGTAACCGTAGAAGCCTTGTAAAAAGCAACATGAATGTAGAAAATAAGTTATTGCAATTTGTTTGTTTTGCTTATTTTTCTCATTTCAGGAGACACCTTGCATTCTATATTGCTGGGTGTTATTTCATCAGTCTTAAAATGTGGCTTTAAGTTGAAAGCCATTATGGCTGACCAGGGTGCGGCGAACATTTACTGCGTACATAAACCTACAAATTATTTACAAAATAATTATTTTGATTTTTCGGGAGAAAAGATTTATGTCCTTTATACTATTGTCATTTGTTTAAAAGCATGAGAAACACATTGCTTACAAATGATGTAATCATCGGAAAAGGGGTGGCTAGTTGGGAGGTGCTGAGGGAGGTTCACAAAATCGACCAGTCCAATACCCTCCAAATGTTGCCGAAAATTACGGATAGGCACATTTTTCCAAAATTATTCGACAAGATGATGGTTGGACTTGCAGTTCAGGTAATTAGTAATACAATTGTTTCAGCTATTCGTCAACGAACGCTGAAGCAACTTTGCATTTTATTCTGTACTGCAATGATGCATTCGATTATTGTGATAGCAAAAATTTTCGTGATAGAAATGTTAATAGGCGCCCGGTCACAAGAGATTGTAATAAATTAGAAAAAAAATTAAGGAATTCATTTGTTTTTTGAAAACGCTACAACTGCTAAGCAAAATCCAGAATAAAAACAAATGCATCACAGGCTTAGTTTTTACGTTGCGAACAATGGTTTGCTTGGTAAATGATCTCTTCCATGAGCCAAATCTTCTGAACCCACTACCTTAAGCCCGTTGGAAATAAAGTGGGGCGTTATTTTGTTGGGTGCGGTTTGAGGGCGAAATTTGAAAAAAAAAATTAAGTGCGAAAGATGCCAAGAAAATCTTCCGAAGCTTGAGAAATTTTCTTTTGACTCAGAATCTTTTCTTGCCATTAAAAATTTTAGTGGCAGTCGCCTTCTTTTGAAGAATCCGTCCGACGACTTCTTCGATATATCTTTACAACATTTTTCGATATACAAGGGTATATTCGATAAAAGTTGTCACGAACCCGACTTGAAGAAGCATATTGTGAAGTCCTGAATTGCACACTCAATTCGTTCAACTCCAGATTGGTTCAACGAAAATGGTAGTTGTTTTGAACACAGGCAAACCATTCTAGATATTTTGATAACTGTTTTGATTCGAAAGAACTCAAAATGGTTAAAAGAAAAACTAGAATCCGAAGAAAAAAACAAGAAAAGAATCCAATCGAACGAACGGCAAGCTCAAAACAATGCAAAGATGCAAAGGCTTGTCAATCGTTAAAAGTCTGTCTGTCAAATCGTTCCGATTTTTTAAAAGAATCCGTCTGTCACTTTGTCCGTTTGTCTTTTTCTCTTTTTGTCTGTCAGTCTGTTCAAATGTTAATTCGAATGAATTCACTGCTGGAAATCGATGTTGCCTAAGTCTGTCTGTCCGAAGTCCATTGCCCGTCTAATTGAGTTTTGTATATTTTAAAGAAAGTTTTTGCTATCACAATAATAAACTCCATTGGTCGTCCTCTCAGCACTGTGCATCTAGCTACTGAATGGACCGAATTTTTTCAGAAGCAATGTGTTCCTCATGCTTTTATTCATTTTTTTTTTGCTTCTACTGAGAAGCAATTTTTTCCCTCATGCTTTTATAAGTATTTTTATTTTGTATGGATGTAAATTCTAACCGTATTCATAAAAATATTTTATAAGAGCCTGTAAACGTTAAATAATTAAAAAGGTTTTGTATAAACTTTTGTAAAACATATATAAAACACGTTTAAACATGTTGTAACTGCTTTTAAGTTCAATATGAACATTAAACTTCTTAAGTTTTTTGAAACTGTTGTATGCTCTGCACAATTTGTCACTTTATTATATTTTTTGTAAATATCAAATGTTTGAAAAATGTTTTGAAACATTTTATGGCATTTATTTTTTTCCTTTGAAAATTTTGTTGTATACATATTTTGAATAAAATATTTATATAAATATTTTTTGTAATATTTAACAAATTATTTTCTGTGCCATTGTTTTGACATCATTGGCTTAATGTTTGTTTTATGTTAATACGCTTTATTTCTTTTCAACAAAATGTTTATTTAACATTCAACAAAATTTTGTGTGTAGTAGTTACTGAAAATAAAATATTTATTTATTTTATATGAAAATGTTTGCTAAATGTTTGTTTTCTGATAATACTTATATGCATTAAACCAGCGATTGCCATCGCCTAACTCTTTCCACTCTTTCCACTCTCTTACAACAACTTCAATATTTCTATAATTGTTGTAATTCGCCGAATCGTTCACAGGCGCAGCTGCACCGCAACCATACAGCGTGTGTTTGTTGTTGTTTATTTTTGTCGTTGTTGGTAAATATAGCGCATACGACCGCGTACAACTCTTGCTACGCTGAAGGTTTCTTGTTGGTAATTTTGCGTGTATCCAACGATTTGTTGTTGTTTTTGGTTTTTTTTTTTGTAATTGTTGTGGCACTCTTCAAAAATCACTCTTTGGCTATCCCTGCATTAAACAAAAAATTTATTTTAACTTTATTAAAAAATTAAATTTTTTTATTGAATATTTCAGTGGAAACAAAGTAAGTACAGCGACAACAACAAAACCTAGTTGGTCTAGCTGGCGATTGTTCTCCGTGGCAACTAGGCCAATATGATTTAATGTAAAAAGAATAGTGTTTATAATTTAGGTAGCTATAGGGTAGATATAAATCCATAGGTAGCTAGATACAATATAATAAAAATAGTTGTAATATTGGCAAAAAATTATTTAATTTAGTAAAAAAATAATTTAGATGCCTTGGGTAGTAAGTCAATCAGAATTAAAAAAGTTACAGCGTTTTTTCTATAGCTTCATAATTTGAGATATAGGTACAAAATCGCATAAATATAACTTTTCTGGCGCTCAATGAATAGTAAAACAATAATTTTCGATGTCATTTTAAAGGTGAGCAAATTCTTTGTAATTATGTCTTTGGGTGCATTTCACTCCAATCAGAATTAAAAATGTTCAAGCGATTTTTCTTTAGCTACATTGAGATAGACAAAATCGCATAAATATAACATTTCTGACGATCAATGAAATGTAGCCAAAGCATTATAGAAAATTCTGCAAAACTGAAAAAGTTGAACAAGAACAAAAACCATGCAAAACAATTTATTTAAAAAGAATTAATAAATATAGTTAAAAAATAATTTTTGATGCCATTTTAAAGATGAAATTTTGTCCTTGGATGCATCTCAATCCAATCAGAACTTAAAATGTTACAGAATTACGATTTTTCTATAACTTTATTGAAATAGACAAAATCGCAAAAATATAACTTTTCTGACGATCAATAAAATGCAACTAAAACAGTAAAGAAAATCCTGCAAAAGTGAGAAAGTTGAGCAACAACAAGAAGCATACAAAATAATGATATATATATGCGATTTTGTCTTTCTCAATAAAGGTATTGAAAAAACTACAAAAACTCGCCAAAACTACAACAACAACCAACATAATTACTGTAATAACCACAACAGAAACTCTAGATACCTAAACTGTAATGCATGAGCAATTTACAACGACAATAATTACTCTGACTATGCTATGACAAACTATGACACAACTAGGTTCTGGGCACATAGCTACCCCAGGAAGCCGAAATTAAAAATATTTAGAATATCGGACAGAAACACAAATTTTATTACTTTCAAAAACAAAAAACTTACTTTTCTTATCGATACATTTTTGGAGACTGCGCTCTAAGCAAGAATATTTTTCTGTCGTCTCAGAATTGCTCTGAGGATATTATTGCGTTAACAGAAACGTGGTTGAATGGAAGCATTACTGAATTGGAATTGTTTGGCAATAGTTTTTAAGTATTTAGAAGGAACAGATTCACTGACAATAGTTCTTCTGTCGGTGGTAGTGTCCTTTTAGCTGTTAGGAACTGCTTTGTGAGTTCCCTTGTCGATATTCCCTACTCATCTTACATAGAATTCATATGAGTTTAAAGAATTTTATAAGTAGATACATTCTAAGACTCCCAACTACTTATATCAAAAACTTCAATTTAACCCTGCAGTAGTCGCGTACCTAAATGTGACGAGAGTGGTCGCGCGGATTACATATGTAATCCGTTTTTTAAAGTTTAAAATACGAGATGGCAATTTGAAAATGCTTAGTTATTTGTTTTAATTTTTATTATTACTTTATTTTATATTATATTTATTTAAAAAAACAACATAAACATAATTCTTATAGCATGTAAAATCAATGAATATCGATTGCAGACAATTGGGAAATTCATAATTTTGCATGACTGGATTACATATGTAATCCGCGCGACTACTGCAGGGTTAACACTTCTTCCAGGACATGTAATTTAACTATCCCCAAATTCTCCTGCCTTCACACTAAACGTTTGTTCTTCATCAACGCCATTAAACTTTGGAATTCATTACCTCACTTCATGAAGTCTATTGTCAGTACGAATAAATTTAAATGCTCCGTTATTTCATTTTTTTCAAACATCTAAGCATAACTATTTAATCACTCTATTTCTACTTTATCACATAATATTTCTAAAACTATTATTGTTGACTTCTTGCTTTTACTTGCTGATTTACTTTCAAGTTATTATAAATTAATTTAATACCAAATTAATTTACAAAAGCTTGTAAATTATTAAGGCCCCTATTAGGTACGACAACTCAACTTAAGTTGAGTGTGTAATTTGTAAATTTGTATTGTCTATTACACATTTGAGGTACATATGTGTCTATCGACTGACAAGTATGTATCTCAGAGATGTGTATGTATTTTTTGTGGTATTAGGTTTAACAATGCAACTATGTCTCGAGTGTAAAAACTGTCAAAAACTTACATCTGCTTTGAGCTAGTTGTATAGCGTCTTTAGAGGTGCCCAAGCCCTATGCACTTGGTGCACATTTGTTTTTGTAAAAGCACTTAGGCATAGGCTGTGTATTCTAATATACACACACAGCACTCCGCACTAAGCAATACAAAATACACAAACAAATTTGTCTTTTTTGTTTTTGATCTTTTTTCGTTGCTTATACCGAAGTGCAAGCAACAACACTTTCGTATGCTTTGTTGGTACATTTTGGTGACAGTGATCTTCTACGTAGATTTTGTTGTTGTCTAACATAGTATGCTTTCGTTTACGAAAGGTTGCAGGATTTTATATGTATTAGTGTTTGCACTTCCATAAGAAAGTTTTGGGCACTCCTGCTCTATACTATTATTTCCTTGCTTTATTACTTGTGAACAAAATACATATACACAAAAATTGAAATTAATGCGAACAGCTGATTCATTTCAACGAAAGTGTCAAAATTTCGGTGTAATCATGCTCCAATAGAAACAGCAATTTTACACCACAGCTCAACTGAAAATGTATGTTATGCGTAATATGGCAAAAAAGTTCAGTTGAGGTGTCTTAACTCACGTCAACTTAAGTTGAGTTGTCGTACCTAATAGGGGCCTAAGATTTGATGATTCATTCATATAATGCTTTTGCAAAAATTTTTAATTAAAATATGTTTTATATGTATGTTGTTTGTCATGTTTTGTTATTTTCTTTTAATTAATATTGTCTCTTTTTATAATTGCTCATCATATGTAAAATGTTTGCTTATACGACTCGTCTTTACTCTTTGTAATTTAATCCTACTTATAAAAGTTTTAATTTATCAGTTTTTGAATACATATTTGTATCGATTGTACTTCAAAAGATGTAGAATCTTATTGTACTGATGGCAATATTTATTAAATAAATTACTTTAAATAAATAAATAAAAAATAAAAGCTGAAGTTATGCATTGTAACTCCAATGTATATGTTATAAATGCGTATGCTCCTCCAACGAGTAGAGCAGCGGTCTATGCAAGCCTTGCAGATTGCTTAGACAACGTTATAAACATACTTGACGTTAATGACGACATTTTATTATTGGGCGATTTTAATCTGCCTTAAAATGGCATTCTTCCGACGATGATACATATTTTTGTGCATCAAATTCGAAGACCCGCCAAGAACATTTATTTGTTGACAATATATGTTCTGACTTTTTTTTTTTTTTTTTTTTTTTTTTTGGATTCGCCCGGAGGTAAGAACATACGCATGCACGATTTACATTCTAAGAAGTTCCCGGATCAGCCGGACTGATAGAATGCACCTACGTGCTAAAACTTACCACCTGTTGGCAAATAATAGCCTCCACTAAGCACAATTGCTTGGCCTTTCAGCGGAAATTAAAATTAAATAAAATTTGAGAATTTTTTGTGCTTATGTAAACTTCATAAACATCATCGAATAAAAGCACATTCTTCATAATACGAAGCAATACAAGACAACATCCAAAGTTATTTATTAGACCATATATAACCGCATTTATAATTGTTGTCGTTCGGCTTGGGGCCACTGTCCAACCCAAGATCCTACGTGGAAAAGAGATGCAACTCTCAAACACCAAACCAATACCAAACATAGCCCAGATATACAAGTATATATTGTGCAGGCACAATATATTTATATATTCGGGTCACTAAAATAAGGGAACACCGAGCTAAAGTTATTATTTGGATATGCATTTGGGCCAACGCAGGTAAAAACTTGTATGGAAAAGAGATAAACTCTGACACACCAAGCCAAGAGACACGGTATACATGGTCAAATAAGGAAGAACTAAGGATCTAAAATAATTTCATGAAAAAATAAAGCAACGAAACTGAATAAAACGAAAACTTAAAGTATCTATCATATTCGATGATGCTTATTTGTTAAATCGTAAAATCTACACAATTATCGCGAGTTATATTTGTTATCACAAGGAATGTGTTAAGTATTCAAATGTAATATCATTTTGCGTTTTAAGACATCCACCGAGTCAGAAACATTTATCAAGTTCAAGTTGCCATTAAAATCACTACACATACATCGCAAAGGGTCGTGAAGGGCATAATTAGAAGTGCAGTGACTCAACTTAAAAAGCTGGAAATGTCTGGCTCCGCTCCTGGGGATGTTGAAGTTTAATGAAGAAAGGAGGTATTGTGAGTCTATATCACCACTGAGTAATTTGTATAAAAAAGAGACATTGAGCATAATTCTTCTGCTTCTTAAGGAAGGCAGGGAAATAATTTTGAGGCGTGTTTCATAATGGGGAAGAATAATATTGGGGTTCCAACGATAATGTAAAGCAAAAAGTAAGAATTGTTTTTGAACCGATTCTAATGCATCGATGTGGACATTGTATTGAGGGTTCCATATTACGGATGCATATTCAAGAATTGGTCTAACAAGAGAGGTATAAAGTATTTTAGTAGTGAAAGGATCGTTGAATTCTTTAGCCCATCTTTTAATGAAACCAAGGACACCTCTAGCCTTATTTACCACCAAATTAACTTGAAGATTGAAATGAAGTTTAGGATCCATAATTACACCTAAATCAAGAAAACTGTGTACAATTTCTAAATTAGTATTATTTATAGTGTAATTTATACTATTAGCAACTCGACGTGAGAATGTCATTTGCTTACATTTTTTTAAGTTTAATTTTAAAAGGTTAAAATTACACCACTCAACTAGACTGTTTAAATCCGATTGTAAGAGTTGTTGATCTTCAGGCGATTTGTAAGTTAGGAAAAGTTTCACGTCATCGGCGTACATTAAGACGTTAGAGTGTTTTATTACAGAAGGAAGGTCATTTATAAACAGTAAAAATAAAACCGGACCAAGATGACTTCCCTGCGGAACACCAGATGTGACCAAAATATTTTTTGACATAGAATTCTTATATAAAACTTTTTGAGAACGATTCGACAAGTACGAGTTAATCCAGTGTAATAGTTTGACGGGAAACCCAATTAGATGAAGCTTTTTCAGAAGAAGATAATGATTGACACAATCGAAAGCTTTGCTAAAGTCTGTATAAATAACGTCAGTCTGTCGTCCTTAAGTAAAACCTTTGATGACACGCGAAGTAAACTCCAAGAGGTTAGTCAACGTAGATTTTCCCTTTAAGAAACCATGTTGAGAGGTGGAAATGGAGGAAGATACAACGTGGGTTATTTGATCAGTTATAATTTTCTCAAATAACTTAGGGATTGCGCTTAGTTTTGCGATACCTCGGTAATTGGAAACATCAATTTTTGAGCCGGATTTATGAAGAGGTATTATATAAGATTTTCTCCATATATAGGGATAATGACCACTGTGCAAGGATGTGTTAAAAATTTTTGATAGGGGAGGACAAAAACTAATAGAACAATGTTTTAAAATGCATCTCGGGATTTCGTCAGGACCAGTCGTAAAAGAAGATTTAACTTGTCGAAGGTAATGCATAACTATATAAGAATCTATTACGGGGGTTTCAAAAGAGTTAACTGGTGGTAGGTAAGGATATTCAAGACTCATGCTCAATGGTATATCGGAGTAGGTTGTTTTAAAGAAGCTTGCAAACATGTTGGAAACTTCGATGTCGCAAGATGCTTCTTCATGATTGAATTTCATAAGAGGTGGGAAGCTAGAGGTTTTTCGTTTTGAGTTGACAAAAGTGTAGAAAAGTTTTGGATTATCTTTGAATTGAATTTTTATTTTGGCTATATAGGCAGAGTAGCACTGTTTATTTAATAGTTGATATCTGTAACGACAAGAGGAATAGCAAGCGAAGTCTAAATTAGAGCCTGACTTTTTATATTTTTTAAATAAGCGATTTTTGGAATTTTTTAAAGACTTAAGTTCATTAGTTAACCAAGGGGGGTTTAAAGGTTTGAAATTACTATTTTTTTTTTTGGCACAGATAATGAGAAACATTTTTGCAATGTATCATTAAGAAACTGTACTGAAGATTCGACATCATAAAAAGAGTACGAAGACCTATTATTTAAAATTGGGGACCAGTCAATCCGCGCGAGAAAAGCATTAAGTCTAACATAGTCTGTTTTTTTAAAGTTAAAAATTTTATTATTTCGCGTATTTGGAGCTAATTTATTTTCATTTATGTTGGCAAGTAATATTGTTATTTCAAGAGTTGGATGATAATCGTCTTCAGGTAAGGAAACTGGGTTCGAACGACGGAGGTTTACGGAAGTGCATCTATCTACAAATACAAGGTCAAGAGATCTATAATTTTTATTAAGAATATTATTAACCTGCTGAACACACAGATCGGACAACTTATCTAAGAAATCATTTATCCAATCAGAGGCAGAAATAGGAGTAAGAAATGCGGAATCATCGGAAATACTCCAGGATACAGAAGGTAAGTTGAAATCACCTAATGCAATGATAGTATCCATATTTTTAAGCATATTATGGACTGTTTCGATGGCACTAATATGGTTTAAGTAAATTGTTAAATCACTTTTAGGTGGAATGTAAGAGCAAGTAAGAAAAATCGTATTATTCAGCCTTATTCCAGGATCCGTCGTAGCTGTGATTTTCTTTCGGATTCGTAAAGTTGTATTCTACGATCCGAATCGTTACGTCGTATTCGAAATTCGTAACATTGTTATTCCACGTTCCGAACGCATCAACATTTGACAGTTGTTTTTGCGGATTTCTTACGACAGGTTTCTCTTGGCGGAATTAATTTTGAACAAAAATTTTAAAGTATAATTGTTGCAGAGTTCGTGTGTGAATTGTGTGTTTTTTTTAATATAAGCTGCATTTAGGAAAAAATGTAAGTATTTTCATTTAAATCACCAAAAAAAATTTATTGTCTGTTTTTATAGGTCAAAAACAACAAACGGAAACCAATACGTGCGTTTGGTCAGCTTAATGACTGAAAGCCCAGATTTGGCGCAGGGATTTAGCAAGGATTTAGACGTTAGAAAAAGTTAATTACACCAAGGCAACACTTTGTGACACTTTTTTAACACTTCAATTAATCAGTTCTTTTACAGTTCTTCTTCTTTTGAAGTAATTCTTTTAAAACACAATTTATGTGACACTTTTTAAACACTTTAATTTATCACTTCTATTAAAGTTTCTAGTCTTCTGTCAAAAACAGCAGTGTTCGAATTTTCGAAATTAAATTTCAATGAGGCAACGCTCCGCATCGTTTTGTTCGGATCCTAGAATAGCAAATTTTTCGTATTCGTAGCGTAGTCTTACGTTCGTAGATTTATTACGACGGATCCTGGAATAGGGCTGATTATTTACTTTAACTGTAACACAAATAAACTCCAGGTCGTTCGTACCAGGAATGGTTAATTCCTCCGAAGCAAGCGAGTTATGGACAGCTATCAGAACGCCACCACCTATCTTATCATAGCGATCTTTACGAAAAATTTGGTACTTATTGCACATTATTTCAGAGTTTAAAACGTTAGAGCGAAGCCAAGTTTCAGTAAAAACTATAAAGTTATATTCAAAATCAAAACTGTTCATGAAAATATCGGAAAGTTTAGAATTGAGACCTCTAACGTTTTGATACACAAGCTCTAATTTAGACTTGTGATTTTTTAATCGTTTTTTGTATGGTACTGAAGACTATTAGAAGGACGAGGCAAGTGTACAACATTTGCAATACGCGGTTTGTTTTTGAATTCAAATTCATGAACAATTGTATTACGGGGCCAAAAGTTTACATCCACAAGAGTATTAAATAAATTTTCCGGAACAGTCAATCTAAAAGACGTAGTCAGTCTCGCATTTAAATATTTGAATTTTTGGATCGAAAGAGGCATACCACTATTTAACTTTGAATTAATAAAAAATTTTATATCATCTTCAGTTGTATCAGCAGCTAAGCGCAAGACAAAGATTGCTTTAGTTGGTGGAATTGCGATTAATGGCTTAGGAGAAATAGTAGCAGTAGTAATAGGAATCCGTTGAGCGTTAACAACTGAAGTTGCAAAAATAGGAGTTTGAACAGTAGGAGGAGCAATTGAAACAGCTTGAGCATAAGTAAGAACAGGCTGGTTAACAGGTATGGATGGTGCTAACATTGGCAAGGAAACGGTCTCTGGTACATTTGGAGCAGATATAGAGGCAATCGTATCAGTACAAATGTCCATATCGTCTGCAATGTCACGTTCAACAGGTGGTGGTATTGGTGGTGTCGAGTTAGTTTTCTGTTTATTGCGCAGGTTCATGTATTTCTTTTTACGCTTGGGCGAAGGAATTGGCTCATCAATATATTTACACTCATCGAAAAGTGTTTGGTACTTTAAAAATTTTGCAGAAAGCAAAGAAAGTTCCCTACTTATCTCAAAGAAACCCTGCTTTGTCTGCTTAAAAAGCTTATAAAAATTGACATCAGTCAATCTGCACTTCTCACAACACCAACGCAACCCTTTACCTTCTTCAATAAGGTCTGCAACTCTACCCATTATGCCCACACATTTGGTGTGGACGATATCATCACATAGCCAACATGATAAAAATCGCTCAGTTTCACCCTTAGTGGAACAGCCAGGCTTAGAGCAGAGCATTTTAATTAATAACTTAAAGTGCGAAGAATATAATAAAGAAAATGTAAAGAAACTTATTCAGCACTTTAAAGAAATTTTAATAATAATAATAACACTTATGTTAACAATAGTAAAACAAATGCAAAACTTATCCGCTGCAATCATTAGACTTCACATAAGCACAAAATTTTTTAATTATTTTCAAAAAACCACTGTAATTAAATTTAAACTTTGCAGAAATTAACAAACACAACTTAAAGAAATTTTAGCGCGTTGCCAACTGACTTGCAACAAGTTAGTTGTATTTATAATAGTCTTGAAAGATTATTTGACCTAGTCTTAACTACAGACAATAACAAGTTCATTGTTACGAGAGCTTTCCATGCTCTGACTCCTATTGGTGAATACCATCCACCATTGGGCATTTGGTATAAATCGGACAGAGAGAGCGTAATAATTTCGAGTTCAATGGATAAAGTTTGTGAATTCAATTTTAAAAATGCTGACTTTTTGAAGCTGAGTTATTTACTTGATTGTAATCTGAATTATATTTTAGAATACATTAATGGACATAACCTTGATGAATCCATTAATTTTTTTTATTGTGAATAATTGGATTCATCAAGGTTATGTCCATTAATTTATTGTGGCCCAAAATAGATTTACAGACGATGCTGCCTTAATATGTGGCCTATTTGCAATCTTTTTAAAGAATCATTTTGTTCAGATTCTTTTAATCTAGATATGGAGTATTTTGAATATATGAATTCTACACCTAGAGTATCTTTGGACTCTTTATCCTTTACCTCAGAGGATATTTTTAAATATATTGTTTCGATCTATGAAGATTTTAGCGCTGAACCCGATGGAATTCCTGCCGCAATGTGAACTCAATGCGGTTCAATTTTGTGTCAACCACTTTCTTTGTTATTTAAAAAACTATAAACGAAAGTTATTTCCCACTGTTGGAAAAAACCATTTATTGGTCTTATTTATAACAAAGGTTGCATGAATGATGTTATTAACTACATACCCATTGCTAAACTGTCATCGACTCCAAAACTTTTTGAGCGAATCGTGTATGATCGGGTAAAAATTGAGGTCATTACGACTCGTCAGCATGGATTTGTTAATGACAGATGTACGGTATCTAATCTACTCGATTTTACAACCTTTGCTTAAACACTATTGAATCTGGTCACCAGGTCGACTGTGTATACACTGATTTTAGCAAAGCTTTTGATAAGATACCACACAATTTTAATTTAAGCCATCGGTCACTGCTGAAAACTTAATCGATTACATTACTTCGCATACCAATATACCTAAAAGTAATATGAAATGTTTCCGCCTTGTATAAAGAGATGTGGACGAATCAACGCTGAGTAAATTTTAAATTAGTAATTGCAAGCAGTGACTATGATAAGGTTTATAATCCAGCGCCAATTCGACAATTCGTCTCTTACAAAAAAAAGGAGAGAATTTAATGTCACGTTAGCAGACAAAGAAAGCTCAAAATTCTATCTTTTGTCACCTACGTCAGCCCCCCGACCGTCCTCTGCATCATATGCGCATGTAAACCTAAGCACTGCAAATATAGTTGTTCAACCAATGATTTCTGCTACAAAATGAGCAAGCGTTCCTGAAGATAACGCCATTAAATTAAAATCTGATTATCTTTCTGTTTATTTCCACATTGCTGGAGGTCTGCGAACCAAAACTTTAAGTTTACATTCAGCTGCTGCTTCTTTTGACTATGGTGTCATAGCAATTGTTGAAACTTGGTTAATGCCTCATTTCTTATCTACCGAGCTTTTTGAAGATCGATATGAAGTGTATCGCAGAAATCGCGTACTATTGTCGCGGTCTAAAAATTCAGTTGCGCCAAAGTGAAGTACGGACAAAACTACACGGCGACCAGTTTATGTGAACTCATAAAATGATGAATTTGTTTTGTCCGGACGTAATCACTGTGCGTTTGGAGTGACGCCCAAAACACACATGCACTCCAGTGGTCAATAAACCACTTTAGTTATAACTTTTAAAACTCGGTTTGGCTAAAGTTCTCCTTGTGCTCCATGCTCGACGAAACTGAAATCCCACGAGTGACTGAACGCACGGAATTTCGCGACAAATAAAACGAAAAGGTAAAAATCACTTGCCCAATTCACGATGAGGGTAGCCATTGTGGGTTGTGGAAGGTGTGTGTGGAGTGTTGCCACACCAATACTAGCATAGATGCCGCCAAGATGTAAAAAAACACTTGGTGGGTAGAAGGTTTTATTTAAATTTGCTCAAGATGCACCTTAAAAAATCCGTAAAACGATTTTAAAAATAGGTATGAGCAAAGCCTTCAGGTGTGAATACCGGTTTCTGCGAAAACCGCATCTATGTTAGAAAAAAGATGGCTGTGTTTGGGTTCCCATCTTGTGGAACGTAAATATCGCCAGTCTGCACCGCTGCACAATGGGGTATTTTATGCCAAAAGTAACGATTAATTGAAAAAAAAAAAAGTTCAAGGTACATAGTGGTGTTATGTACCTGATGAAAGAAGATAAAATTCTGCATCACTAGGTGAAAGAATAGTTGAAAAATATTCTACCGTTTACCCGCAATGCAGTTTGAAAGTCATAATTTTTTTTCTCTTTGAGTGTGCACAGTGACAAACGTGTTTATTAGAAATTTTTAAAGTTTTTTTTTGTGTATTATTTGTTAGAAATTACAAAAAATGACGATGGAACCTACTTGTTCAGGTATTTAAGCAATACAAAATTTAATTTTTTTTATGAAATAGTGTTTATATATATATTCATTTATTTATTTTAATTTAACCTTAAAAAGTTGGATTTTTCGATATGTAACTAGAGATATAGTTGTGTGTTGAGTGGAATTAAGAAAAACTCTTTTGATTTTCGTAAGCTATGAATATTCAAACTATATTCTATAGAAAAAAAATTGCGTCAATGCTGCGTACTTTCGCGGTATTTCGATTTTTTTACTCTAACTTACATGTTACGAATTTACGATTTTATTTCGAAAAATTAAAATAAATGAAAAAAAATACAAAATAAATGTAAATACTAAACAGATTTTGCTGTTTTTTATTTTTTTTTTTGTGGTTTACCAGTTCTCTTCTCCTCTTTTTTTTTATCCGCTATTTTTTACCCTACATTATGGAAAGCGGCATATTCAGTGCACCTTTCCCAAATTAAGGTACAGTGAGGCCTCGATTATCCGTAATGGTCGGGACCGGAAGCATTCTGGATAATCGATTTTCCCGGTTAATTGAGTAACAAATTTTAGTAGTTTTTTTTGTATATTTTTTTTTAATTAATAAAGGAATATTGTTCTACATAGTTTTACAGTAACAAATTCAAGCATTTAATGTACATGTTTAAATAATATAGAAAAAAAAAGTATTTTGCCAGAAAAAAGCAAGCATAAGAATTTATTGTTTAGTAATTTTTTTAAAAAAAATCATGCAATGAAAGAAATCGAAAAAACAATTGTGCTTATAATCCCGGATACTAGAGGTAATCACGGTTAAACGATGCAAAAAAAAAAAATTTAAATCGAAGCAAAAAAAAAAATTGTCTTTTTTCTTTCACGGATGATTGATGTTGCCGGTTAATCGAATCACGGAAAATCGAGGCCTCACTGTAGATAGTTGATGTTTCTTTCAAACAGCTCTTTTTTATATATTAAAGGAAGCAGATGAATGTGTTAACCCTTTGTGACGCCATGTTGTATTTCTGCAACATACCATTCAAGGGGATATAGAAATGCAGTAAATGCTAATTGAACGATTTTGCGCGGTGTTGTAGGTTAGCAACAAAGCTCCCAAACGATTTAATATCAAATAATCTTACTATCTGGCAACACTTGAATTGTTATTTATTTTTAGAGACGCACGTGTGCAAACCAGTTTCGCGATTCTTGATTTTGTTTACAAAAACATTTTAAGTGGTAATATACATGTATAACGTTTGTGAAATTTCTGTGTAATAAAGGTAATAATCTATAATTCAATAATCAGTAAAAGTTTTATTGCACAATCAGTTCGTTTTGTATTTGAGGACTGATTTTGCTTTGTTGCATTTATGCAACACTGCGTTGTGCGATAGATTTTTTCCCCATTTTTTTTAAAGTAAAGTGTTTTTATTTTAAGATCAAAATGAGTCGTAAATTGACCACTGAAGACCTAGAACATATACTTGACGAATGGGAAGACAGCGAAGATGGCCTTGACTTTTCTGATGACGACGATGTCATCGATCCGGCATATAAGTTCGAGCCGAACGAGCATGAAAGTTCCGATGAAGAATTGGAAAATTATTTGCAGTCTACCAGCAATGTAGCAACCACATCCGCCGCTGCTATGGTCATTAGTCCTGCAATAGAACCAGATCTAAGCTCCGATTCTCCAAGCACAAGTTCTGCAGCAGCTTCAAAGTTGTCTGATCGTAAGACTAAGACTAGTATCACATGGAAATCGAAAAGTTTACAGTTAAATGATGAGCAACTTCGGTTTCATGGTTCAGAAAAGCTTCCTCCAGAGATACTTTGTTTAGACACTCCATTTGAGATATTTTCATATCTTATTACTGACGATATCATCAATCTACTTGCTGACCAGACTAATCTTTATTCTGTACAGAAAGATGCCAATAAACCAATAGATGTAACTGGTCAGGAAATACGTCAGTTTATTGGTATAGTATATTTTATGTCAATTGTTCATATGCCAAAAGTAAAAATGTATTGGTCAGAACACATAAGCTTTGAGCCGATACGAGAGACTATGCCGTCGAAACGATTCGAATTAATTAGACAGTTAATTCATTTTAACGATAATAGTAAAATGCTACCATACGATCATGTTGCTTCTGATCGATTATATAAAATTCGGCCTATGTTAGAGGCACTCAACCACAACTTCAAAAAAGTTCCATTTGAAGCCCATTTATCTGTTGATGAACAAATGTGTTCAACAAAAGCCCGAAGCATGCTAAAACAGTATCTACCTGACAAACCTCATAAATGGGGATTCAAGCTGTTTGTTATATGTGGTGTATCTGGGTACGGTTATAAATTTGAAGTTTATAGTGGCCAAGAAAACAGGTGC
Organism: Pherbina coryleti; assembly: GCA_943735915.1. Lineage (NCBI taxonomy): Eukaryota > Metazoa > Arthropoda > Insecta > Diptera > Sciomyzidae > Pherbina > Pherbina coryleti. The sequence goes on along the minus strand of OX030948.1, from coordinate 115,982,182 downwards.
GCAACTAATGAGCCGGACTTAGGGGCATCATCTAATGTTGTAGTCCGCCTTGCTCGTGAAGTGCCTACCAATCGGAACCACCGCATTTTTTTCGACAATTACTACACCTCAATCCCTCTTATTGAATATTTGTCAAGTCGTGGCATTTTAGCTTTAGGAACTATAAGAAAACCCCGTATTCCCAGTTGTAAGCTGCCAGACGAAAAAGCTTTTAAAAAAGAACAACGCGGTACATCTATAGAACAGGTCGGAAATTACAATAGGGTTGATGTAGCTCTGGTTGCTTGGAGAGATAATAAAATCGTCACCTTAGCATCAAATTTTGCAGGAAAAACCCCAAAAACTACAGTTAAAAGATGGGACAAGTCCGGAAAGAAATTCGTTTTTATTGAGCGCCCTTTTGTTGTTTCGGAATACAATCGACATATGGGTGGTGTAGATCTTTTAGACTCGGTTATGGGCCACTACAAAATAAAACTAAGAAGCAAGCGTTGGTATATACGTATTTTTTACCACCTGTTAGATATGGCTATGTGTAACGCATGGCTCTTATATCGACGAATAAAAGCTGAAAAAGGATGTTCAAGTAAAATCCTTAGCTCTGCTGAATTCAGAATTGATGTAGCAGAGACGTTATGCAAATATAAAACTGTTAACAGGTTAAAACGCAAGAGTGATATTGAAAGCCAAATTCAAGACAAAAAGAGGAAGGGTCCGGCACAACATGCTCCTCCAAAAGATGTCAGGTTGGACCAATACGGGCACTGGCCGGTTTGGATGGACAAAAGGATGCGATGCAAGCTTCCGGACTGCAAGGGTTATACACAAACAAGCTGCGAAAAATGTGGTATTAGTTTGTGTTATAATAAGCAAAATAACTGTTTTAAAAATTTTCATACCTCTTAAAAATAAGTTTAATTTTTCACTGCTTTGAATGCAATGTTGCATTTCTGCAACACAAAGTTTTTTAATAAAAATAAATACTAAATTTTAAAAAAAAAAATTTTAATTATTATTTCCGTCAATAGTATCATATTTGTCATCTGATATTTATAAAACAAAATGTTTTTACGTCCTTGCGCCACAAAGGGTTAAGATATTAAATTAAATTATAGTTGCTCGATTTTAAAACTTATTTTGATATTAGTAAGACATAAATTGTTTGCCCTGCAGTTTGCAGGGTACATGTGAAATCAACATCATTGCTTATGTTTATTAACTATTGTTATTTTAATCCTTTCTTTTTGCATAAAGTGTCGTTCAAAGCTCGTTTTGTGCAATTTATAGTAAAAACGATAGTTACGTTTTATATACTATGTAATTCGGTAAAAGGTACATAGCTAATTATTACATTTTGAAGCCGCCATTTAAAATTTCAAATTGTTGACTTCGGATTCGTGATCAGCTACCCCATAAGCCCCTGTATACAAAATTTACCTCCATTAAACGTTTTTTACAGAACATAGCTTGTTCATGGCCGCCATTTTGAAGCCGCCATTTTGAATTAAAAATTTTTGACTTCAGATTCGTAATCAGCGACCCCATAAAACCCTGTATACAAATTCTTACACCCATTAAACGTTTTTTGTAGAAGTTAGCTTGTTCATGGCCACCATTTTGAAGCCGCCATTTTGAATTTCAAAATTTTGACTTCAGATTCGTAATCAGCGACCCCACAAACTCCTGTATACAAAATTTTACTTCCATTTAACGTTTTTTGTAGAAGTTAGCTTGTTCATGTGGCGTCCGTGGCGTAGTTGGTTAAAGTGCGTGGCCGCTATGTCAAAGAACCTGGAGACCCAGGTTCGAACCCCAGCAGCGACAGAAAATTATTTGAATTAAAATAATTTTTCTGTACGGCCGCCACCTCTCTGTAGACAATGGCAAACCTCAGAGAGTAATCAAAATGCCATGTAAAGCTTCTTGAGAACGAGAACATTCCGTTCATCGCCGTTCGGAGTCGGCGTTAAGCATGTAGGTCCGGTTCTCGGTCAATTGTGTACAAACTTAATTACACGCACAACACAATTGATCATAAGAAGCTAGGTCAAAGTCCTTTCAAGGGCTGAAATGGCCAGTTTCAGAATTCCAAACAATAAAGATTTAACTCAAACAAAAATAATTGTAAGCAACAAATTATTTCCTCACTTGCTACAATATTAGCAACTCTGACATAAAATTAATTCACTTCAAAACAACCCTAAAAAACAATTTTGTAAACAAACTTGTATAATTTTTTTTTGTAAATTCATTAAGTAACAACTGAAGGTAACAAGGCATGTATTGCTTTTTTTGGTAAACTTTGTTGGAGCAGTACTAATTTGGGGCAGTAACAATTTCAGTAAAAATTTGGTAAAATAAAATGTCTTAAGTGGACACGCTGGTCTGCATTGCAAAAATCTTAATTGCTCTCAGAACCAAAACCAATGTTGCTCAGTGATTTCAAATAAAGGGCATTTTATAACAATTAGTTAATATTCGGTACATAATGCAGAGACCGGTTTTGAGTGTGCATTTTTTATTTAAAGCCAGAAAGTTTAAGTTATATTTTCACTTTTAAAATTTTTAACAAAAAAGTATTTTTTAGGCTTTTATTTTTTTAAGGCAAAAATAAAAATAAAGAATCTTTTGGAAAACAATTAAATAAATGCACCTGCAGACCATGACCTGATTGGTAAACAAATAACATGGATTTTTCTAGCTACGTCAAATAAAAATAATCCCTTTTTGAGAAATCATCATCTTAATATGTACAATATGCAACACTTGCTTTTCTTAAGACTGTTGTCTCGCTCTCACACTTTCTATAAATCTACGCTCATAGTTCTCTCGCAGCTTTCCGTTCCCCCTTCCGATTCACATCCGAATTCATCCAGCAGCCAAGTTGGCACACACTGGCGCCTACTGCCGCAGAATGTGCGTCAGATATGCCCTAGCCTAGACCATCAAATTCTTATTTTTAAATTAGTTGTGGTCTTATCTATGTAATAGGATATACATAGATAAGATGATTTCAGTCATCTTCTGATTGTCTATCGAAACGGTTTGAATATGTCTGCGCTAAGATCTCGCTGTTCTATTTGCTCTAAGTCTATTGCCAAAGAAACTGCGCTTAGTTGCACGGTGTGCAAAAGTGACTTTCATAAGTTGTGCGTAAATGGCGTGGATGAAAATGTATTTGAAATAATCAAAAACAATCCAAACATTGCTTATAATTGTGGTAATTGTGCAAATTCATATTCTAATCTAATCACGGTTGTATCGGAATTAGTATCAGACGTAAAACTTTTAAAACTGCAAATAAGTGGTCTATTGAATACAAATAATGATTTAATTTTGCAAAAGAAAAATAAATCTTGCTCTACTGTGCAGAATACTCTGCCTTCTAAAACTATAAAAAAAGTTGCCGTTGCTGCTGCCTCTATCGTTGGGGATGACTCACTTGCTCACTGTACTAATGTTTCTTCACCTGATGTTTCGTCAGTTGGCGCTGCGTCTCAAAATCTTCGTTCTAGTGCCTCTCCTGCTATGGTTTCTCAACATAATGCAATTGCCTTACATGAAGCTTCGTTGCTCTCTGAAACTCAAATCAACACACTTTCCAACACTGTGCAGTCTACTCTACAGCCAAACATCAATAAAAAAGTTCGCGTTGCTATATCGTCTCTCGTTGCTAATGACTCACTTGCCTCTTCTTTAAACGCTGCTTCATCATCTGTTTCGTCATGCGGTGCTATGTTTCACAATATCTGCTCTGAAGCCTCTCCTGCTATAATTTCTCCAACTAACTTAATCGCTTCACATGCCATTTCGTCGCTCTCAACTCATAATCATCGTGAAGTTATCTCAGCTCATAACGCAAGCTGCGTCGGTTATGACTTTGTGTCTGCGCCTGCAGTTCAGCCGCTTAATACCCATGATAACTACGCATGGAATACAGTGTGTTCTAAGAGAAAGCAAAGAATTAATGATGCTGCTGTTGTTGTTGTTGGTAACAACGCAACTAATGAACTTGGCGTTGCTATGAATAAGAAATGGGTGCATCTCTCTTCGTTCAAGCCTGCAATCAATGAGAACAGTATAATAGACTATGTTGCTAAACATGCTGGAATTGAGAAAAGTCACCTCTCTTGCAATAAATTAATTAAAAAAGATGTATCCATTGAGTCGCTTAAAAGAATTTCCTTTAAACTTGGAGTTACTTCTTCTTATGAAAAGCTATTTGAACCATCACTGTGGCCCGTTGGGGTTAAAGTTCGAGAATTCCAGTTTTTTCCAAAGGTAGAAATGCCAAAAATGCTTGCTTAGCTAATAATAATACACTGGTAGAAAAATTTGACGCAATAAGTATCTACTACCAGAATATGTCTGGTATTCGAACTAAGGCTAGCTCTATACTACAGAACAGTTCTCTTGCTGAATATGATGTTGTGGTATTTACTGAAACCTGGCTGACGGATAATTTCTTTGATGTTGAATTTTTTGATTCAAATATTTATAATATATTTCGAAAAGATCGTGATTCTTTAATAACTGGCTGTACAAGAGGTGGTGGTGTACTGATTGCTGCCAAACGTAAATTTCGATCATCACTTGTTTCGCTCCAAAACTCGGACTCTCTACTGGATCAGCTGTGTGTGAAACTATTGGGCGCCTCTGGTTCATTATTCATCTGTGTATCATACATTCCACCGAATAGTTCGGATAATCTCTATAAAGCACATGTGGATAATATCATAAGTTTAGATGTTAATAATCTTGGAGATAGCAACCTATGTGTTTTGGGTGATTTTAACCTAAACAAATTGAGCTGGTCTTATATTGGCGATGAAAAAATTCTTACTCCGTCTAATGTAACTAGCTCGAATGAAATTTATCTTGTTGATAGCTTTTTAAGTATTGATCTGGTCCAAATCAATAATATCACTAATACGCTTAATAGAATTTTAGACTTGGTTTTTATAAACAGTAATAGTAATTATAAACTTTTTGAAAATGCTTTTCCGTTTTCTGGTGCTGATATACATCATGTTCCGTTAGTGATAGAACTAGAATTTTATGTTTTCCCATCAATAAATACTATTAGTACTGCTAATTTCAATTATAACTTATGTGATATCAGTCATTTAAATAATATTTTTGATAGTATTGATTGGATTTCAATGTTAAATGTTGATGTCTCAGCATGTTTTATTCAATTTAAGGCCGTTTTAAACGATATTTGCATAAATAACATTCCACAGTTTCCAACTAAAACCTATAAGCTTCCCTGGTTTACAAAGGGTCTTCAAAAGCTTAAAAATCTTAGGAACAAATTTTATAAAAGATACATGGAAAGTAATAGTCCAATATTTTATGAAAAATACCGGCATTTCATGAGGGAATTCAATTTTCTCAATAAATATCTATATAATCAATTTATATTGGGGTTAGAAACCAGCATAAAATCAAACCCGAAAGCTTTTTGGCGATTTGTAAAATCGAAAAAAAATATTGCTAATATCCCATCTGCTGTTTTCTACAATAACAATAGTGCAAAAACTGCTAATGAAGCTGCTAATTTGTTTGCTGAATACTTTCAGTCTAATTTTGAAAATGAATCTGAGGATTATACTCACAGTGATTTCTCTACTAATGTTCTGTCTTCCCTGGACTTTGGTTCCCTTATATTATCTTCTGATGATGTCGTTAAAGGAATTATTAGTTTAAAACCATCAATGAAGACAGATGCAGATGGTATTTCTGCATTTTTGTTAAAAAATTGTTCAGCATTAGTTAACCCAATTAAACTTATCCTAAACAAATCACTAGCTTCTGGTTTGTTTATTGATGATTGGAAGGTTGCATTAATAACTCCTATTTTTAAAAGTGGGAATAAAAATGATATCACTAACTATAGGCCAATATCTAAATTAACCACTTTTTCGAAACTCTTTGAAAGCATCATAAAAGACAAGCTTTACTTTGGAGTTAAACGATTGATCTGTCCTCATCAACATGGCTTCGTTTCAGGACAATCAACTTTATCAAATTTAGCTATTTTTTCTGAAGATTGCATTTCTGCTTTTCAAAGTGGATGTCAAGTTGATACAATATATACGGACTTCTCCAAGGCATTTGATAAGGTCTCGCATAATATTTTAATACTTAAACTTGCTAAACTGGGTTTTCACACAGTTTTGTTACAGTGGCTACGGTCCTACTTAACAAATAGAACATGCATTGTTGTTATTAATAATGGTAAATCAACCCCATTCTCAGCTTCATCAGGGGTTCCACAAGGTAGTATTTTGGGACCTTTGTTATTTATATTATTTATAAATGATATAAGTTTTTGTTTTTCTAAAGTCAACTACCTTTTATATGCAGATGATCTTAAAATATACATGCCAATTAAGAATAAGGCTGACTCAGATCTTCTACAGAATGAACTGTCGAAAGTTTATGCTTGGTGTTGCCAAAATCGACTTTCACTAAACGTAAATAAATGTTTTCAAGTTACCTATGCCAAATCACAAAATACTATTAGTACGTCATATTACATTGGTACTTCTGAATTGAAAATTGTTGATAATACACTTGACTTGGGGGTACTCTTTGATAGTAAATTTACTTTCTCAAAATATTTTGATTATATTATCTCGAAAGCGTATGCTATGTTGGCCTTTGTGCGGCGTCAGTGTCGCCAGATGAAATTACCACCAGAATTCTCTTTTTCTCACACTTAATTCCCACAAATTACCACACTCGCAAACTACCTCAAAATACCACAAAATACCTCAAATTACCACAAACTCCCTCAAAACTTCTTTTGAGGTATTTTGAGGTATTGTGTATTTTGTGGTAATTTGAGGTAATTTATGGTATTTTGAGGTATTTTGTGGTAATTTGAGGTATTTATTTTCCCACGCGTGGTATATATCTCACAAGTGGTATTTTTTTCCCACGCGAGAGATTTTTACCACAAAATACCATGGGAATTCCCACATCCCACAATCGTTGAAAAATACCATAAGTACTATTTATCGTGCTTTTCTGGCAACATAGTGCGGCGTAACAGTTGTGCCTTCTCAGACCCATACACGCATAAAACTCTTTATTCTTCATTGGTAAGATCAAAACTTGAATATGCTTCATTTATATGGAATCCGTATTATGCTGTACATATAAATCGCTTTGAACTTTTACAAAAAGTTTTTACTCGTTATGCTCTACGGTCTTTAAATTTTAGTGAACTTCCCTCATATAATGTCAGGTGTTTACTTATAAATTTGAAATCATTGTAAAGCAGAAGAACTATTCTTTCCCTATTATTCATCTTTGACGTAATACGGGGGACAATAGATTGTTCACGTCTTTTAAGTATGATTAATTTCAATACTCCCCGTAGAAGTCTACGCTGTTATGATATATTTTATGTTGGAACGATTAGAACTAATTACGGTAGAAATGCACCTATTAATCGTGCCTTAATTGAGTTCAACAGGTTGTCTAAAGATATTGAAATTGATTTTTCTTATTCTAAATTGGTTTTTAAAAATATGTTAAATTGCTATTATCGTTAATCTCTATGGATTATCTATTACTTCTGAATTTATCTACTGATTGTTATGCTTATCTTAGTTTTAATTTACTTTTAATATATTTAATATTTTTTTTCTTTTTTTACTTGTAGTCAGTAAGGAAATTGTTGTTCCATTGATGAAATAAATAAATAAATAAATAAATAAATAAATAGGAAGTAAAGGATGGTAAAGGTTAATAAAAATTTTTCTAGACAAATAGATGCAACATGGGTCCTCTTTTATTTATTGTGTTTATAAACGATTTTTAAACATAGCAAATGCTTAATTTATGCGGATGAAATAAAAATTTTCATGTCTGTCAAAAATTCGGGTGACCGCTTTTATTTCCAGAATGATATCGATGCACTAATTTCCTGGTGTTGCAATAACGGACTTAGATTAAACTACACTAAATGCAAAGTAATGACCTATTCCCGCAGGCAATTACCTATTGTTCAAAATTATGTCTACGGTAATAATAATTCCTTTCAAAGAGTTGAATTAGTGAAGGATCTGGGCATTTTGTTTGATACAAAGTTTTCATTTGGTGGTCATATTGACTACATTGTTTCCAAAGCGAACTCCCAATTCGGTTTTTTAAAAAGAAACTCAAAGAAATTAAAAAGTCCATTTACTTTAAAGTCTATTTATATGTGCTTAATCAGATCACTTCTTGAATCTGTAGTATAGTTTGGAGCCCATACTATGAAAATGGAATAAATAGAATCGAAAAGTACAAAAAAGGTTTACTAAGTTTGCTTTACGTCACATAACTTACTTAACTTACCAGACTACAAAACTCGTTCTCAATTGTTAGGTATGTACAGTTTATCTGAAAGGCGAAATGCACATAGTGTATTTTTCATAAGGGATTTGCTAGAATTAGTAAAATTTTACGTTCCAGCTAGAAACATAAGAGAGTGGAACCTGTTCTACACTGACGCTGCAATGAGCCAATAACTAGATGCTTGGCATTATGCAACTTAGTCGCTCACCAATTAGATTTTTCTAATACACTCAGCGAAGGTGCTATATTTGGCTAACAATAAATGAGCTTTATCACTTGTACACTAGTGTAGATTAAGTTTATGGTAAAATCTGAGTACGCAGAAAAATTATTTTTTGTTCTATGATTTGTTGTAATAACACTTGTTTGAATTTTGCTCTCTTATTGTACCGTAATCTTCAAATGTTGAACTTTGTCTTTTTCTTGCTATAAGAAATGGCTATATGTGCATTAGTTGTTAAAAACTACTTACAGAGTGCAGTTCATTGTACACAACAGTGCAAAAAAAAAAATCAAAAATATTTAATAAAAAATATAAAAGACCAGAGGTAAAATAAGAACAAAATTTTCATTAACTCTTAATATTTTTATTAATTTTTATATTTTCAAAGACAATAATGCCTCGAGGAACGTCATTTTCAGAAATCAAACAAGTCGTTATAAATCCTATAAAGAGGCGGAAATGGGAGTGATGAAGAAAGCTGCTAAATTAAAGCGACATAGAAATTCTATATGTATCTATATATCTATGGCGTGGCGTCCGTGGCGTAGTCGGTTAAAGTGCGTGGCCGCTATGTCAACGAACCTGGAAACCCGGGTTCGAATCCCAGCAGCGACAGAAAATTATTTGAATTAAAATAATTTTTCTGTACGGCCGCCACCTCTCTGCAGACAATGGCAAACCTCAGAGAGTAATAAAAAATGCCATGTAAAGCTTCTTGAGAATAAGAACATTTCGTTCATCGCCGTTCGGAGTCGGCGTTAAGCCTGTAGGTCCATTTCTCGGTCAATTGTGTACAAACTTAATAACACGCACAACACAATTGATCCTAAGAAGCTAGGTCAAAGTCCTTTCAAGGGCTGAAATGGCCAGTTATTTATTTTTTTTTTTTTTTTTTAAATTCTATCGGAAAGTTTTTAAAAACCCAGACAGTTATCACACAACGAAGAGACTTGGTCCCAAATCGAAAGTTAGTGAAAGAGACAAAAGAGAAATGAAGCGCCTTGCGGTTACTCAAAACATTAGCGCCAAGCAAATAATGCAGCAACTCTCAATAGATATTACGCAAAGAAGAGCACAACAAATTTTAAACGAAGACAGTAACATAAAGTATAAAAAAAGGATGGCCAAACGTATGCTACTGAAACGCCATAAGAGCACAAGATTTTATTTTACTTTATATTTTATATAAGTTTGCAGAAAAATTTAAATTTTGGGAAGAAGAGTGGCAAAACATCATATTTAGTGATGAGAAAAAATTCAATTTCGACGGTCCTGATGGCAGTCAAAAGTTTTGCCTCGCCAAACATGCTTAAAGACAAGTCTAAACAAAGGCAAGTCTAAACTATGTTTTGTTTCAAACAAAATGACTGCTGATCGCTATGTGGAGTTACTGGACAGTGAATTAATAGATTTTGCTGGTGATTTGTATGGTGATAACTGGACATTTCAACAGGATAATGCATCTATTCACTGCGCAAACCACACGAAAGACTTTCTAAAATCGCGATAAATACCATAATAGGAGTGGCCTGCTCTTAGCCCGGACTTAAATCCGATGGAAAATCTTTAGGATATTTTGTCAAAGAACGTATACAAAAATGGAAGACAATTTTTTAGTCTGAAAGAGCTGAAAAACGCAATAAAAGAAGAGTGGCAAAAAATTGACAATATTACCTTACAAAACCTAGTGAGGTCAATGCCTAATCGCATTTGTAGGTCATCATAAATAATGGAGGTCATACAAATTACTAAAAAAATCTCAATATGTCAAACAATTTTTATCTGTTGTTGTTATTACACAAAAAAATTAAAAAAAGTTGTGTGTGCACATATAGCTATTTCTTTCAGTGGTCATGAGACAACGTTTATTATTTGAAGAGAATGGCTCCATAAGAGAGCAAAATTTAAAAAGTGTTAAAACAACATATAATTAAACAACAAACAAGTTTCCTGCATACTCAGATTTTACAGCTACCTAAATCTACCCTAGTGGAGTTAAATTGTTTGTTAGGCACATATTTCGGTGAGTGTAGCAGAGAAATATTTAAGAAGGAATTATACCTACCTTTAAATTTAAGTTCCAATAATCTGTAAGGACATGGTCCAATAGATTAAATTATGAAATAAAATAAAAAATAGAAAAAAAATTCAATTTTATTTTGTCAGTTAGCAGATGATATGAAAATATACAGAACAATAAATTCTCAAGACAATTCAGCCCTACACCAGTCCGATCTGAATGATTTTGAAGTTTGGTGTTCTAAAAATAATATATTACTTAATCCAGATAAATGCCAAACTATGACCTTTCCGCGAAACAGAAACAATGTACTTTTTTTTTTTTTTTTTTTTTTTTAGACTAAACCAACGCTCAAGGGATGCCCCCTATAAATGCGAAAGCATTGTGTTGATTCGGAAGAAGGATGATAGTTAGTTGGAGGGTGGAAAGATGGAGTAGTGTCGGTTAAGATTAGTTTTAAATTTACATAGCTCGGGCGTTTTTTGAAAGAATATGAATGACAAATGCTGCTTTCATCCGCAAACGAGTGAATTGGGTTATGAGTCAACGACAGAAGGTCATTGATAAAAACCAGAAATAAAGTTGGCGATAGGACTGAAGCCTGCGGCACTCCAGCTACGATGGCATGTTCACTGGACGAAATGCCGTCGACCACGGCACGAATCAACCTGTCCTTAAGAAAACATGTGATCCATCGAGCAAAGGTACTACCAACACCATATGCAATTAGTTTTGACACGAGCGCTTTATGCCACACTCGGTCAAACGCCTTAGAAATATCCAGAGCAACAACCCTGTTCACCAAAGAAGTGAACACATTGGTTCCATTTCTCCGTGAGGAACGCCATTAGGTCACCAGTAGAGCGAGCTCTTCGGAAGCCATATTGACGGTCGCTCAGCAATTCGTTGAGCTCCAGATAGTTCATAAGGTGGAAGTTTATTACACTCTCCATGACTTTGGAAAGCGTAGAGCATATCGCTATGGGTCGGTAGTTTTCAGGATTCGTGGCATTGCCCTTCTTAGGTACCGGCTGAACATTGGCAACCTTCCAACAAGATGGAAACACTCCTGTCCTGTATGAGATGTTGAAAAGGTTACGCAATGGTCGAGCCAGTGTAGAAGCACACATTTTAAGCACAATTGGTGGTATACCATCGTGGCCAGAAGATTTGTTTATGTTGAGGTTTGCAAGGACTCTTTTGACCGCTCTCGTTCGAAAATATATCTCCTCCATTGAAGATGATCTATTCTCTAAAGAAGGCGGTGTCTGATTGCTAGCCGGGATTGTGGAATTTTGTGCAAACATCCAGCCAATAGGTTCGCTTTATCAGCCGAGTCAGTGAAGATTTGGTCACCCTTTAAAAGAGCAGGAATCGACGAGGACGTCTGATTTTTAACTCTTTTAACGAATGACCAAAAGTTGTTGCTCCCTTTGGGGCAGAGAAGAACCTGTTCTCTGATGTGAGTTTCGTGGAGAAACTTTTCGCGTTTTAAAGCTGCATTACAGCGATTCCTAGCCTCAATGCGAAGTCTTCTATCATCAGCATTCTTGCTGGAACGCCAATTCTGAAAGGCTTCCTCTTTGGACCTGACTGCAATCCTGCAAGTCTCATTAAACCAGGAGTGGTCTTTTAGTTTAATACTTCTCATTTTATTGCGGATGAAAGACCTCATGCCCAATAAAATTATTTCTTGTACCATTAGAGCCGCGGCATTTCCACTTCTATCAGCGAAACATAATTTCCAATTGAAATTACGTTAAAAATTATTTAACGCAGTCCAATTTGCTTTTCCATAAAACCAAGCGATCCTCTTCGGGGCTTTAGACGTAGAAGTGCATAGGCTAGAATATAGAAAAGCAGCGGATATGATACAGTGGTCCGAATTACCAAGAGGTGCATGGACACTCACATCATATTTATCATGATGCGAAGTCAGAAAAAGGTGTAGGACTTTGTGGCTTTGCAGACCAACTCTAGGGATGAAAGTTGGTTCCTTCACAAGCTGAATCGGTTGGTTCGATTCAGCAAAGAGCTCAACATATTGTCCCTCGGGTGTTGTTGCCCCCGAATGGCATAACCGATCCGGTTTGTGGACATTGAAATCGCCGGCAACAACGATCTCGCTGTGAGGGAACAACCCCAAAATGTGCGTTATTGAATCAGAGAGAGAGTCCAATTAGTTAAAAGTGGACTCCTTCCCTAAATTCGGACTTCTATACACGTAGCAAAAGTGCATCAAGTGCGAGCGAACCGCATCAAGTGTTCAGACTCCGCTCGCACTGATATGCTACATCTGATCTTATGTAAATTGCGATGCCCCTATGCAGGGAAAACAATGGCAGTAAGCGATACCCAGGTATATGAAAATCCAGTGGGTCTGCATCCTCGCTCACCTGGGTTTCACTCAGTGCCATTATTTGAGGATTTTAAGATAAAAGATACTGCTTTTTGTCTGGGAATATGTACGGATTCTAAGCTTTCCTTTAACATGCATATTGATAACATCTATAAAAAATCAGTTCTGATCTTGTCGTGCTACTGTTCTGACCTGGCTCAACAATGCTGTGTCTGAAGTGGTCTAATTCTATTGCTAGTGACGGTTGCATAAATTGTTTAATGTGCAATTCAAACTTTCATTGTCACTGTTTTAACTTGGCCGGAAGCCAACGTGAGACTTTATCATCGCACCAATGCTGTGTCTTAAGTGGTCTAATTCTATTGCTAGTGACGGTTGCATAAATTGTTTAATGTGCAATGCAAACTTTCATTGTCACTGTTTTAACTTGGCCGGAAGCCAACGTGAGACTTTATTATCACATCCTAATATTCAATTTATGTGTGATAAGTGCTTGAAATCTCCTGTAAATGTATTTTCAATAATAAATACTTTAGTAGCTGAAATTGCATATTTAAAATCTTTGTTGTTGCAACATATGAATAAAGAGGGCATTGACCCACTGAAGGTACCAGATGGTTGCAACTTTAGCTCCGCCCCTAAATATTAAATGATTTTAATTTTACTGCAACCTGAGTTGCAACCGTCAAACAGTTGCGTAACTTCAACACACACGCTGCGACTTCATCATGGTAAACGTCAAAAACTTCCAGGTTACACTTCCAGCTTTGCTTTGGTTGCATTGTGTATGGGCCGCATTAAGGTTTTGTATGGCATTGTGATTGTTTGTGTCTATCGTGTTCAGATGTTGCTCTATGTTTTGTCGATCGTCGTCATTCATTGTTCCGAAAAGACATTTTTGTACTGTTCCTACTAGGTTTATTAACCCTCTTTTTTGTCTGTGTGAAGTAAGGATTTTGATTTTATTTCTAATGAAGTTAATTTGCATGCTTAATGTTGCTTGTTTTGTTTGCAGGTTTGCTTTTTTAATATTTGCTTCGAATTCGTCTAGGATAAATGATATTTCAATAGGATTTACAATATGAAGAATTGTTATATAGCTCTTAACGATGTCTACATCTCCTGTCTGTAATTCAACATACCCTTTATCGGTCACCATTTGTTCTACCGTTACTTGTCCCTGCGCCAAAGTAGAAGTCATCATTATCAGGAATAGTTTGAGGGTCTAGTGTACCTGCAAATTTATTTCGTCTTGGATATTTGATAAGTTTAATTTCTTGAATTTCGGCTCCTCCTTGTGTCTGACTGATTTGTAGTTTTTCACGTAGCCTTCTTCCCTATTTTCTGTGTATTCTTCTCGTTTTCTATTGTGTTTGTTAATATATTTTTCTTTTTCTTTGCGTATACAACAGAGATATAAAGAGTAAAGTGTGCGGATGTGTTTTAAATCGCTCCAATATAACTTAATTTCTATAGCAACATAACTTTGTAATTTTAAAACTATTAAACAAACTCAAAACAACAATAAAAAATAGCTACTATTGAGATAAAAAGAAAAGAAAATTTAAATTAAAATAGCAATAAAAGAATAAATTAAAATATTATCAGTCAAAACTCTGAACTAAACTAGCTAGAGTTAATTATGTATCCAAAACAAAGTTAATACAATAACAAAATAATAAAAGAAAAAAAAAAAAAAATAAAGTTGACTATGAGTACAAGCACAAGAGGAGCCAAAGCTGCGATGAAACAGGTTTCGTCTCCTTTCTCTTCGCAACAAACTCAAGCAACAACATTAGGCGCTGAATTTAATATGAGCAATATGCAGAAACAAATAGAGAAGCAAATGGAGATGCAAAAGCAGGGTGTAATTACTGAGCTACGGTCGGCACTTCAAGACTCTGAGGATAGAGTTATGCAGAAACTTGGTGAGACTACTGCAGAAATTATGAATGTGAAGAAATCGCTGCTACTATTTGAAAAACGGGTTGCAGCTGTTGAAAAAGTCTGTTCGGAAATGAATGCAGTGAAAGTGGAGTTTCTGGAGTTGCAGAATCGGGTAAAAACTGCGGAGATGAAGAGCTCGAGGGATTTAATGAATTTGCAGGCAGAAATCGCTGAGCTTAAGTCGAAATCTGCCAAGAAGGACAATGCTGCTGTTGCGTGCGATCTGCGTATATGTGGTATTCCCAGCAGTCCACAGGAAAACGTGATTGGCATTTTTAACATGATATGTGAGTCAATCGGCATACCACCTCCTGAAGTAAGGTCGGCGTACCGCGTGAAATACAACAACAACCAAAATACTGTGGCAAGCTCAGTAAGCCCACCAATTCGTATACGACTTCACTTAGAACACGCCGGTTTCGACTCCAAGGCTCCAATATTTATCAACGAATGTCTATCAAAAGTAAACTTTGAAATTATGCGAGCGGCAATCCGCTACAAGAAACAACATCGGTTGTCGGCTGTATTTGCTATGCGTGGTCTTGTCTATGTTAAGCGTGCAGAGAGCGACAAAGCTACTCAAATAGATTCAATTCAGCAATTGAACTCTTTTTTCGGAACTGTGGATCATCGAACATCAGCCTCCTAATATTTATGGTTTTTATATGTAGTCTAGATCATTTTATTTTCACTCATTTCATATGTTCATCAATCTACAAATATTATTATTCTCTTAAAAAAGTAGGCCTCTATTTTTCTCTTTATTTTTTCTTCTCTTTCTTCTATGACTACCGTCATGGCAATTCTAATCACTACCTCTTTTACTTCTGATTTCTGATGTATTTATTGCACCTGAAAATCATGTCAATAATGCAACTCATCGCCTTCTTGAAAGTTTCATATGAACATGCAAATTAATGGTAGAGCGGTTTCCAGTGATAGCAACTACAATATGATTCGTGTACTTGCTAAGGTTAGGCCCGGCTTAAAAACTTGCCATATTAATGCCCAGAGCCTGATTAATAAGATTGATGAGTTTAGATACTTATTTGAGAGCTCAGGAGTCGACATAATTTTTGTAACAGAAACTTGGTTCCTGCCAGAAATGCCTGACGGACTATTTAAAACACAAGGTTTCAATATTTATCGTACGGGTAGAGTGAGTCATGCCGGAGGAGTAGCCATTTTTGTTAGGGAAGGTATTGTTTGCAATTTTCACAGTAGGTCAGACGTAAATAGCCCAATTGAATATTTATTCCTTAGTGTAATTAAGAGAAATTTAAATCTTCTCAGCGGCTGTGTATATCGGCCCAATAGGAATATTAATTTGGGTCCATTATTAGACGCTATTCAGGACCATACATTGAATTATAATAATATAATTATTGCCGGTGATTTAAACTGCAACATTTGAAATGATGATGTGTTTATAAATGAAATTACAGCTTTAGGATTACACTCAGCAAACATTACTACTCCAAAATATTTCACTAGGACAAATAGTACTCTCTTAGATCTATTTTTGATTGACGGCCGACTGAAAGTCAATCTATATGATCAGTTCGTTCGTTGCTTTCTTTTCATACTGACGTGTTAAAGTCTAAAAAGTTTCAAAGTTTTTAAGTTCTTTAAAGTCAATTAATAATTAAATTGAAAACAACATTTGGCTGATCATCTTTGCTGGGTCATCTTGCAGCGTGCCAGCATTCTTATTAATCATTTTTATTAAAAATTTTATTTTTGTGTCAATTTTAATATACACATTATTTTATTCTTTGTTGCGAGAGCGAATTATCATATTCTTCTTGCACATATATTTCGAAGCTTTAATTACATCTTATTCTCTTTTAACTACAAACAGGTTTTCTGTGTGCAAGCGAGTGAGAGCGATTGTTTGTTTTTTACACTTGCTCATCTGTTTTTGGCCTGTTTTGTTTTGTTTATAATAAACATAACCAGGGCTGCACTTAACAACTTTGCAGTGCTTATTAAACTGTTAATTGGAAAACCGGGTATCTACTTTTTTGTGGTTATTTTTGCATTTTATTACTACTTCAAATTTAAAATGTTCTGCAGTTTCCGTAATTGTGCTATAAAAGACGAATCCGACCGCGTAGTAAATTGCTGGTTGTGCGATTCATTTTTTCACTTCAAGTGCGCAGCGTTGAATGCAAGAATTTATGACGCAATCAACGAAGGCAAAGGACTTCGTTGGTCATGTGTTGATTGCAGATCTACGGATGTTGATATCCTTAAGCTTATTAGACAATCTAGAAGAGGATTCTTGGAAGTGTCTAAAGATTTAGAGGCGGCTCAGGCCAGATTGGCTGAATTTGAAAGTTTGTTCAAAAAGTTTAAGGTCTTGGATGAATCTTCTGCGTCTCCAAAACGAAAGCGAAGTAACAAAAATCTTCGAAGCTCAGCAAAATCTACTGCAATAGCCTCGCCTTTGTCATCAAATATTGATCTTATTTCACCTGCCTCAGTTTTACCACCTGAAGGACCACTGAAAAAGTCTGTTACGGATCAGTTGACGCCTACTAATGCTGCAGTTTCAGTTGATTTAACTTTAACTGTACCTTCTTCAGCTGTTCCCGCAAATGATAATTCTCCTCCTGTGGCAAAAAAAACATATGCTCAGGCTTGTGCTTCTACTGTTTCTCCTAGCATTGCTACGAGTACTAATATTATTCCTTCCTCTCCTAGTTCGGTTTCTACTGGAGCTATACCGAAGCAAATATCGAATAGCAGCAATAAATTACCTGTTCATAAGGAACTTGTAGTTATTCCGCCAGCAAAATGTATATTTGTTTCTCGCTTTGCAGTTGATACATCTGAAGGTGATATCTTATATTATTTAAACTCTTAGTTAAACCTTCTTAATAAGAAGATTTCGGTTCACAAACTGAGATTTTCTTATCAGCGCACTATTTCATCATTTAAAATTACTTTGCCTAGTGATCTCTTCAATAATGTTCTGGATCAAGGTTTTTGGCCGGAAAATACTTTGGTGCACGAATTTATTCAAAAATTACCGCCTCAAACTTCACTGGCTATCTTACCTGTTCACAGCGTGAACCCAAAAAACTAGATTGTTGCCTTCAGTTCCTAGCCTTATATCAGAACGTTCGTGGTTTAAATACTAAACTTACAGACTTACACATTTTAAGCCATAATCTTCATTTTGACATTATTGCTCTCAGTGAGACTTGGCTTAAACCTAGTACTTTAAATACTGAAATTCTGTCTAACAATTTTAATATATACCGCAAAGATAGAAACTCTTTTGCTGGTAATTTTTGCAATGGTGGTGGCGTGTTAATTGCCGTTAAATCTTCTCACTTTTCACAAGAAATATTAATATCTGAGTCTTTAGATATTGAATTTTGCTGTGTTCTTGTAAAGTTTGGTACTTTGAGAATTTATGTCACATGTTCATATATACCTCCACTTTCTAGTGTTGAAGTGTATGGGAAACATTTGGCGTCGATTTATAAAATTTGCTCTCAACTTCAGCCTTATGATCACATTCTAATAACGGGTGATTTCAACCTTCCTAATGTTTCCTGGAACTGCTGTAGTGAAAATTCTGCAGTACTCTTGCCATCTTCAGAGTGTTCATCTGATAACTCATTTTTAAATGAGCTTTCGAGCCAAGGACTTTTTCAAATAAACTGCCACTATAATAGAAACAACCGCTTGTTAGACCTTATTTATTTTGATGATAGTAATATTGTTTCAGTTAATAGGTCAGATCCACTTGTGTATCCTGAAGACGCACACCATCCAACTATCGAAATCACACTGAATTTTCCTAAACAATCTATATCAAACCGTATTCAAAATCCTGCCTTAGAGTTTAACTTTAAAAGAACGAATTATGTAGTTTTGAGAAATAATTTGTCAATTATCAACTGGTCATCTGTACTTAATATTAATAACACAAGAATATTGCCACAAACGCTTGACTCTGCTGTATTTGCCTTTAACAGTACTCTTAATAATTGTTTTTTAACTTCAGTGCCACAGAGAAAATCCTCTTTAATATCTGGTCCCGTTTGGTATACCAAAGAACTGAGAAAGCTGAGAAACTTAAAATCGAAATATTATAAAAAGTATCAAAAAACTCATAACATTTGTGATTGTGCTTCTTATACCTCAACTAAATATAACTACCGGCAATTATGCAGGCAGTCCTATAATATATATTTAACAAAAGTTAAATTAAACATAAAATCTGATGCAAAATCTTTTTGGAACTTTGTTAATACTAAACGTAAGATAAATTCATATCCATCTTTTATGAAATATAAAACATTTGAATCAGATGTTGATTCTACTATCTGTAGTCTTTTTGCAGATTTCTTTAAGACCACTTATTCATCTGCTTCTTACGATAATTTTGGTTACCCTTATAATGTGCAGCCTGGTGACATTTGCTCCCCAATAATTAATGTTGATACAGTTTTAACCTACTTAAAAAACCTCAAAACATCTTATAAAAGCGGTCCTGATAACATACCTTCATGTGTTTTAAAATATTGCAGTGAAGAACTTGTAATTCCCATTACTTTGCTTTTTACAGCGTCTTTGCAATCCTGCTATTTTCCACTGGCTTGGAAATCATCTTTTATTATTCCGCTGCATAAATCCGGCAATAGATCTTTAATAGATAACTATCGCGGAATTGCAAAGCTTAGCGCCCTACCTAAACTTTTTGAGGCTATTGTAACCTCACAATTATCACATAGCGTGAAATCTTTAATGTCCCCATTCCAACATGGATTCTTATCTAGGAAATCTACTGTTACTAACCTTCTAGAATTCACATCAAAGACTATTGAGAATTTTGGAAAAGGTCTACAAACAGATGTTATCTATACTGACTGCAGTAAAGCTTTTTATGTTGTAAATCATAAGCTCTTAACTTTAAAACTAACCCTTCTCGGTTTTCCAACACCATTAGTGCTTTGGATTGAATCTTATTTAGTAAATAGAACACAAAGTGTTATCTTTAACCTTGTTAAGTCAGAGGAGTTCCCTGTTACTTCCGGTGTACCTCAAGGAAGCCACCTTGGGCCTCTGTTGTTTCTTCTTTTTATTAATGATTTACCATCTGTTGTAATTCATAGTAATATTTTACTATACGCTGATGATGTTAAACTTTTCCTGTCATATAAAAATGAGCAAGACTCTTTTTTTCTTACAAACCGACCTTGACCATCTTTGTGACTGGTGTGAAATCAATTGCATGAAGCTTAACTTGAAATAGTGCAAACACATGACTTTTTCTCGTAGACAACCTTCTCGAAGTTATTACAAAATAAGTGACTATACACTTGAGTACTTAGAAGTTTTCGACGATCTTGGAGTAACTATGGACCCAAAACTTCGCTTTCACATTCATATTAATAAAGCTATAAGCAGAGCAAACAGTACTTTAGGGTTTATTAAACGATGGTCAAAAGAGTTTAATGATCCTTTCATTACTAAAACATTATTCACTTCGCTTGTAAGGCCCATACTTGAGTATGCGTCAATTGTCTGGTGTCCTAGATATGGGTGTTATGTTGACGATATAGAATCAGTTCAGAAACAATTTATTTTGTTTTGTTTACGCAATATATATTGTCATACTAACATTCACTTACCACCCTATGAATATCGATTAAAGCTTGTTAACCTACCTTCTCTAAGAAATCGTAGAATCATGCTTAATGTTTGCTGGATTTATCAACTTATACATGGATTTGTTGACAGTCCATACTTACTGAGTAAAATTTACTTTAATCTTCCTCTTCGACCAAGAAGATCTTTTGAGCTACTTTTTATGAACTTTTGTAGAACTAACTACTTGCAAAATGAAACACTAAGAAGCGCTTGCGGAGACTTCAATTCCGTTTCAGATGTTATATCTTTTAATGAAACCCTATACTCAATTAAACTTAAAATAATAGATTATCTGCAGCACCGCCACTGATTCTCAACATACTCTTCCAAGGATACGGAATTTTTACTGTTGGATGGTAATCAATCTACGCATTTACATCTGAATGGACCTGAACTTGCCGGACTTATTCCTATATAGAATTTGAGAACGATCTGCATAGTATATATATTAATATAAGTGGCTTATTAGACCAAGTTTGTCTATGTGCCTGCGTTCGTTACCTTTGTCTTAGCTTGCTAGGAACTTGGTGTGATAAATAAAAGATGAATCAAGACATCATCGGCTTTAAAATCACAGAATGAATAATATTGTATATATACTATCAGTATGGCGTACCGGGCCTTGTTTGCCTTGATACCTAACATTTTTCTAGATCTCACACTCTGATACTATGTACCACATTTCCGCTTCGAGGTGTTATATGTATATTAATATGAGTGGCCAATGAGACCCAGTTTGTCTTAGTGCCTGCGTTCGCAACCATTTTCTTTTCGTACAAGGAAATTGGTGTGGTAAATACGACCCAATTCGTCGGATTACCAACTTGTTAAGCCAAAACTTCATTGGCTTCAAGACAGAACGATATATATTTTATACATATTCTAATTCTCGATACCACCGCCTTGGACCCTCTGGATGATTTATTATTAATTTATTTATTTTTTGTTTTATAATACCTTTATTCATATTATCTATTAGTCTGTACATTTTTAAACGCTCATACTTTAATTTACATTACATTACAATTGAACTTATTTTACACTGGTTTTGTTTTTGCATTTGAAATGAACTGAGCTCTTTATATTAGTATTATTGTTAGCATTATTAGTATTAGTAAAATTGTATTCTGAATTTAAATTTTAAAAATTTTTTAAATTGCTATAAAGCCTAAAAGGCTTAGCAAACAAATAAATATATTGTAACTTTCTGTTCCTTGCTTCTCTAAACACGATCTTATATTTCTGACATATGACATTAACCTTAATGAGATTCCGACTACCTTTATTTACCGCGACTTTAAAAACATCGACTACTTAAGTCTTGGCTCTTAAATAGATGTAATTAACTGGGATGCAATCTTGTATATGACCTCTGTAAATTACCAAGTTGAATTTTTCCAAACAAATATTATTTCCCTATTTGAGGAATTTGTTCCAGTCAAAATTAAAAGTTTAAGACAAAGACAACAACCGTGGTTTAACCATAAAATAAAAGTTATAATGTAAGACCTTAGAAGAAGGGTTGTAAAAGAAATAAAGTTTGCGAAGACAAGATACTATGATAGAAAATTGAGTAGAGCAGTAAGTGATAAGCAGACATGGAAAGAAATTCGTAATATTGGTATTGGTAAAAATGTTAAATGTAGTAATGTTAATATTGACCCAAATGTCCTCAATGAAAAGTTCGTCAATCTTCCGTTTGAAACTCCTTGTGGAAATTCGTACAATCATGCTGTTCCAGTCCAACTAGGACTCCATTATGGCACCATGTGCCAGTTTTTGGGAGTCCAAATTGTAACTAACTTAAAATAAAATCTTAAGAATAACTTAAGCGAAGCTGCCGTTGCTGCTGCTGTTATTCTTGCTGTTGTTGTTGTTGTTTTTGTTATTGTTGCGGCTACTGCTAGTTTATGCCATTAAGCCAATCTGCCGTTGCTGTTGCTGTTATTCTTGGTGTTGTTATTGTTGTTTTTGTTATTGTTATTTTTGGTATAGCTTTGAATCCGCTGTTGATGTTGTTGTTTGGTGCTAACTCAGCGTTTGTCAGTGTGGGAACGTTATGCGCGACAGAATCGCGAAAACGTCACGTACCGTACTCGAATTACAATTAGAGCGGATGCGTGTGTTAACTGCTCCCCCCTTTAAGAGGAGCCGTCCTCGGTTCCCGTAAGAACTCTTTCTAAGGCTATGGCATTATTAGCTTCCTGACGCCGTCTTGCGATTAGCAGGCCTATTAAAATTACTATTACCGTTCCCATAGAGAAGATGAAAATGACGAGCCATTGCGTGGATTTATTATGAATAAGTTGTTTCAGGTTAGCGATGTGGTCAATGTTTTTTATGTTTAACTCATGCAGATATGGAAGTGATAGCAGTGTCCCATGTTCTGTTATATTGACGAATTGGGCTGATGCAGGTTCGGGGTGTAATTGACTGAGTTTTCTCCAATTGGTGTAGGTGGTTTCATTGATGGTTATTTGTTCTTCATATGTTACAACGAATGTCCCGCGCACCGAAATTAACGAACCATTTCCTTCTCGCACTTCTGCTCTCTGATTGTTAATGACTACCAATCCATCGTTTATCTCCTCAATTGATGCAATGTGATGCGCCGAGGTAGTTTTGCAATTCGCGAAATTATTATTTAACAGTTGATGTACGCAAGTGTTTCTTTTATGAGGTTGACAAAACGTAGTTGTTGTTGCGTCTTGACAGTTTTCAAGTGGCTCATATAGTCCTTTGCAATTTGCTACAGTGTTTGTTTCTAGCAGCAGAATTTTATGATTACGTACTACTGGTAAGATCTTAAGTCTACTACATATCTTTTTGATTTTCGGGTATTTAATAACAAAATGGATACTATTACTATCTTGAAGAATTTTTAATTTTGAAATACTTTAAAATTTTATTCAAAATTATAACTTTTAGTTTTTGCTTTGAAATTGCGAATTTGAAGGTTGCAAAGGTTTTTTTTTTTTCGAGTGAAAAATATCTTTTACAGCTGCGCTTGAGTTACCAGAAAGGAATTTGTATTGAATTTAGAAATTTCTATTTTTTATAGCTTAGGTACTTCCAATTTACATTTAAATTTGGAGTGACAAATATTTCTTGGAACTTAAGCCTGAGTAATCGAAATGTAATTTTTTTTAACAAATTTGTGCAATTTACGTGAAATTCAAGTGAAATCGCACTTTAAAACTTATTATTGTTGGTCTGGAAATACATTGAATCCCTATTTTGAATTTGAATCTTCAATTTTCAAATATCTTATAACTAAAGAGTTTTTATTGAAAATCCTTTGTATTCCATGTTTGTGTTTTCTTAAATGAATATCTAATTTTAATTTCTAATTGATAAAAATAAACTTTTTGAACATATTCCATTATTAGTTCCAATTTAATTTTTTATTTTTTTGTGCAATATTTTTATCTGAAATCGTTAAAAAATTGCTTTAATAAATATAATTTCAGGTGAAAATTTTGATATTTTCATGATTTCAACAAAGGTGTGTAATCTTTTTTGTGTTAATTTAAAAAAATTAAAATATTAATTTTAATTTTAACGTGGCGTCCGTGGCGTAGTTGGTTAAAGTGCGTGGCCGCTATGTCAAAGAACTTTGGAAACCCAGGTTCGAACCCCAGCAGCGACAGAAAATTATTTGAATTAAAATAATTTTTCTGTACGGCCGCCACCTCTCTGCAGACAATGGCAAACCTCAGAGAGTAATCAAAATGCCATGTAAAGTTTCTTGAGAACGAGAACTTTCCGTTCATCGCCGTTCGGAGTCGGCGTTAAGCATGTAGGTCCGGTTCTCGGTCAATTGTGTACAAACTTAATAACACGCACAACACAATTGATCATAAGAAGCTAGGTCAAAGTCCTTTCAAGGGCTGAAATGGCCAGTTATTTATTTATTTTATTTTTAAAATATTAATTTTCTCTTTACTCATTTCTTTCAAATTTAATTTTAAAAGTCTATTAAAGAACTTCGATTTTGAGTTTCGACTTTGAGATCTATGATCTCTAAATCAGATTGCTTGCTGAAAGTTAAGATTTTGTTACTAATGCTTCGACTAAAAGTTGATTTTGGCTTTGAATTTTGACTTTTTCGATGTGGTAAAAGAAGATTTTGAATTTTCTAATAATAAAAAAAAGATCTCATAGGTGATTTTTTCACTCATGATTATTTGAGTTAGCAGAATATTTTGATGTAATCCTGCTTAAAACGTTTTTGAAATAATTTAACAACCTTATTGAATGATTTGCTATGCTAAGCTTTTTTGAGTTTTTATATATTTCTTTATTTTGTGTTCATAATAGCTTTATTTTAGTAGTTTTTACATTCAAGTGCTTGGGTTTCTGCTTTTATTTTCCAACATTTCTTATTTAAATCTTAAGAAATTCTGGCAAAAAATTCCATACATTTTTTCAATATTTTCATTTGATTTTTTAGTTAAATTTTTTTTTTAATTTCGAATTTTTTTTGTGGTTGTTCGAACTTTATG
Source organism: Pherbina coryleti (assembly GCA_943735915.1). Lineage (NCBI taxonomy): Eukaryota > Metazoa > Arthropoda > Insecta > Diptera > Sciomyzidae > Pherbina > Pherbina coryleti. The sequence continues at coordinate 115,957,106 of OX030948.1, read as the reverse complement.
AACCCGAAAAATGGTTGGATTTTTGTAGCGGCTTTTTGATTTAATCGTTGGAGGCCGAAGGTATTTTTTTGTTTTATTACTGTAAATATTTTTTCTTTGTTGGATTCGTTTCGTCTTGTGAAATGTTTTTAAGCTTTTTTTTAAGTTTTTATTTTTTTATGATTTTGTTTTCATAACTTATTGGAAAGCAATTAAACAAATATCTTTTTGAATTTTTTTATTTTGCAAGCTTTAACATTTTTAAGGTTTTTATTTTTGTTTTAACTTCGTTGTATTTATTTAAATTTGTTTAATATGTAAATGTTAGTGAAATTTGTGTCAATTTGCATATGAGTGAAAATGTTAAATACTTTTTATTATATTGGAGTTAAGTTGAAACGTTTAACATTGAACACTTTGAGAATTTCTTGTTTCAAAATGTCTTTTTTTTTCTCTGTGTGAACTTTTAATCTTTTGTTTTTTTTTTGCATGTAAACATTTTTTTGGAGTTTCTTCACCTTTCCACTATGTGGAATTTTAAATTTGTTTTATTTCTTGCTTTAATTTTATCATTTTTTTCTGTTCTTTCCACTATATAGAACTTTTATTGCGGTTTTTTTTTCAAAAAATATTTTATTTGTTTTCTGGTTTTTTTTTGCTTTGGGTTTATTGCTTTAATTGATTTATTCACTCTGATTGCACACTAGACTAACTGTTGTTTGAAAGTCCTGTTTCACCTGCCTAGTGGCAGCTGTAATTGCGGTGTTTAACAGTGCAATAATCTGGCAGCTTCTATGTTAAAATTCGGTGCAGCAACGTTAAAGTTTTCCTTAAAATCCAATGTAATTATTTTTTCCAGATGAGTTTACTACAGATACGGTAAGTTTTTATAATTTTTAGTTATTCACATTTATGCTTGTTTTTTTCTCTTAAATTATTTCTAGCACTTTCAGTGTATGATAGGTTCAGTTTTAAAAAATTCAAGCTTGTTCACATATTTTGTCTCATATGTTTTCACTATGTGAAACTTTTCACAGGTGAGTCCGAACTCACGGCCACTTTTATTTTTCTTTTAAAATAAAGAACTTTTTTTGTGGCCCCACGTTGGGCGCCAGTTAATTTGTTATGTTTATTATTATAAAAAATATCTTCCTTTGGCACTATGTGCCAATTAAAACAGTTTGTTTGGTTTTTTATTTGGCACTATGTGCCGATGTTTATTAAAAGGAAACCGTAGAAGAACTGACTCTTTTCAATAACTTAAACTAAACTGCTTCAATTCCTAATTGCTGGCACTATGTGCCAGTTTAAGGAGTCCAACTAGGACTCCATTATGGCACCATGTGCCAGTTTTTGGGAGTCCAAATTGGAACTAACTTAAAATAAAATCTTAAGAATAACTTAAGCGAAGCTGCCGTTGCTGCTGCTGTTATTCTTGCTGTTGTTGTTGTTGTTTTTGTTATTGTTGCGGCTACTGCTAGTTTATGCCATTAAGCCAATCTGCCGTTGCTGTTGCTGTTATTCTTGGTGTTGTTATTGTTGTTTTTGTTATTGTTATTTTTGGTATAGCTTTGAATCCGCTGTTGATGCTGTTGTTTGGTGCTAACTCAGCGTTTGTCAGTGTGGGAACGTTATGCGCGACAGAATCGCGAAAACGTCACGTACCGTACTCGAATTACAATTAGAGCGGATGCGTGTGTTAACTTATATCTCGCGGATAGCTTGTGCAATAGAATATCTGATCTCCTTCCGGTGTCTAGAGGTGTACCTCAAGGTTCTATTCTGGGTCCACTTCTATTTATTCTATATTTAAATGACCTTCCATCTGTTCTCAGTAACTGTCAAATACACATGTATGCCGATGACGTTCAACTTTACACTAGTTGTAGCTGTGACCAAATTGCAAACTGTGTTACAAATATTAATAAAAACCTGAGCGATGTTTATGAATGGACAAAGAAAAATGGTCTCTGTATAAATCCCCTAAAATTAAAATGCTTAGCAATACATAAAAAACATCTAGACTCAATAAATCTTCCAAGAGTTTTAATGGGATCAACTGAAATTGGGTATGTACGCAATGCCAAGAACTTAGGAATTATATTTGATAGAACGTTATCGTGGAAATTACATATAAACACTTCTATCGGTAAAGTTTACGGTATGCTGCGATCCTTATGGGCAACGCAATATTTTACGCCGCTTAAAACCAGAATGTTACTTGTGAAATCTTATCTCATTCCCACTATCCTCTTTGGATGTGAACTTTTTGCAAATTGTGACTCTGAATGTAAACAAAAGCTTAAGGTATTATTTAACAACATAGCCAGATATATTTATAAATTAAAAAGAAGAGACCATGTATCTTACTTAGCCAATGAGATTTTCAATAAGACTTTTGATCAGCAATCAAACATCAGACACATCAGACATGAAAACACTTATTTTGCTACATAAAATTATATACAATAAGGAACCATCATACCTGTTTAAACGTTTAAGATTCACTCACTCTAGCCGTTTTAATCATCTTGTACAGTTTAGACACGTGTCTCTAACATCTGACCGTCAATTCTTTATTTATGCTATCAGGCTATGGAATTCGCTTCCTACTCATATCATTACTCAACAACAGTAATTTCAATATTTTCAAGGAGGATCTTTAACGTTATTATGGAAGGCAATAAAATATATCTCTCTTCTCTGCTCATTTATTATTTCTCTTACCTTATCTTATCTTATCTATCTTTCACTTATTTTTTCTGATCTTTATTTCTCCCTCTTTTCTGTTCTAGTTAGTGATAAGTTACTTATCGGTCAAATATTGTTAAGTTGTAATAATGTTACTTGTATTTGTCTACTCTTATATAAATTATTATTTTAAAGTCCATAGATATTAAGAATTTTAATTAAAATCAGTTTAGTCCATGAATAATGCACAACTTGTCATTAGGTTTAACGCCGACTCCGAACAGCGATGAACGGAATGTTCTTGTTCTCAAGAAGCTTTACATGGCATTTTGATTACTCTCTGATCTTTGCCATTGTCTGCAGAGAGGTGGCGGCCGTACAGAAAAATTATTTTAATTCAAATAATTTTCTATCGCTGCTTTGGTTCGAACCCGGGTCTCCAAGTTCGTTGACATACAGGCCACGTACTTTAACCAACTACGCCACGGACTTATATTATCTTAGAAATATTAAAAATAAGAACTAGTTTAGAGAATTAAATTATAATAATAAATAATTTTGAATAAAAATAATTCTTATTTATCATTATTTATTTATTATATTTATTTATTACATACATACATAACTGGCCATTTCAGCCCTTGAAAGGACTTTGACCTAGCTTCTTATGATCAATTGTGTTGTGCGTGTTATTAAGTTTGTACACAATTGACCGAGAAATAGACCTACAGGCTTAACGCCGACTCCGAACGGCGATGAACGGAATGTTCTTATTCTCAAGATGCTTTACATGGCGTTTTTATTGCTCTCTGAGGTTTGCCATTGTCTGCAGAGAGGTGGCGGCCGTACAGAAAAATTATTTTAATTCAAATAATTTTCTGTCGCTGCTGGGGTTCGAACCTGGGTCTCCAGGTTCTTTGACATAGCGGCCACGCACTTTTACCAATTTCGCCACGGACGCCACAATACCCATGGGAATGTTAAGGTTTGTTTATATTAAAAAACATATTCGGTTACATAATGTTGTTTTCTTCGAATTATTTGTAGGACTGAATTACAACAAGCTGTTTCAAAATTTCTGTAGAGAATATTATTTCGACTACTACAGTGCCTTTATTAGCAATAATGCGTGTATAAAACTCATTTATTGTAATTTGTATTTGTATCATAAATAAGTTTTATTGTAGTTTTGTCGCATTATGATTGACAGACTTCGGAGACTATTTCAATTTCAATTTATTGAGGAAATATGTTAGCATATAATAACACTTTCTTTTGCATGCCGCAAGTTGAATAGATTAAATAAAATAAAAGTAAAATTTAACAACAAGATTAATAAATAACTAAATAAATAAATAAATAAATAAATGAGATAACAACAATTGAGATCTGAATTAAAAACTTAAAGTTATGAAAAACAAAAATTAATGAATATTTTTTAAAATTATATAAATAATATACAACAGTTTTGAGAAGTATGAAACATTCTTAGAATAATAAATTTAAAGGAATATTAAAAATTGAATATTAAAAATTTATAAGAGCAAAACATTAATCTAAAAAGTTATGAATTTTAACCAATTTATGAAGAAGAAGAAAAATAATAGTAGAAGTCAAAAGTGGATAGAGTTAAGAGAAATATTGAAAGATTAAACGCTTAAAGGCTTTTTGGTTTGAAACGACCTTAATGCTGTTTGGTAGAGAATTCCACAGTCTTATTGCACTGACGAAAAATAGCCTACTAGAATTTTTGTAATGGTGACTCGGAATCAATAGGTTCATGCTTCGACTTGACCTGCAGAACTGAAGTTTTTCGTACAAGTAATGTGGGCAACACGAAAAGATTATTTTATGCAAAAATATACAATTTCTTGCTTCGAGATATCGAAATAAGCAGCGACCAAGTAGCTTAGTGCGAAAGAAGGATACATGATCGTACCTCTTCAGACCATAGACGTAACGGGCAGCATTATTTAGGGCAACTAATAACTTGTGGGATGAGCGTGAGTCTAGATTGCTATAAACTACTTCCGAGTAAGTGATGATAGGCATCAGCAGTTGTAATACAAGTTTACGTCTTGTTTCGACTGGAACATATGCTGAGGTCATACTTAGGTTGCGTAAAACAAAGTAGACTTTACTCACACAGGAATTAATGTGATCCTCACAGGATAGGGAACTATTTATTTTAAACCCCAGGTTAGAAGCCTTAGTAACAATTTTCAGTTCGACGTTATTAAGTAGAATTGGGGGTAAATCAAAATTTAAGAAGGATGTTTTAGAAATCGGTAGAATGTATGATTTTAGGGGGTTTTAGTTTAAGTTTATTAGCTTCAGACCAATTAGCAACAGCATCTAAATCTTCATTTAGTCTTACACACAAATCTTCAATGAGCCCGCTAGGTCTAGACAAATATAACTGAAGATCATCAGCATACGCATGCATTGTGACATTTTTGCATAAATCGAAAATGTCATTGATGAACAATGAGAACAGAAGTGGGCCTAGAACCGAGCCTTGGGGTACACCAGTATTAGTAGTCTTGAATGTTGAGTAATTAACTCCTATTTTTACTCTCTGTGACCTTCCAATTAAATAACTTTCCAATAGCTGAACCGAAGAATCAGAGAATCCAAAATTGAATTTGAGTTTTTTACATAAAATATTATGGTTTACGGTGTCAAAGGCTTTGGAGAAGTCCAGTAAGCAAAGTAAGGTCAAATGTCCCATATCAAAGGGTATTCGAACATCATCCATTACTTTAACTATTGCAGAGGAGCAGCTATGGCCAGGCCGGAACCCAGATTGAAGATCCGAAATGAGACCGAATGTGTTTACATGGCTTGAGATCTGCTCAGCCATTAAAGATTCGCACAATTTTGAAATCGAAGACAGCAAGCTAATAGGTCTAAAGTCAGATGGCTCACACGCATTAGATTTTTTTGCAATTGGAATTATAGTTGCTACCTTCCAGATTGCAGGATAGCACGAGGTTGTAAAAATGTGGTTAATTATGTGCGCGAGCGGGCTGAGCACATAAGGCAATATAAGTTTAACAAACTTAATGGGTATGCCATTCTCCCCAGACGCATTTGATTTTATTTTTTTTATGCAGCGGGCGACATCCAGTTCACTAACCGCGTTGAAATAAAACTGAGTAGGGAAGATAGAGGAACTATTATAGATGATGGATTCACAAGTATCATCAGCCGTCGAGTTAGCAGTGAAAAAATTGTTGAGGTGATTAGGATCAATTGGGCAAGAGTCAATATTTTTATTACAAATCCCTATACTTTTTAAGTTGTTCCACAACTTTTTCGATGACAATGTGGGACTGAACTTAGACAGATAAAATTGTTTTTTGGACAACCTAACAGCTGACGTAGCTTCGTTCCTTGCAGTTTTATGAGCCTCCCAGTTCGCCATGGTTGGATTACGTTTCCACCTGCTATAGGATTTGTTACGCTTTTTTAAAGCCATTATCACAAAAGACGTGAACCAGGGGCAGGATCTGTTACTGACTCGAAACGTGCTAAGGGGAACATGGGTTTCAAAAAGATGAGTTATTTTATCAACAAAAAAATTTAATTTTTCATCAACGGAGCTCAAAAACCAACAGTCAGTCCAGTTAATGAGAGACAAACTATTTAATAGTGAACCATAATTAATACTCTTAAAGTTTCGATAAGAAAAGGTAGTATCAATAGCAGCTGGTGAGAGATCGATATCCAATATACAAAATATGAGGTCATGGTCAGAAAGAAATGACAATTGATCAAAGAGCAAAACAGAGTCCAGATCGGAAACAACAAAAATGTCCAATAAGCTAGGAGAAGAATTATTTGCAAACCTAGTTGGAATGGTTGTGTTGACTACGTTGAGACCGACTTCTGCTAAATTATCGACAAAATTTCTACAGACACTATCATTCGCAAGCATGTTAATATTGAAATCACCACATAGAATGAAGTGTTGAAAGTCTATGGCACAGGAAGAAATATCATTGAGTAAAGGTTCTAAGCTACAGATACGATTAGGGTTGTAAACGCATGAGAGAAAGACTTTAGTTCTGTTATTATAAATCTCAACATTCAAGTATTCAACATCTGAACCAATAGATTTATTCAGCACTTTAACATTTAAATATTTTTTGCAATATATTGCAACGCCACCGCCTTTTTTGTTTGAGCGGTCATTGCGAAACAGGTTAAAATTTTTAATATTTAAAAAAAGAATTATCAACGTCTTCATGAAACCAGGTTTCCGACACACAAATTATATCAAGAGATGAATATTCGAAAACATATTTAACGCAGTCCATCTTAACATCATTAAGACTTCTTGCGTTAAAATGACAGATTTTCAGGCCGGAGCGTTGCTTGCATAAGACTTCAATCATTGTTCGATGATTTTCGTCAGTGCCAAAGTTAGTGTTATTCACTACGAACATAAATTACAAAGTAAATATAAGCACAATAAGCATTTAATTGAAGAGATGAAGAAGGACAAAAGAATCGAAGAAAGTATAAAGAGGCAGAGATAGAAATGAGTAGAAGAGAAAGGTTACACACTACATATGAGCTATGCATTAAAAGAAGAAAATATATAACATAGAAGTCATTACATAGATACTTCTGCATCGGCGACCCCGCTTGCGTACTTATGTAGCTCATCAATGTTGCAGATTTTAATTTTATCTCCTTGTTTGTGCAGTCTGATGAAGATAGAGCCACGCAGAGAAAAGGCGTTGAAAATTTTTTTGTTGCGTTTGAAGGCAATCGCGGCTTGCAATATTTTTCTTGTCTCAACGTCAAGGCTCTCGTGTATAAACACATTGTTATCCGAGTCGAGACCAACGTTACGGAGATTAATCGCTTGCTTAGAATGCCTGCGATACTCGCCAAAGGCTTTAAGAGCTCGATTTCGGTCGTACGTAGAGTAGAACTTAACTACAACCAAAGGGTTTGCTACATTCGTATTGCCCTTTACTCGAAAGATATCTCTTAGCTGCGGCGAGAGGAAGTCAATAGAACGGCATATAAGATTGTATATGCTTTTTAAATTTTCTCCCTTGGTAAACGGCACTCCAAACAAAATAGCGTCAGAGTTGTGATCAATAGTGTGGCTGTTGGTGTTGTTATTGTTGTTGCTACTGATATTGATTTTTTCCACAAGATCAGCTAACTTGTTACAGCGAGTGGTGAGCGCACAAACTTCGTTTTCCAGAGCAAGAATTTTTGTATCGTATTCAATGAATTTGGCGTTGATGTTTGCCACTTCACTCTTTACCTTCTCAATGTACTTAGCAAAGTCTGTTGAGAGGGAGTTAAAAAGAATGTCCGAGTGTTGCCGGAGACGCTCTTCAGAAAGTCTTAATTCTTCTCTTGTGTTCTCTTTGAGTCTTTCTTCCAGAGCACGTAATTGCGCGCAGAGTGTAGAATCGCTGCTACTTCCAAGTTTTGGTGTGCCTTCAGATTTTGTCGTGCCTCTAACAGCGAGCTGGTCACGCTGTTGACGTGTTAGCATAGGAGAGGGCGACATCAGCACAAGATAACAAAAGAAAATGGTTTGCAAAAGAACACAATGCAAGAAGAAGAGCGCGCGCAACACAGAGCACCACAAAATCTGCTGGCTGTTGCAAAGTACTTTAGTAAAGAGTTCGCGACGAATGAGTCACCAACGTTTGAGTGACAATCGATCGTGTCTTGTATTATTATACCATGGTTTGTAGAACCTTTGGCACACAAAAAGTTTTTTTAGTTGTTTTTGGAGTTCACGAACAAGATCGGCACATGGATGAGTCAGAGACAGATCAATTGTTTTGTTTATGTGGGTTCACTGTATATTATTATTTTTTATTTTCAACCGTGATTTAATTTAAAATACTTCGATGTATATGCAAGAATTTATTGGATTATTAAAACGATCATGCGTGACTTGAGAATGATAGATTTAGTTAGTATATATTTCAACAAATTATTAGCTTTAGTTGACCAAAAAACTCAGCTGTTTAAAAACACGTCCGTCCGCGACAAGTGCAACTCAACTTATGATATTAACGCTGTATCGCCGTATAAAGAATTAAGTTCATCGATGCATTCTTGTCTCGATACTCCACTCCGAAAGTTGTGAAAAAGAATCGTACGAAAATGTTCACGAGTTAATTCAATATTTCGCCAAAAAATTGTTCCGAAATAAAATAACACTAATGCGCTCAAATTGCAAAATGTTCTAAAAAAGGGTATGTTCAACAATGTAAAATTTCCAATGGAAACGTCAGATGCTATGTATTGCCCTATGTGACTATGTCGACGACAGGCGGTCAATCAGTTGCAAAAGGCTATGAAAGAGAAAGGTTCAAATAAATGTCGGGTTTTTTTGAGCTTCGGCTTTTTTCCCGACGGTAAATAATTGTGTGTGTTTTTTATTTATTTTATTAAATTCTTAAATTCACTTTTGTTGTGAACATTTTGGTCGACTTCGAGCCAAATATTGAAGCAGTCCTATGGAAAGGAAAGAGGGACGGACAGGAAAGGTAAAAAAAAAAAAACAAACAAAAGGAGCAACAATAAAAAGAAAAAAAAAGACCAAAGGCGGTGACTGCAGCAACACGCACGCTCGCACGCACGGAAAAGAAGACAACAAAGTTGAGTATAAAAAGTTTAAATATACATCAAATATAACAAATTATGAACAATTAAAAATCTGAAATTGATGTAGTGGTGAGTGGAAAGTGATACAATTTTAATATATTTAAAGTAAGAAGTGGAAAGAATGTGTTCATTTTTTTTTTATAGAAGAAAGAAAAGCAAAAGTGAACGGATTTTGGACAGAATTGGAAAGAAAAGTGGACAGATCTTAAATAAGAATTGTGAAAAAGAACAAAGTGGACAGATTTTGAAAGAAATTAATATTTTTCGTTTCTGTGCAATAAATTCTGCTTAAATTGATTGCATATACAAGTTAACGACAAACATACCCAATGTAGTTAACGACGCAAACTGTCGGTCAATAACCGCCCTCATTAAATTAAGCTTATTTACACATATTTCATAACACATTTCAATCATACTGCGCTTTCGCAATTCAAAGTTATCGACCGCTCCACTTAATTTCGCAATCATGTTGCGTTGGAAAATATTTATGCTGACGCAGGAGAACCTATAAGTAAGCAACCAATAGTTACAACAACAACAGCAGCAGCAGCAGCGGAATAGCAGTGCAGCTTTAGGTAATAAGTTAACTTAAGAATATTTTGTAATGTAGTCTAAATTGAGAATTAAATAAATAAAGAAAGGCATCAGAGTTCGCTCTGATGCTTTTTTAAAAAAACAACTTAACAAACAATTTATTTAACTGGCGCCCGAGCAAACTTAAAACTTTTTTAAAATAAAAACGCGTATCCTTATTTGCAAAAGCCCTGAAGTAGTGCAGCAATAAGGAAAAAAGTGCCGAAAAAGCCACGCGAAATTTAAAAAAGAAAAATAACGAATACGCGTATCCTTTTTGCAAAAGCCCTTAAGTAGCGCAGCAAAAAGAAAAAAAAAAGTGCCGAAAAAAGCCGCGCGTAATTTTAAATAAAAGAAAGCCCTCAAGTAGTGCAAAAACTTTAAAAATTCAAACTGCAAAGCCCTCAAGTAGTGCAAAAAAAAGCAGAAAAAAAACAGAAAGCCCTCAAGTAGTGCAAAAACTTTAAGAATACAAACTGCAAAGCCCTCAAGTAGTGCGGAAAACAAGTACAGATAAAGGCCCCCGAGTAACTGCGGTAAAACGGAAGCATTACGTGCTAGCCTGTCTGCCAACGCTAAAACTGAGATTAATCAGGAAAGAACAAGTTAAAATCACCAATAGCCTGCAAGAAGGAAACGTTACTGAATCAGAAACAACAGCCACAACTATGCAGCTCGTCGACATCATTATATTATACCTCATTTTCCATCAATCCTGTTCCTTCGCAGAAATCCAAATCCTTAACTATACTCTTTCCCATCTGGTAACATTGTCGAATGGAATCGCCAAAATACAGGATGGCACATTAAAAATCGTGCACATAAGCAAGCTTAATGAATATCATAACTTCCTTAACGAAACACAGACATTTCTTAACAATAGTATCCATTCCGAAAATATGTTTATACCTTCAGTAAAACATGAAATGATTCAAGCTGCAGAAATGTTAGAGTCACTGCACATACCAAATGAAACCAGAAAAAAGATAGCAATCAATGTGTTAGGCACCGCGTGGAAATACGTCGCTGGATCGCCAGATCATGATGATTTCGAACTTTTGAAAAGCGACCTTAATCAAGTAAACACTAACAATAACAAGCAAGTAGTTATTAACGAAGGTTTCACTAAGAGAATTAATGAGTTAACCAAAGCCACTAACGAAATTAACAGAGCTATTAAAAGTCACGATTCTATCGGCAATGCCGCTATAATAAGTCTTCAAACTAGATTAAGATTAGCTAAAGAAGAACTACAGAACATAAAATACGCCATGCAATGGGCAAAAAATAATGTAATAAATTCAGTCATTTTGAACAAAAAAGAAATAAATCTAGTTATTCAAACATTGCAAGAAGAAAAATTTCCATTTATGTCAATAGAAGAAGCGTTAGAATGTGCTAACGTAAAAGTATTATACAAAAATTCAACTTTACTTTACATAATTTACATTCCCCTCACCACAGAAGAAATTTATAATCGAATACTTATTAAGCCTATAAAGAAAGATAATAAAATTGTCAATTTAGAATTTAAGGAAATTTTAAGAACTAATGAAGAAATATTAGCCATTAAGAAGAATTGTACTCTAATTAATAATATTACTCTTTGTAAAAGAAGCGATTTGAGAAACATTGTTAACTCCACCTGTATTTCACCACTTTTGGATGGGTCCCACCCATCATGTAATATTTCTGATGCTTTTCATATACCATCAGTAGAACAATTAGAATCAGGTATAATCCTATTAAACGACTTTAATGGGCTTCTAAACAATCAGTCAATTAAAGGAACATATTTAGTTATCTTTCGTAACGAGTCGATTAAAATTGATAATAGACTTTACCGAAATTTTGAAGCTCCCGATATGGTAGCCTCAGCTCAAATCGTTCAGCAAACTCCTTTAGAAAAGCAATATATTAAGCTGCTTTCATTGGAAATGTTAAATCAATTACATCTAAATAATACAAATAAAATAGAATACTTAGAGACCGCTGCAACTGTAAATAAATGTTCAACCATTATTCTGATTATTATCTTTATATAATTCATATCTATCTTTAAATTTATTTTTAAAACTAAAGAAAAAGTTATAGTTTATAACACTACACAAGAGAGTAAAATCGATAATAGCCCAAATACTGAACCAATTTTCACTAATATTGTTATACCAAAATTAAATGATCTCCCTTACTATTAATGTTTGGGGACAAACATTCTTAAGAGGGGAAGAGTTAACGACAAACATACCCAATGTAGTTAACGACGCAAACTGTCGGTCAATAACCGCCCTCATTAAATTAAGCTTATTTACACATATTTCATAACACATTTCAATCATACTGCGCTTTCGCAATTCAAAGTTATCGACCGCTCCACTTAATTTCGCAATCATGTTGCGTTGGAAAATATTTATGCTGACGCAGGAGAACCTATAAGAAAGCAACCAATAGTTACAACAACAACAGCAGCAGCAGCAGCAGCGGAATAGCAGTGCAGCTTTAGGTAATAAGTTAACTTAAGAATATTTTGTAATTTAGTCTAAATTGAGAATTAAATAAATAAAGAAAGGCATCAGAGTTCGCTCTGATGCTTTTTTAAAAAACAACTTAACAAACAATTTATTTAACTTACATAAGCGAAATATTCAAGGGCACTCAATGCGCTGCTGTGCTATAACGGTGCTATGCAGTCGCAGCGAGCATGCTTGGAAAGAAGTATTCACACATATACATGCTGAATGACGTGTTGTGTTTGTTGTTGTAGCATGCAGCAGCGGCGAACAGAAGCAATTCGTTATTTATGTTTGTTGTATGTGTAATTGGACAGAAAAAGAAAGAGCAGGGGTATGTCTTTAGCACAAAGATGCGAGCATAAGCGTACACCACAAGCAATGATAGAAGTGAAACAAAGACAAAGAGCAAGGGTATGACTTTAGCGCAAAGATGCGAGCATAAGCGTACACCATAAGCAATGATAAAGAGTGATTTTTTAAGTGCCTGATAACTTTTTTTTTAAAAAAAACGCATAAAATTTGCAAAATCTCATCGGTTCTTTATTTGAAACGTTAGATTGGTCCATGACATTTACTTTTTGAAGATAATTTCATTTAAATGTTGTTTAAATGTAAGACGCGGCTGCGTCTTAGGTGGTCCATTCAGAAAGTCCAATTTTGGGCAACTTTTTCGAGCATTTCGGCCGGAATAGCCCGAATTTCTTCGGAAATGTTGTCTTCCAAAGCTGGAATAGTTGCTGGCTTATTTCTGTAGACTTTAGACTTGACGTAGCCCCACAAAAAATAGTCTAAAGGCGTCAAATCGCATGATCTTGTTGGCCAACTTACCGGTCCATTTCTTGAGATTAATTGTTCTCCGAAGTTTTCCCTCAAAATGGCCATAGAATCGCGAGATGTGTGGCATGTAGCGCCATCTTGTTGAAACCACATGTCAACCAAGTTCAGTTCTTCCATTTTTGGCAACAAAAAGTTTGTTAGCATCGAACGATAGCGATCACCATTCACCGTAACGTTGCGTCCAACAGCATCTTTGAAAAAATACGGTCCAATGATTCCACCAGCGTACAAACCACACCAAACAGTGCATTTTTCGGGATGCATGGCCAGTTCTTGAACGGCTTCTGGTTGCTCTTCACTCCAAATGCGGCAATTTTGCTTATTTACGTAGCCATTCAACCAGAAATGAGCCTCATCGCTGAACAAAATTTGTCGATAAAACACATTTCGAACCGAACACTGATTTTGGTAATAAAATTCAATGATTTGCAAGCGTTGCTCGTTAGTAAGTCTATTCATGATGAAATGTCAAAGCATACTGAGCATCTTTCTCTTTGACACCATGTCTGAAATCCCACGTGATCTGTCAAATACTAATGCATGAAAATCATAACCTCAAAAAAATCACCCTTTAGAAGTGAAACAAAGGCAAAGAGCAAGGGTATGACTTTAGCACAAAGATGCGAGCATAAGCGTACACCACAAGCAATGATAGAAGTGAAACAAAGACAAAGAGCAAGGGTATGACTTTAGCACAAAGATGCGAGCATAAGCGTACACCATAAGCAATGATAGAAGTGAAACAAAGGCAAAGAGCAAGGGTATGACTTTAGCACAAAAATGCGAGCATAAGCGTACACCATAAGCAATAATAGAAGAGACACAAAGAGAAAGAGCAAGGGTATGACTTTAGCATAAAGATGCGGATATAAGCGTACACCATAAGCAATCATAGAAGAGACACAAAGAGAAAGAGCAAGGGTATAACTTTAGCACAAAGATGCGAGCATAAGCGTACACCATAAGCAATAATAGTGGAGAAAAAAAGATAAAGAGCAAGGGTATGTCTTTAGCACACAGATGCAAGAATAAGCGTACACCGAAAGCAATTATTTCAAAGACCAAAAAAAAAGAGATTGAAAGTCGAAAGGCTGTTAGAAAATGTGAATGGACAGAGAAGAGTACAAATTGAGAGCCCAAAGGTTGTTAGAAAAATTTGAATGTACGGAGGAGAGGGCAGATTGGAAGTCGAAAGTTTGTTAGAAAAATTTGGATGTACAGAGGAGAGGACAGATTGAAACTCGAAAGATAGTTAGAAAAATTTGAATGTACAGAGGAGAGGACAGATTGAATGTCAAAAGATTGTTAGAAAATGTGAATGTACAGAGAAGAGTACAAATTGAGAGCCCATAGGTTGTTAGAAAAATTTGAATGTACAGAGTAGAGGACAGATTGAAACTCGAAAAATAGTTAGAAAAATTTGAATGTACAGAGGAGAGGACAGATTGAATGTCAAAAGATTGTTAGAAAATTTGAATGGACAGAGAAGAGTACAAATTAAGAGCCAAAGGTTGTTAGAAAATTTTAATGTACAGAGGCGAAAGTCGATTGAAAGTCGAAAGTTAACAACCGACAAAAAAAAAAACTTGAGTGTGCAAAAAGAGGACGGATTAAAAGCAGCATTTTGGAAATTATCAAAATGCACAGAAAGATGGAAAATTGATAGATGGTTTCAATTTATAAGCCAATGGAAAGATTGACGCATAATTTTAATTAGCAAAGAAAGATGGAAGAATTGAAAGATACTTTTAATGGAAAAATAGGAAGATAATTTTTAGTTAGCAAAGGAAAGTAGAAATTGAAAGAAGATTTAAAAAAAAAAAACAGAATTTAACGGACATTGAAATGAGCACAAAAGCAGAAATAGATTGAAAAATATATTGGACAGAATTTTATTTGGAAAAGTATGAAGTAGTTTAAAGAAAATAAAAACGAAATACAAAAATGTTGGACAGAATATTTATCGATTTTATCTTTAATTATTGATATAGCATGAAATGACTGAGCAGAATCAATACAAGGAGAATGCAGAGGCTATCACTAGATTCGCAGCACTAGCCGAAGAAGGGAAGTTTGCGGAAGCCATCATAGAGCATTTAGAATTTTTGGACAGACAGGCGACAGCTTTGGTAAACGCACCGAGATCGCGACAAGTTTTAAAAAATACAGTCCACACGGAGAAGAATAGTCGGGATCGAGGATCTCGTGAGCGACCGTCGAGTAGTGTTCGCGCTTCTAAGATTACGCCGAAGGAATTTCCATGCTGGGCATGCCAGGGCAATCAACAGATATGGGTGTGCCAAGAATTTTTATCAATAAATTTGCGCGGCAGGAAAGAATTTGTAGAAGGACGTAGTTTGTGGCCAAACTGACTTAAAAGAGGCGCAAATGCCTGTTTCTTGAGTGGATGCGCTCGTTGTCCAGGCAAGCCTCGCCACAACTGCTTGCTGTGTCCGCTGAAAGATGGAAAGAAAGAGACAGTCTTGGTAGTGCTGTCCAAAGATGAAGAAAATTGTTATTTGGAAAGTTTTCCAAAGACAGCCAACAAGAAAACGGCTAATGAACTTATTAATTTTGTTAAGGAAAGACAAGTTTTTTATAAGAAAGAAGATGAATATAAAAAGAACAGGCCGGAAGAAGCCTTCTTACAGTATGAACAGGCTTTTAACATAACAATTGAGGAAAGGGTGGCTTTGATATCAACAGCTATGGAAAGGGTAGAGGTGTTTGAAGGATTTTTCGGTCCAGTTAGAACTTTATTAGACACCGGTGCACAACCGAATCTTATTAGCTATGCGTTACGTCAGAAGAAAAAAAAAAAACAAAAAAAAAAACACCATATTTACCTTTAGCTAGGAAAATGGTTGGGATAGACGGAAAGCCATTTGCGATAGAGAGGAAAGTTAATCTTAAGGTTTGTTCATGGTATGAATCATGTGATCATGTTCAAAGATGTTAACACCACGATACGGTGACATGTCTTCAGTTTTCAAATCGGTCCATCCTGAATATTGGAAACCAGATGTGGTGCACATGCTGTTTGGAGTAAGTTTTGTGGCAAAAATCATAGAATCGGTTCTTACAAAACCGATGAATGATACAATCTTTTTGAAAACAGCCTGGTGTTGTTGCTTCAGGTGGGCAGTCTGAGAGGATAGATGAATATACTAGACAGATACTACCAATGGTAGAATACAAGCAAGAAGAACAACTGGACAATTACTTAAACGGTTATGGACACAGGATCAAATTGGTCGACATACATTTCGTACAAAAGAAGAAGAAATAGTCGAGCAACATGTTTTACGCACTTACAGGCGAGACAAAAATTGTCGTTTTGTCATGCTCATGCCATTGAAAGATAATATGAAAGATATTAGCAGTTTGAGACAAGTTGCATTTAAGCGATTTATATATTTAGAGGAAAGATTAAAGATTAAGGATCAAAGATTAAAGATTAAAGATTAAAGATTAAAGATTAAAGATTAAAGATTAAAGATTAAAGATTAAAGATTAAAGATTAAAGATTAAAGATTAGGTAAAGATGAAAGTTGAAAAATTAAAGATGAAATATGAAAGATGGAAGATGGAAAATCAAAGATAGATGAAGATCGAATATAAAAAAAGGAAGATAGAAGATGAAAGATAAAAAAAGAAAGATTGAATATGGTAAATGGAAGTCAAACTCTAAGCGATTGATAAATGCGATGAATTCAGAGGAAAACTCTTTCTCAGCGGTGTTTTTGCCGGGGGAAGGGTCAAGCATTTTAGGCTTGAAGTGATTTATTGCGTGAGACCAATTTGCGTTTTCGGTAAAAACCCCGCAATTGGAGAAAGATTTTACAAAGAGAAAGATTGTGAGCTGCGTAGCTTAGCTTTATGACCCAAACGGTTATATTTCAATTGTTGTAATAGTCGGAAAGATTTTAATTCAAGACTTATGGAGGTCAGGGATAGGTTGGGATGAGATGGTCCCAGTTGAGATAAAAAAGAGGTGGACAGAATTTTGGAGAGAAATTTTGTTATTGGAAAAATTTAGAATTGACGGACGGATAGGTACAACCGAAAATATTGGTGTACAGGTACAAGATATTTCTGATGCTTCATTAGCAGCTAATGGTGCTGTGGCTTACATTAGGACAGAATATTCATATGGAAAGATGACAAAAAAGTTGTTAGTGTCAAAGACAAGAGTAGCTCCTTTACATACGCTTACTGTTCTAAGGTTGGAATTGGCGGCAGTTGAGTTGTTAGCAAGGTTATTTGCTGACATAAGGAGATCGATGGAGTGGCCATTGGCGGAGTATGATTTATCGATAGACTCGAGTATAGTTTTACATTGGATAAAAAAGGCACCTTATAACCTGAAAATATGTGGCTAATCGAGTGGCTTCTATTCAGGAAAATTCAGAGATAAAATATTGGCGACATGTCAGTACGAAAGAGTATCCCGCTGATCTATTAAGTCACGGGTTGTCACCAGCGGAATTCATAGACAATAGATTATGGTTGTATGGTCCGGATTTGGCTTGCATTCAATAAATGCAAGTAGCGCAAAGACAAGTTTTTGGACAGAGAGCTATCAGAGGTGAAAGAAGAGATGAGAGTTAGCCAGTTTCAAGGTTTGAGCCGATGTTTAGTACTCATGTTAAGGGGATTCAGGAAAGAGTGTCTTTGTTTGGCATATAGTAGAACGTTAGAGAGGAAAGTTAATATTCTGGCATAAATGTTCCGTTACATGAATGCAATACGCTCAAAGCCTTATAGAAAACGAATTATATTGAGAATGGGCCAACAGCAGCAGGGGGATGGGAGATGCCAACAGCAGAGAAAAGAAGCATGGCTATGAAATTTATTTTAAGAAAGACACAAGAGGAATACTATAATGCTGAATTAACAGTGTTGGAAAGAGGACAAAACATAGCGGAAAGAATTAAGATAGAATCGTTGAAGGCAGTCATACACTATAAAGAGTTATTGCGGGTTGGCGGCAGGCTGAAGCGTGCTGAAATCGATTATGAGATGATACTGCCTACAAAATCGTCGCTCGCTTCAGAGATAATAGAGCCAGTTGATAGACAGACAAGACACTGTGGTGTACAGGTGATGATGAAAATTATTCGGCAGCGTTACTGGATACCAAGGTTAAGAAATTCTCGGAGAAGTACGATTCATAATGTGTCATATGTGCACGTTATAATGCAAAAATGGAACAACAGATAATGGCAAATTTACCATCAGATAGGGTACAGGTGGGAAAGGCTTTTTTACACACGGGAGTGGATTTCATTAGTCTATTTGAAATAAAAATAGTGGGTAAATTTACAGTTAGGTCACGGAAAGGGAAGTGCTGGATAGCAATTTTTGTGTGTTTGAAAACACGCGCCATCCACATTGATATTGTGACAGATTTAACATCACTTGCTTTCAGTGCATGTTTTGAAAGATTTATTGGGCGAAGAGGTAGATGCGAAAGACTATACAGTTACAATGGTACGACTTTTTTGGGTGCCAACAGAGAAATGAGAAAGGCATTGGACAGTTAGAGCAATCATGAAGCTGTAAGATATTTAGTTAGTAAGGGACAGAATGGAAGTTTATGATTCCAGCTGCACCACATCAAGGTGGTATATATAAAGCAGCAGTTAAGTCGATGAAATATCATCTTGTCAGAGTAGTTGGACAGAAAGTCTTAATATATGAACAATTAATAGCAACGTTACAAGAGAGAAAGAAATGGAGAAAATAAAAGGAAAGTCTAAAGGTCGGACAGCTTGTACTACTCAAAAGAGAGAATTTTCCACCGGCACACTGGGCAATCCGTGGCGTAGTTGGTTAAAGTGCGTGGCCGCTATGTCAAAGAACTTTGGAAACCCAGGTTCGAATCCCAGCAGCGACAGAAAATTATTTGAATTAAAATAATTTTTCTGTACGGCCGCCACCTCTCTGCAGACAATGGCAAACCTCAGAGAGTAATCAAAATGCCATGTAAAGCTTCTTGAGAACGAGAACTTTCCGTTCATCGCCGTTCGGAGTCGGCGTTAAGCATGTAGGTCCGGTTCTCGGTCAATTGTGTACAAACTTAATAACACGCACAACACAATTGATCATAAGAAGCTAGGTCAAAGTCCTTTCAAGGGCTGAAATGGCCAGTTATTTATTTTTTTTTTTTTTTTACACTGGGCAATGGGAAGAATTGAGGAGTTGATCGTGAGTAATGATGGAAAGGTCCGTTCAGTTCTGGTGAGCACGCCTACAAATATACTCAGAAGAGTCATACAGAAGTTTTGCATTGTACCAGTTGAAGCAGAGAGAATATGAAATTTATTGTTTTTGATATCATGTATTTACCATAAAAATATTTATTGTTTTAATGTATATATTTAATTGTAAACAAAGAGATGGATAGGAAAACGGGTGTTTTCGGCGGCAGTGTATAAAACTCATTTATTGTAATTTGTATTTGTATCATAAATAAGTTTTATTGTAGTTTTGTCGCATTATGATTGACAGACTTCGGAGACTATGTCGAAAGATATTAATTTTCTTTACATGGAGTTTGAGGTAAATATTTAAATTTATAAATTAAAGCATTGGAATGCTTTAATCTGCATATTTTTTACAGGCTGCTACCACCATAGACGCAATTGTGGTTCACATACCAACACATACGCCCTTCGCAGATTTTTTAAGTAAGTGTTTAATTTGTAAGTGTAATATTTCAAATGAACTATACATTAAAATGTACATTTTTACTTATTTTCTTCTTATAAGATGAGAAAAACTATTTTTTGATAATATGACAATTTTACTTTAGAACTAGAGAGCTGCACAAGCATAAGAAAAATGACTTGCAAGCCATTTGTCATTATTCAAGTACGGAGAGCTTTAAAAAAAATGTGGTTTTGGTTTTGTTGACTTTGGAGCATACAAAACATTTTTGCTTGATGTCATGACTACACTGTTCTAATAGTAGTTCTAATTTTCGAGAAGTTCTAATTTCCAAAGGTTTTTTTTTAAATAAAAAGTAACATAAAAGTGCATCTTCGCTTAGAAAATACACAAAAAAACACTTTGGCTTAAAGTTTTTTTATTTCTATTCACATAAAAGGAACACAAAACATACCGATACATTAAAATTCATCACAGTTTAAAGAAAAAAAAAAAATATTTCAAAAACAAAATTGTGCTCGCTCAATTCAAACATATTGTTCTCTCTTATTCAGTCGTCGAGTAGACATCAAGAGCGTCGTTGAAGAGAGATATGACAGAACATTCATACGAAAAATTTTATATGATATGACGACTATGCAATTTTCAGTATTAAAAGCAAACAAAAAACAAAAAACGATCGGAAATTAGAACTGACGGTTCTAATTTCAGAGCGTGTAATGTATTAAAAACGCTAGTACTAATTTCCGAAGGATTCGAATTTCCGAGAGTTCTAATTTTTGAGCGTCTACTGTATCTACATCTATCTATATCTATATCTATATCTATATGTATATCTATGTATATCTATATCTATATCTATATCTATTCTATTATATAAAATGAAAACATTTTTTGTTGCCGCTAAACTCCAAAAGTACTGGTCCGATTTTTATGAAATAATTTTTAAAATATCACATTTGTGCTAGAAAAGGATCTTTGGGTATTTTCTTTACAAAATTTCAATAATAAGTATCTTTAATTAAAGTGTTCAGTTTTTCAAAAAATCATCCAGAATGCCACGCATTGCTTGATCGTTAATTTCATGCGTTTGTGCTGCGAGAGCTTCATGTTGCTTTCTACTCTATTCTCTTTTTGTTCTCAGAAAGTACAACACAACTCAATAAACAAACAAATATATATACATACATTCTTTGCTGCGCTTAAAACAAACGAACAAATGACTTAACCACACCAATTGACAATTGGATCGAAGTAAATTCTTATATGTTGAAATTAGTTTTAATGTGGTGAGTTAATCTAACACAGTTTTGTTAAATGGGGATTCACTGACTACCTTCAGCATATTTAATAATTTTTTTATATGGAATTTTTCGCGTCTATCTCGCTACACTTTTGAATGAGACTCAATCCGACTTGATGTATAGTATATATGTATGTAGATATGTATATTTATTATGCGGCATGAAACTTTTCTACATATGTTTTCACCGTGGTTTTCCAGTAATTTATAAATGAGCAAGAGAAACAAACGGCTGAGTTTTTACTTTTATAGCATTGGCATTGTATGATTCAATAAGTTTTCTTTTAAATTGATAAAGATAAACTATGGATAAAGA
The DNA here is from genome assembly GCA_943735915.1 of Pherbina coryleti. Lineage (NCBI taxonomy): Eukaryota > Metazoa > Arthropoda > Insecta > Diptera > Sciomyzidae > Pherbina > Pherbina coryleti. The sequence goes on along the minus strand of OX030948.1, from coordinate 115,935,565 downwards.
GAAAAAACGTGGCGAAGCCGCGGACCACTGTGGCCTGCTAGTCATTTATATTTTCATAGAAAAAAATGCTGGTGCCTGATGTATGTGCAGGCGATTTGGGCTTTTTGGATATAATAACGCAAATAATATGTTATTGTTTTTTGTATTTTTTGGGCTCTAGGTCTTCTTGTAAAAAATGTTATAAAAACTCTTTTTGTTGGTTTTATACATTTATTATTTATTTAATTTTCAATATTTCGGACACCTTTGGTGTCCGTCTTCAGGAAAATCTGAAAATGTTTTCACAATAATTAACACCTAAACAAAACAGACTAAAACAATTTAAATACTCTTACAATTAAATATAATAAGTCCGTCCACTTGTTGCAATTGTCTAGTAAGTACTAATGTTTATGTTGTTTATGTTTTGTTATTACATGTCTGTAGATATGTGCACATTTTTCTGTGTCTGTTTTGTAGTTTATTCGTTGATCTGCTTGTGTGTTTATTATATGTAACATTTCTATTGTGTATCGTTTTTTATAATTTGTTTCTTGCTATAATATTTGCGTGTTTTCTATGTTCGGTGAATGTCTAGTGGAAACACAGTGGGCCGCTAGATCCTTATTTTAAACATAAGGACAACTGTGATATAACATAAGTTACATTAACGCCAGAAACTGTTTTTTTCTCCATAAGCTAATTCATTCGAAAACTCCACGGTACCTTTTTGATAAACTACAGTTTTGCCAATCGGCTCGAAGCAATGTGCTTATAGTACCTAATTTTAAATTTTTAAACTCTACTAGACTTTTCTTCATCAACGCCATACGATTATGGAATTCTTTACCTAATCAAAGTCAATTGATGGAATTGACAGCTTTAGGCAAGCCATATTCAAATTTTTTACCTAATTACATTATATTTTCTAATTTTTTTTTTACTTATTTTTAAACTTCTGCTTTTTCCTTTTTTCTTTCTTGTTTTTTTTTTTCTTTTCTTTATTTTCCCTTTTATCTTTTACATCTGTTTCTAATATGTTGTCTATTGTAAGCTAAATTATACAGTAATAAATATTTGTCATGTTATTTCTCTTAGGATTTTAAATTTAACTTGAAAAGAAATGCAAATTGTAATATTTGTATAATACGTTGTATAGTAAAAGAACTTGTTCTTATTGTACTAATATGATAAAATAAATAAATAAATAAAATAAAAATAAAATAAAACATCGTAAAAACGTGTGCTTATCTTTTTTCAACTTTTTAAATACATACATAATTTGAAAGTAGTACAAATGAAACTTTAAATTAATAGAATTTTATTTTATTGAAAAATTTTAAGCAAATGCTTTCGTGATTCAAGCTTATTATATTTGTGCCGTGAATCGAAAATACTGAAAACGTGTCCGAACATATTATATATAAGGTGTCCGAAATATTGAAAATTAAAAAATTAATCTTCTTATATATAAAAATTAAATACGTGTGCCTTACCACAGATGTGGTGTAGAAAAAAAGAAAATTACAAAAAACTCGAAGGAACAGCGGAAAAATTAAAAAAATCGAAATTGGTAATTTTGTATGGGAATTGCCACATCAGACTACTTTAAATAGCCAACAAATCTTAACGTCTGAACGGATTTAACTCAAATTTTGCACACACATTACTTGAATCCTAGATAAGGTTACAGCGTACTATGTTTTGACCACGCCCCTTTACAAGAATCGCAAATTATCCTACTAGCGTACTTTTATTAGCGAAACTGTTCGTCTAAATAATCAAAAGAAAATTCTCTTATTGTAACACCAAAAGCATTCATATATCTTCAAAATTGCACAACATTTTAGTACAGCGTCTATTTCTAATAACATCGTTTCCTTAGAATAACAAAAAACTATCAGAAATTCGTATTTCCTACTTTCGATGAAAATAACTCCGTTGTTTTTGAATATATTTCATTCAATTTCTTTTCGTTGATAAATTTAATTTAAGCACTTAATAAACCCGTATTTGAAGAAAGCTCCAATATATTCACTTTTTACTCCAAAAAGAACACAAAAGCTGTCATTTCAATATATAAAAAAAATTTGAAAAAAAATATTATTTGTTTGCCCATTGTGAGGATCGAGCCTTAGACCACCTCATGGCTTCAAAACTGACGGATGAGCTGACTTTTTTTATTCAAATTGAAATGTACTACAAAAATTTCCTAATAGAATTTGCAATAAAATGATATGACAGCACAATCTTCTGAAATCGAATTATAGCAGCCTATTATATTTTTCTAAGACAAAAACCAATCGTGTTTTTATCTTCTATTCTCTGAATATTTAATTATCAATTGCCGTGCGTTGGTATTTGCTAAAACTCGCAAATGGCTCGGCCGATTTTAATAATTTTTTTTTTGTTCGCCACAATACTGATGTGGTGTAGGCAAAAAGAAAATAAGGAAGGAAGGAAAAGAATCGAAAGAATTGAAATTGGTAATTTTTCGTGTCGTACAGTGTTCGTTACAACTCCAAGGAGGGGACTCGCCTGACATAGGTCTACGAAATCAGTGAAATGCTCGGCGAGCTAATACACGTGTAAGCCACACAGCAGCGAGTGACGGATAATGAAAACAATTAGATTGTCATGTCCGAATAAGTGTCATATATAAAAAAAACAGAGTGGCATACATAAGAACCCTTTTTTTGTTTTTTTTTTGTTCGTTTCAAAAAATTGGAATTTTCTCGGAAAAATCGATGTTCCATACATTTTGTATGGAAAAATAAAAAATAAAAAAAAAACTCGATTTTAATTTCATAATTCAAAATGCAATTTCTGCACAATTACATTCGTTCAAATCAGTTGTTTGTGTCCAGACGAAGCAACCAATTATCGAATAGTGTTGCTGAATTCATTGGTTTGCAAGGATTACCACCACATAATGTACCACTGAAGGTTGGATCTGTTATTATCATGCTCCGGAGCCTCAATCAATCCAAATTCTGCAAGGGAAAAAAATTGGTCGTGAAGCAACTCAAGAATAATGTTTTTCAAGCAAAGATGAACGCATTTGAGTAGGCCAATTCAAGGGCGAGGAAGTGCACATTCCAAGAATATCACAACGCCAATCTTTCGAATTAATTATGTCACTGTGTGCTGGATTAAATCAAATCTAAACTTATTTTATACCTTAAGAATAAAAAGAACATACGAGTAATAACATAATATATAATGTATATAAAGATAATAGAGCGTAAAGCAGTACGATCATATAAAGAGAGAGAGCAAGTAGACTATGCAAATGCAGCTTATTTTACACCTGTAGCATGGAGGTGCATTCAGTTTTTTAGATATAAATAAGCAGACGGAAGCCCCGCTCACAAAATTATATGGAAACAATATAAATGTTGCTCAAATAAATGTTAGTGCAAAATAATCTGTCTTAAATTATTTGTAAAAAATGCATGTATAGCTATATGCCTATAACTATTAATCTTGAATTCCTAAGCTTCTTGCATGGCTTACAATATATGACATGTTCGAGTGTTGGAAAGCCTTCATCTTCGTTTACTTTTGCTAATATTGTCTATCAAAAAGCATTGAATTGATCTGACATGTGATTCCCTCAATCTCCTTACATTCCGTGTAAATAAGGGATATTAGAGTGTTTCATTCAGTCAATAATTGAAATTCGATTGGCACCATTTGATATCGATCGTAAATGTTCGATAAAAATTAATTTCGGGTGGGATCGTGATTGCTCGGAATTCTTTCAATAAAAAAATTAATTAAGGGCGGGACGAAGTTTGCCGGGTCCTCTAGTAAATGTATAAAAACAACAAAAAGAGTTTTTATAACATTTTTTACAAGAAGACCTAGAGCACAAAAAATACAGAAAACCATACAAAATTAATGTCGAAGAAAATAAACAATTTACATAATATGTTATTTTTACATTTTTAACATAGTTTACTAAAAGCAGCTTTCGCAGACCCTAGAATTTCTGGTTCGATGCTATTATAAACATTATCCAAGTTACACGGGGTACAAAAAAAAACATTAATAACACTATGACACAAAAAAACACTTTTGGCAAAATAACAGCATGCCACTATATAGGTTTGATACTATGATCAGTGGTGAGTATAACCCTAGCGCGGTTTCGCGAGTTTGGCGCCCGTTTCATTTTTATGGCCCATTTTATATTGTGGGTTTTAGTGATTTTTCCAAAAAAAGGTACTATCAGTTTTTCTTCAATAACTCCGTCAAAAATAGATATATCGATTTATTGTCTTTGGCAAAATTGGAACTCATAATCCATCCACAAAACATCCACAAAAACATATAAGCAAAACATACTTGTAAAATAATTTATTTTATTTTTTTTTTTTTAATATAAATGTTAATAAAATTTTAATTTTTTTCGGTTTTTTTGGCATAACTTGAAGGAAATCCAAAATTTTCCTATACTATCTTCTACAAAATTTTAGCCGAAGAAAAAATTTAACAACTCTTGTGAACACACTTATGTGATCTGAACGTGTCAACACTACTTAAAAAGCTCAGAAAGATAATTTTTTAAGTGAAAAATATTAATTTTTTTGACTGTTTTCGCAATTTTTCGACGACAACTCCTAAACTAAGCAAATTTTTAACCAAATATCTTCTACAATATTGTAGCCAAAAAAAACATTAAACAACTTTTGTGAACATACTTATATAATCTGAACAGGTCAACAGTACTTAACCCTGCAGTAGTCGCGCGGATTACATATGTAATCCAGTCATGCAAAATTATAAATTTCACAATTGTCTGCAATCGATATTCATTGATTTTACGTACTATAAGAATTATGTTTATGTTGTTTTTTTAAATAAATATAATATAAAATAGAGTAATAATAAAAATTAAAACAAATAACTAAGCATTTTCAAATTGCCATCTCTTATTTTAAACTTTAAAAAAACGGATTACATATGTAATCCGCGCGACCACTCTCGTCACATTTAGGTACGCGACTACTGCAGGGTTAAAAAGATCAAAAACACCATGTTTTTTATTTAATAAATACTTTAGTGATAAATGATGATAATGTTTTTTTGGAATCAATCACCTTAACTGGCAAGGATAACTTTCCTTGAGAAAGCTTCAATCTGCTAACTATGAAATCGAGCCGGTCCTGCGAGATCAGAATTGGGGTTGAGCTTGAATGTGATGGTCCCGGTTCGTATTGAGAATAACTTTCCCATTCTGCGCTATCGGTACTACAAATTGATGCAGTTTCTGATTTGGGTGGTTGATGTGGCTCTTTCACAATGCCTGTTGAGTGTCTTTTTGGTAAGATGGCACAAGGCACCGTTTGGTAGTCGAAAGTTTTAGCCTTCTTAGTGTTCATACCACTAACTGCATTTTACAAGCGTAGCAACTGGATTCATTGTGCTTTCTTCCCGGATTGCTCCAAATCATCGGTGTTTCAAAGCGCAAGAATGTTCGCTTTTATTGTTCCCACTCACAAAGTTCATTGTAACATAATGTACATACTGAATAAGGTGCCCATTTTCTATTTTCAATTACTTTTTTCCGATAGCACTTTTGATACACTTTCTTAAATGCTGCACTTAAAACGCATTTTCTTTTTTAAATTTTTGTTGCGCGTTAATTGATGTGATATTGCCACAAACATAGCAAAAATTATTTATGTTACCTTTACACTTTTCCATTTTTTTCACTCAATTCACTTTTTTATTTTACTTTAAAATTATCGCACATTAATTAAGGTCTGAAAAAATAACAATAACATATGTACCATGATACAATAAGAAAGAACGGAAAAGAAATTCAGCACATCTGTATTTGTTGTTTCACACAGAAATTTCTACAGAAAATTTTTTTTTTAAATACAGTAGTCTGTATTTTGTGCACCTGAAATGATTTTGACATTCTAGGTCGATGAATGTCAGAAATGTGAATTTCTTTGCCCTACCTTCTTGTTGTATCATCATACATATGTACAAGTATCATCATACGTACAAGTACTCAAGCCCGACTTTAATAAAACGATTATGGTTTTGTGGCGTCCGTGGCGTAGTTGGTTAAAGTGCGTGGCCGCTATGTCAACGAACTTTGGAGACCCAGGTTCGAACCCCAACAGCGACAGAAAATTATTTGAATTAAAATAATTTTTCTGTACGGCCGCCACCTCTCTGCAGACAATGGCAAACCTCAGAGAGTAATCAAAATGCCATGTAAAGTTTCTTGAGAACGAGAACATTCCGTTCCTCGCCGCTCGGAGTCGGCGTTAAGCATGTAGGTCCGGTTCTCGGTCAATTATGTTCAAACTTAATAACACGCACAACACAATTGATCATAAGAAGCTAGGTCAAAGTCCTTTCAAGGGCTGAAATGGCCAGTTATTTATTTTTTTTTATGGTTTTTTTCCATTCCAAAAATGGGATTTAATTTAATTTTATTGTATTGGATTTAATTTTTTAGATTTCGCATCAAATAAATTTTAAATCAAATAAACTTCTTCATTTTATAGCTCCATAACATTCTGCATTATCACTTAAGTGTTTATTAACCCATTTCTGGCCGGTACCCGAGATACTGAACATTTTTTTAAACCCTTTTAAAGATGTTACATTGAGAGGTCGAATAAAGGTTTTCAAGTGAAAAAATTAAAATTGGTTTTCCCATTTAGTAGGAAAATTTTGTTGCGTATACGCAACATTGGCGCTTAAACAGCATGAATTAAACAACATTTTTTATTTTTGTACCCCCACGTTTAAAAAACGTAAAAGAAATATATTAATTTGTCACTCCGTTTGTAACGCCCATAAGGAGGCGTGGTAGGTATAGAAAAATGTATATATTCTTGATCAGCACCACCACCCGAGTCGATTTAGCCATGTCCGTCTACCTGTCCGTCTGTCTGTCTGTGATCACGATTACAGCCGTAATTTTCAAGCTGTCATCACGAAATTCGATATTTAAGCTTTTATCTAAAAAATAAAGGTCAAGTTCAAAAATGAGCCAAATCGGATGAAAACCGCGCCTAGCTTCCATACAAAGTGACTTTATAAAAACGGTAAAATCTCTCAAAATTCCACAAAAAATGAATATATGAACTTGAAATGTTGCATATGAGCTTTGCTATTTAATATACACTCTGAATATGAAATTCAACCAAATCAGATGAAAACCACGCCTACCTCCCATACAAAGTAACTTTATCAAAAAACAATAGCGAATATTTTCTGTTAAAACTATAACGAAAATGTTTTTACAAATAAACACTTTATTGATTGCTTATAACTTTGAATATACTTTGGTTCGGCCGTGGGGGTATTTTAATTTGGGACTAGTGGAAGATCATTTCTAACTTGTTTTTTTTTTGCTTATCTTACTTTGAAAATTGAAGAATAAATTTCATCCATATTTATTATTTTTATTCATATGTATTAACATTTTTTTATTTATTTATTCAAAACACTGTTGTGGGTGGAGGGATACATTACATTTGAAGCATCGAAAAATGGAATTACTTTTGTTCACCTTGCAATGCATTCTCTTTTTGTTTTTGTCTTCATTGACAATATGATGCGGCTGATTGAAATTATATAATTTCATATGATGAGGCAGGTTGGGATCTAGGTCTTCATTTCCGGAAATTAAATCGGAATCATAGTTGTTATCAGGCTGTTGAGCGAACATTAGATGGCGGGCAATTTCTGCTTTAAAATTCAATTGTGATAAAGGTTTTTTATTTTTTATTTTGCAAACCATGACGTGTATTTTCCAGGTATTCACAACTGTGCTGTTAATAGTATTCGTCCAAAGTGGCCAACACCACATCTTCCCTCGAACCACAACTCTATAGGTAGCAACTCCATTATCGTGGAGATCGACGCCGTCCATATATTTATTATATTCAGCCATAACGTTAGGCATTACGAACATTTTTGTCTTCTTATTTCTATCATATCGTTGAGCCATTACTACTAGCTCGAGAGGAACGTGATTGGTAGCAATGGTAACCTCCACATTGTCCTGCCAACGAGCAACTAATATTTTATTCGATTCATCCAACATGTCGTCGAACATGTAGTTTTTTAAACTGTTTCCACCTTTCAAATTGGAACCCGCACCACACATGCCATTTTTTCGGATTGCCCCCGTCCCACGAAAACGTCGCTTAGTTAGTAAGCACATCGGATAGTAAGATGCAAAGAACTAATAAAAATGAACTGAATAGTGCTCAGGATTCCCAAAATTTCACAGCGAATTCAATAAAACCGATGCTCCATGACCAATATCCCTGTTATGCGCTACTGAAGCACCTCAAACAAAACAGATAGCCATCCTAAGAACACAAGCACCAATATTTGCACCCGAGACTGATAGGCTTTCCGCGGATTAACAACATTACATGAATGCCTTCCAAAATATGGGATTGTTTGCTTGTCGATACTTGAATAAGTCGCAAATAAACCCTATTGCATATATCTCTCATTTAGCATTGTCAAAAGGAGCATAACTTTTGCAAATCGATCAGCCGTATCAATGTTGTCGTTTTCTGTCAAATGAAAATATTTTTTTATGGCTAACGACATCCTAACTATTTTCACACCAAATTCCGGTTGAACAGACCAATACAGATCCCATCATAGAACAGTATTCCGGAAGTCATAATTGTATCATAATAAGAACAACCTAACTCGCAACAACAAATAAATTGAAAATTTGGAAAAAAACTATGTCAGTTAACGGCCAATGTTGCGTATACGCAACGCCATCACGTAAGTGGCCACCAAGACATGTAAGGTATACATTTTCGGTCATTATGGAGTGTGACTGTTAGGTTGGTCTATTGACTACAATATTTTAGACAAATGTTAATATTATAATAAATATAAATATTTTTAACTAATTTTCTAAAAAATATACTTTTTTTGGACTTTTCCAAGACCTCCCTAACCCCCTTTCCACGTTTGGATTATTATTTTTGTTTCCATTTATATATTAGCAACATGTCAACCTTTAGGCCTACAGCAATAGCGACATGGTTTTTATTCTATAGCACATTATTATTTCAAATTAAAGTTGGTGTTGCGTAAACGCAACCATGGCAAGAAATGGGTTAAATAAAAAACATGGTGTTTTTGAGCTTTTTGAGTACTGTTGACCTGTTCAGATTATATAAGTATATTCACAAAAGTTGATTAATTTTTTTTTTGCTACAATATTGTAGAAGATATGTGGATAAAAATTTGCTTAGTTTAGGAGTTATCATCGAAAAATTGCGAAAACAGCCCAAAAAATTAATATTTTTCACCTAAAAAATTAATATTTTTCACCTAAAAAATGATCTGATGAGTATGTTCTGCTTATATGTTTGTTTATTGGATTGTGAGCTAAAACTTTGCCAAAGACAATAAACCGATATATCTATTTCTGACGGAGTTATTGAAGAAAAACTGATAATACCTTTTTTTGGCAAAATCACTAAAACCCACTATATAAAATGGGCCATAAAAATGAAACGGGCGCCAAACTCGCGAAACCGCGCTAGGGTTATACTTACCACTGATGATAGTATCGATCCTATATAGTGGCACGCTGTTATTTTGTTCACTGTTGCACAGTGTAATTTGCAAAAAGTAAATAACTTAATATCAAAATTTACTGCAAATTTCGAAAGATTTGTGTTGCAATTTTGAATAGCACTGAGCTAGGAATCAAAAAGCAACCCTAGTGGGTAGTGCTCAAGCAAAGGTTAATAACAAGCATTAAATGTTGAAATTGTGTCTCAATTTAAACACGTACAGCCTTATTCAATAAATTTCCTTAAACAACCGTTCGACACTTGTTTAGTTACGCACTGTTTAAGGCTTTATGCAGCCTCTACGCAACCATGCTTAAATTGTTATTCATAAACATTTTTTCATTCATTGCTCACGTTTGTAAAGTTTGTATCTGAACTACAAAAAATCTCTACAAAAATTAAGAATTTCTATGGATTTGCAATGACCGCCGCATAAAAAAATGCTGCAGAGGGCGCATATGGAGAATGTCCTTGATATTAAACGAAAAGACAAACAAAGAACATGGTTGTATTTATGCAGCCTTTAAGCGCCAATTTCGGCGTTTAAGTTACGCAGCTCTTAAACAACTGCGAAAAATGTTTATGAATAACGTCTTCTTGTTTAAAGCCCGTTTAAAGTTACACTGCCTCTAAAATGTGTTTATGAATAAAGCTGGTAAGGTTTAAAAGTCATTTAAGGGGGGAAATGCAGCCAGAGGCCGAAAAAAAGGTAATGTTTGTGAATTTTTTTAAGGAAACCTATGGGATATTTTTAAATGAGGGTTTTTATTCCTAAAAATATCCACATTCAAGAGTATTTTTAGTTTTTTTTTTCTTAATACTATACTTTGTTATTTTTGAGATATCGACTTGAAATTTTCACCACATATTCTTGAGACTTAAGGCTTTAAGAAAATGCAAAAAAAAATTTTGAAAAAACAAAACAGGTCTGACTGCGTTTCCACCCTTAATTTTAAACCGAAAGGGCGTAGACTATTGTGTAAATTGAAACATTTTTGTGTGTAAATCTTGAGTTTGAATTACACAAAAATGTGCACTTTTCACGAGTGGTCGCGAATTTACACGAAAAATTTTAAAAGTGTACATTAGGGCATATCGAAAAATTTAGATCGTATTCTAAGAGGTCTCAAAAATTGCATGGGGTTGTAAAGATCACCCAAAAAAAAATTTTAAGGAAAAAAAAGGGTGTCCTCCTGGCCCGCAAGGACAAAGTTGTTTTTGAGGAAAACAGTAAAAAATAACGATCTTAAAATGCTTTGACTTTTATAAAAGACACTACGTATGTCTGAAAGCAAAAGTAGGTATATGTTTAAACTAACAATATATTGCTAAACACGATGTCACTCGCGATTTTTATCCACAGTGTCCTGTGTGAAGGATATTCGAAGCTAAAGTTGTAATCAAGCTGGTACAGAACTTTTAATTGTTACCCAATAGTCTAAATATTGGTGGTATTAGTTATAGTGTCAACGTTTTCCTTAAATTTGGCGAATTAATAATAATCATCATTTTTGCATAAGAATTTTCCTATTTTTGAGAAATGCATACTTGAATGCAATTTTTTAACTTTCTCAAAAAAATTAATATAAGATTTTACATCTCGGGAATCAGATATTCCAAAGGCAAAAATTATTCCAATTCCGAGTGCGCAGCTCAAGGAAGAACTCGCATGTGTACGCAGAGATGGCTGCAGCCTTGTCCTCTAGAGGAATTGATGTCACGGTGGTGGATGTGCCGAAAAAATATGATAACACAAAAGTATACAATTCTGCCGAAGCAAATCTGTTTAAACAGCTATGGTTGAACTAAAACGAAACTCTTTGTGTAGACACCTTTCTTCTCTAAGGCACACTAAGGGAAATAACGCGTATTAACATTATCCACGCCTGAGTATAAATTTTATTGAAACACTAGTTTATTTCCTGGCGCGCATTGCTGCACCCAGCAACCATATCGGAACATAATAATTATATTCAAAACTTTTCTTCGACCCATAGTTTGACACCACTGTCATTTTCCACTGCCCATTTCAGTTTCCCAGTAGCATGACATCACCAAATAGTAACTCCATTTTGAGTTTGTATGTAAGTAATGTTACTTTTACTTCCAAAGCTATTCGATATTAAAAATTTTTTTTGTATGTTCGGAGCCACATCCCCTTATTACATACCCATCCCAGTTTTCTAGTAGATGGACATTACCCAGTTTTAGTACAGTTGCCGACTGTAAGCATGCAAACTAAATTACTAAATTTTAGTCTTATACGACTAAAACCGTCTGAAATAAAGTATTTCGTTGATTTGTGGGCGTTGAAGGGGGTGTGGCAGCCCATTTTTAGAACAGTTGCCGAAAGTAAGCATACAAACTAAATTACCAAATTTCAGTCTAATACGACTAAAGCCGTCTGATATAGATAGCATTTTTATTGATTAGTGGGCGGTAAAAGGGGGTGTGGCAACCCATTTTTAGTATATTTGCCGACACTAACCATACAAACTAAATTACAAAGTTTTTTATTTTATTTTTTTTTTATTGATAACTATAGTACAATTAGTTTTATGCAACCCAATTATAAAACTAAATTATAAACAGTTCGTGCGAGATTTTCTCAAAAAATACATATTTTGTGTGAGAAGATAACTAAATACTTGTTTACATGAATGCTATCAATTCTGTAAGGATTTTTAATGTAGAACTTCTAATAATTTTAAGTAAAATAACTATAATAAAATTAAGTTATCTATCTATATCTATATCTATATCTATGTCTATATCTATATCTATATCTATATCTATATCTATATCTATATCTATATCTAGATCTATATCTATATCTATGGTCCAATTTTTATGAAATAATTTTTTAAATATCACATTTGTGCTGCAAAAGGATCATTGGGTATTATCTTTACGAAATTTCAATAATAAGTATCTTTAATTAAAGTGTTCAGTTTTTCAAAAAATCATAAAGAATGCCATGCATCAGTGTTGCCAGAACTTTTTTGAGAAAAGCGCGAGATTTAAAAAAAATATTACCCAAAATCGCCAAATGAAAAAAAAATCGCCAAAATCGCATTTTTCTTAAGAAATTTATTATATTAGAAAAAACAAAAAATTATGTAAATTTTTTTCAAATAATATTGAGAGCTGTTGATAGTATTATATATATGTATACAAGTTCTTATTTTCATATTTATTGAAAAAATATTGAGATCTGTAAAAAATTATAAAAAAGATACTTCATTTTATACGAGAATTTTGATTTTTAAAGAACATTTTTTTAGAGACTATTTAGAATTTTTCAATATGCAACTTGAAAAATAAAAACTTTTTACAAAAAACGTAGTTCCATTCTATTAAATACTTCAGCCATATTAGACTCTTCCTCCGTTTTGTCAATTCTCGAAGTATTGTTTAGTTCATTCATTGATTTATTTATTTTTGAAATCATATCATCGGATTTTGGCAGCGACTTGCAAAAGTTTTTAGCCTTCATGAAGCATTTTACTCGAATGATTGAAGTTAGCATATCTGATTTCATTCTGTTGACGGAGAAAATACGTTCCAAAAATGCAATAGAATGTGGCAAGGAAAGAAAGATGAATGCCAACTTACAAATATTGCCAAACATTTTTCCCACACACATTAGATGAGTTTATAAAAAAGCGTGGTTTTCACAAAAATCGCCCAAAAAATCGCCAGGCGATTTCCAAAAAATTTAAGCGCAAAAACAAGAAAAAAAGCGCCCAATTGGCGATAAATCGCCCAATCTGGCAACAGTGCCATGCATTGCTTGATCGTTATCTTCATGGTATAATAATACATGGTAGCATTGACAACTGCTTATTTTCTCTTCAACAGGAAAACATAAATTGTCAAAAACAGCTTTTTGTGGAAATACATCAGCAGCTGCTGTGGTTGTTGTTTTTTTTCACTTCAACGTTTTCTTAGAGGTAATAACAGTAGAGCGAATAATAATAATGGGCATAGATACAATAATAATAACAATAGGACCAACAACCAGGGAAACTAAGAAGCCCCCGGTATCCGGAGACTGGGGAACTCTTACATAAGAAGCGGAGAGAAAATAAAAAATATAGAATTATAAATGTAACTCGATCAAATGAGATATCAAGTTATGTTAGTGTTAAGATAGGTAATAATATAGTAACGTTACTAGTAGATACTGGAGCAGACATCTCCTTATTAAAAAATTACATTTTAAATGATTATATAAACGATAATGATATATGTAAGATAAATGGAATAACTAGTGAAACAACACATTCATTAGGAAGCTCAAATATTAAATTAAAATGGGAGGATAGGATTTTAGCACATCAATTTCATATAGTAGATGAAAATATAAACTTGTTATCAGATGGGATTTTAGGTAGAGATTTTCTTATAAAGAATAATTGTAAAATAGATTATGAGACGTATACACTAACAATTGCGGCAGATGAAGAAGAGTTTGTAATACCAATGAACACGCAAATAATAACTGTTAAAAACTTAAAAATTCCCCCAAGAGCAGAGTCAGTAATAGCTGTGAATATAGATGTAGTTGAAGAAAGCATAGTTTGTGGTAAAGAAATTAGTAAAGGAGTGTTTGTAGCAAACACGATAATTCCAGCACTAGGAGTTAAGCATGTACAATTTCTAAATACAACACCGGATGAGATTTTTGTACCAAATTTGACGCTGGGTACAGAAAACATGAAAAATTATGAAATATTTCATTATAAGAACAGCTTACCAGATGAGTATAGGTTTCAAAAAATTCTCAAGGAAATTAAGATAGATAATCTAGATAAGCAAGCAAAAGAATCAATATTAGAACTTTGTAGTGATTATCAAAACATTTTTTATATGGAAGGCGAGATTTTAACGAAAAATAATTTTTATGAACAAAAAATTACAACAGTTGATAAGTCACCGGTATACATTAAAAATTATAGAATACCACATTCTAATTTACAGGAAATAAAAAAACAAGTTGATAAGCTATTAGATGAAGACATAGTTGAACCTTCCGTTAGTCCATATAATTCACCTCTGTTAATAGTTCCGAAGAAGAGCACGGGTGAAGAGAAGAAATGGAGGCTAGTAGTTGACTACAGATCTTTGAATAAAAAAATTGTGGATGACAAATTCCCATTAACTAGACTTGAAGATGTTCTTGACAAGTTAGGCAAAGCGAAGTTTTTCTCAACATTAGATATGACAAGTTCATTTCATCAAATTCCGCTACACCCAAAATCAAGGCCATTAACAGCTTTTTCGACTGATTCAGGTCATTTTCAATTCAAACGTTTACCTTTTGGTTTAAAAATTTCAACGAATAGTTTTCAGAGAATGCTTTCACTCGCACTAAGTGGTTTGCAAGCCTCAGCATTTTTATATGTTGATGATATAATAGTTTTTGGCTCAAGTTTAAAAGAACATAATAAAAATTTGATAGAAGTTTTTAAAAGATTACGTAAATATAATTTAAAATTGAATCCAGGTAAATGCAATTTCTTAAGACCAGAAGTAGTTTATCTTGGACACCTCATAACGGATCAAGGTGTAACTACGGATCCTAGCAAATATAAAGTAATAGAAAATTATCCAATACCAACAGACGCGGATGAAGTACGTAGATTTGTAGCTTTCTGTAATTATTACAGACGTTTTATTAAAAATTTTGCTGATATAGCAAAACCATTAAATCAATTATTAAAGAAGAATGTAATTTTTAGCTGGTCACAGAGTTGCCAGAATTCTTTTGAAAATTTAAAACAAAAACTGATGTCACCACCAGTATTAAGCTACCCAGACTTTTCAAAACCTTTTATCTTGACAACTGATGCTTCAAATTATGCACTAGGAGCTGTTCTTTCTCAGGGAGAAATAGGAAGTGATAGACCAATAGCATTTGCGATTAAATCACTCAACAAACATGAGGTAAATAAAGCAGTAATAGAAAAAGAATTATTAGCAATACATTGGGGAATAAATCATTTCAGACCATATTTGTATGGAAGAAGATTTAAAGTGTATACAGACCATAGACCACTAGTTAGTTTATTTACTCATAAGGACCCATCTTCAAGATTAACAAGAATAAGAGTAGATTTAATGGATTATGATTTCGATATTATATTTAAACAAGGTAGCATGAATACAAATGCTGACGCGTTATCTAGAATAGAGTTAAATTCTGAAAAATTAAAAGAAATGATACCGGTAAATAATATAAGTGCACTAACGAGAGCAATGAAGAATAAGAAAGCAATTAATGGAGTAAATGAAAATAATAAGAATAAGAAAACAAGTAAGGAAGTAAATGAAATATCCGCGGACACTTCACCATTGAAGACTGATCATCTTCATATATGGGAGTGTATATCAATATCTGACACCAGAGGAGTGCAGAAGTTAAAATGTGAACATGCAAAAGAAATTAATAAAGGCCACACTTGTGAAATATATAAATTCAATAATATAGTACATGTTAGATACAATCATAAGACATTATCAGAATTAAAATTAATTTTGAAAAAATTGTTATCTTATACAAAACATGAAAAGCTGAAGAAATTAGCGCTAGCAAAGAATGATAGAATATTTAAAGATATATCTGTGCACAAGTTTAAACAAATATTTAATGAGTTAGAAGAAAATAATAAAGAGAATTGTCTAGACATAATATTATATACTCCACCGAAAAGAATTGAGAAAATAGAAGACATGAAGAAATTAATAAGAGATAATCACGATACAAAAACTGCAGGACACTGCGGTATAAGAAGAAGCATAGCCAAACTAAAACAGAAGTACGTTTGGAAAGGTATGAATAAAATGGTTAAGGAATATATTAACAAATGTGACATTTGTAATCAAGTAAAAATCACTAGGTACACAAAAGAAAGATTAACTATAACAGAAACACCAAACACATCATTCGATGTTGTCACAATAGATACAGTAGGTCCGCTTAGACCATCTAATGCATATAGATACATACTTACTATTCAATGTGAACTAACAAAATTTGTAGAAGCTTTTTCACTTTTTACAAAAGATGCAGTAAGTGTTGCAAAAACAATAGTAGAAAGATTCATACTAAAATATGGTTGTTTTAGAAAATTAAAAACAGATAAAGGTACTGAATTCACGAACGAATTATTAGTAAATATATGCAAAATGTTGAACATAGATAAAACCACATCAACACCATATCATCATGAAACGTTAGGAACAGTAGAAAGAAACCATAGAGTTTTAAACGATTTTCTAATGACAATGGACGGAAAAGACAACTGGGATGAATTGTTACCTTATTATACATATTCATATAATACAACTCCGCATAGCATAACGCAATACACACCATTTGAATTAGTATATGGAAAATTATGTACCTTACCATGTGAAATTGCAAACAATGAAGAAAAATTTTATAATTTAGAAAACTATATTAATGAATTTAAAATTAAATTAAAATATGCACATATGAAAGCAAAAGAAAATGTATTAGAAAATAAGCAAAATACGTTAAAAAAGCAAAAATATATTAATAAAGCTAATTTTAAAATAGGAGATTATGTATATAATTAAGAAAAACAACTTCATTTGCTTTCCAAATGTAGACTGAACTTTATTTTTCAATTCTTTTCAAACTTTACAAACTAAGCTCTTAATATCTAAGTCAGCATAAAGTTGTTGACGCTTGGTTTGTTTTGCCGTTATCGAATGTATTCTACATAAGCGTAAGATTGCTGACGTTTGGCCTTTTTTTAAGCGTGGGATAGCAGCTGCTGAACGGAAGCAGACTTTGCTTATGTTGAATATATTCGATAGAGTTTGTTTATTTTGTTATTGCATAACTCCTCCAACCCTTGGAATATTTGCACTCCTTGCAAATGGATTGGGATTTTTACATGACTTATTTTTTATTATTACTGTGTTTTGTTTTTTATTCTTACAGGTTTTTGTCTTATAGATAATAATAAAAATAATCATTAGCGATAAAATTATTACAATTGTCGAACCCGTAGTAGTTTTATTTTGGAATTCAATGTATTTAATTAATTCTCTATTTTTAATATTATCGATGTGGAGTTGTTCCAAAGTAAAGTTATTAATTATTTTGGTAAAGTTAACATGAATTACTGGCATAAGTATACTACTAGTAAAATTCTCAATACGGTTTTCAAACATAAGCTCATTTAGTAGCAATCTACATTCACTGAATTTTATAATGTTGTTGTTTTTGATTAATATGTCTTCTTCAATACAGTTTTGATCGATTTTAGTTAGTTCCAAATTTTTTGTTACAATTAAACCTTCATTTAGCTCTTCAAGTGAGGATACATTGTTATTCTTTAATTTACATACATTACTTAGCTTTAGGACATTTTTTAGACAATCATTATTATGAATTTTTAAAGATTTTTTTGTAATTACATTCTCTTCACTAAGATAAACTTTGTTTTGTTGAGTTATTACTCTAGCAATTTCATGATCTAACTCTTCTTTATTTTCATTTGGAATTGGAATAATTAATGCGTTATAATAAATTTCAGTAGTAAAGTTTGGTATACTGATGCAAAATATAAGCGCGTTTCCAAAGTACAGTACGTTTGACTTAATGAATCTTAGTTTGTCAATAGTTATGTTAAATTTATTCTTTTCTTGATCAGTCATTATGTCATGTGGGAGCACGTTGAGCTTGCTCATTAAAATAGTATCCATTATTTTGTCTAATTGCCTGTTTATAAGTATTAAGTCTGGGTAAATCTGAAAAATAAATTTGGATTTCTCCGCAAAGCTAAGGACTTTGTTCGTCATAATAGTTAGATTTCCAAGAAATTCGTTTAGTTTTACCTGTTGCTTGTTAACGTGTTCGGTCACTTGTTTTAAGTTTTTTATTAGATCATTATTAATTATAACTTGTTTGTTGATTTGATCAGTCATTTGTCTTGAGTTTTTATCTAAGTTCTGCAAATGGCTGTAAATTTCTTCGGCGTCATCATTGTCCATTGTCCCGTATAAAAATTTTATAGCTTTCCCAGCAATATTAAATAATCCTCTTTTACCACGCTTTTCCGTATGGGTAACAGGGATGATTGTATTTAAAGTATTATTTGCTAGCACTAATTCTCTAGTCAAAAAGTCAAAGTCATTGCTGTTGGGCATGTTTAACTGTTGAATGTTGTTTTCAAGTGTCTTAAGTATGTTACTGTATTCGCTTAGTTCGACTATGTGCAAAATCTTGGTATAGTTTTCTACTATTATTTTCTGTTCTAATCTGAGTACTGTAAATCCATACTTGTTGTCCACTGGCAATATCTCAATGAATTTTCCCAGAGTCAGGGGAAAAATTAAAAAGAGAAGAAACATCTGAAAAAGAGCAAATAAATTAATTTGTTTGGTAGTTGTACTTCCTTTTAAGTTGATTTGCATAATATCTAGTGTTCCGTTTCGTACTAGTGTCTATAATGTAGTTTCCATCTCGTTTATAGTTAACAAGTTTTTTGTATTTGGGTGTATTCTTCCCTATGGCCCTATTCTGAACTATATTTCCTACCAATTCAAAATTACTTCTACGATTATCGTTTGTTCGCGTTCGCTTTTCTTCCTCAAACCGTTGTGCTAGATTGCTAATCTGATCACTAGTTAGATTGTTTTCAATAAAATCGATAGGTCGCATTTTCGTAGTTGAGTGAATGGTGTTATTGTATACGGTGATTATCTTAAAAATTTTATCATCTATGCTGTCTGTACATTTTTCGACTTCCAAAATCCTTAGATGTTCATTAAGAGTACCATGAAGCCGCTCTATATCTGAATTTCCTGTCTTATTATGAGCTGTTGTCGCATGGGAAATAATGGAATTTTCTTTAAGAAATAGCTCTACAGAGTTATGGAGGATGCACCTTTCGTTATCGAAAACTAGCTTTTTCATCTTACCGAGAAACCGGATGCGTTCCTTTAGCGTGTAAAGTATTGATACCCATGTTCGATCCTTTAATTTGTGCGCGGTTGCGTATTTACTGAACTTATCTATAGTTGTTAAATACATTATATTTCTGTAAGGAAACCATATGTCGATGTGGACAATATCATTAAAGTTACTTGGCGTTTCCGTTATTTTCAATGGAATTTTAACTGGGTGGCGGTCATGTTTTGCTAGTGAGCATGTCTCACAATTATTTACAAATTTTGTTATTAATTTTATTAAGTTTGGGTAGTAATATTTCACTTTTAATTCATTAAAAACTTCTTGAATTCCTCTATGATTTTTCTTGTAGTGCTCTTCTTTTATCAGGGATAAAATTTGCTCGTCATCGGTTATGTCTATTAGTTTAATATTGGACTTTAATAGTTTTAAATTAACATTTCTTGAGAAAAATTGGACAAAAATATCTTGCACCCGTATAAAAAGTTGGTCATCTTCGCAGTAGATGCACATTGTGCCTTTATCTTTCAAAACCTTTTGTAAGATTACTTTTAAATTACTTTTTTCGTTTACAGTGATATAGTTGTGAGATTTTGCGTTCACGGTTTTCGTTAGAATTTTTTCTATGTTTCCCTTTTGTATGTAAATTTGATTTCTATAAATGTTTATAGGTTTTTCTGTAATATGAATGTAATCTATGTCGTCTTCCGCTGCACTATGTATTGTTGCGTCCGTAGAATTAATCTCAACATTATCACCTTCTGAATCCTCTGAGTTGAACAAAATGGCGTCAACGACTTTTCCATCATTACCATGATTATCTATTCTACTTAACCCGTCTGCAACTTGATTCGTTTTACCCTTGATATAGGTTATGTCGAAGTCATATTCGTTTAACATGATCTTCCAGCGTTGTAATTTCAGATTTGGCTCTTTTATGTTATGTAACCATATCAGCGGTTTATGATCGGTACAGATGGTAAACTTCCTTCCGTATAAATACGTTCTAAAGTATTTTACTGACCATATAATGGCGAGAAGTTCCTTTTCAATAGGCGAGTACCTTTTTTCATGTTCGTTAAGTGTTCGCGATGCGTAGCATACTGGGTGGCCATTTTGGCTTAGTACGGCCCCAATAGCAAAGTTCGACGCGTCCGTTGTCAGTGTAAATTTCTTTTCGAAATCAGGACACTTCAGTATTGGTTCGGTAACTAAAAGCGTTTTCAATTTATTAAATGCAGATAGAAATTCAGGATCGCATTTATTTATTTTTGAATCTTTTTTCAAATATTTAATTAAAGGATATGCCACCTTGGCGTAATCCTTAATAAACTTCCGATAAAACCCGGTGATACCTAGAAATTGTTTGATTTCCCTAACTGAGGAAGGCACTTTAATTTTTTGTATTGCCTCAATCTTTGTATTGTCGGGTTTAATTCCGTCCATGGTAACTACATGGCCTAAAAATTTTGTCGTTTGTGCTGCAAAATTGCACTTATCAACCTGAATTTTGAGATTTTTCTCTCTAAGTTTTTTCAAAATTTTAGAAATGGCTACCAAGTGTTCTTCGAAACTTGTTGAAAATATAAGAATGTCGTCCATGTAGACCACACATATCTTATTTATGTAGGGTTCCAGAATACAATTCATCAACCTTTGAAACGTTGATGGGGCATTTTTGAGCCCAAACGGCATTCTTAAGAACTCATAATGTCCACTGGATGTGGAGAAAGCTGTTTTATGGCTATCTTCAGGTGAAACCTCTATCTGGTGAAAACCTTTCGCCAGATCTAGAGTTGAAAAATAGTTGCACTTTCCAAGCTTATCGAAGAGTTCTTCCATATTTGGTATGGGAAACCTGTCGTCTACAGTTTGCTCGTTTAGCTTCCTGTAGTCTACTACAAGCCTCCATTTTTGTTGTCCAAATGAGTCTACTTTTTTTGGAACAACCCAAATGGGTGCGTTGTAAGGGCTATTACTTGGTTTTATTATTCCTTGATTCAACATTTCTTTGATTTGTCGATCTACCTCGCGTCTATGAACTTCGGGGTATCTATAACATTTAGCGTAAACCGGAATATCATTTTTCGTGAGGATTTTGTGTTTAATCTCGTTAGTCATAGAAAGGTTATCACCCTCCCTAAAAAATACGTCCTTGAATGAGTTCAATAAATTTTTAAGCTTATTCGTGTCTTTTCCATTTAAGTGTCGAGCAAAGGTTTCTACTGGCATTTCGTTAAAATATATCTCTTGATTAAAAACAAACTCGTTATTTTTAATATTTCTATCATAATCTTCTTCTTCTTTATTAAGATAAATTCGGTTTTCTGCGTTTCGTGTTTTAAGTAGTCGGTTTTTATAGTCAATAACCGATTCAAGTTTGTCTAGAATGTTGTTACCTATGATTCCATCGAAGTCATTATGGAAATTGTGTTCTAAAAATTCTACTTTATAACTCTTGGCTTCTTTGAATTCATTAAAAATAGGGATACTGTAACATATATGTGTTCTAATCTCACAATTCAAAGCTTTAAGTGATTTACTTGGAATTGGAACTTCCCATTTTTTGTTACAAATATGAGGATTTATAATACTTTGTTCAGCACCACTATCGATAATAAACTTCATATTGCGTATATCGTTTTTTATTACTATATAAGGTAGTTGTTTTCTGCACTTGACCGAAAATTTGTCTGATTTCTGTGTGTACGTGGATTTTCGAAGCCCTGTTGTGTTTGGTTATTACCATCTAATTCGTTTACTGATATATCCATTTGCTCCACGACATTGTTTGAATGGTTTGCTCTACGATTACTACTGTTAAAATTCCTCGATTGGAAACTATTGGCTCCGTATCTTGGTGCGTTATTCCTATTAAAACTACTATTTCCTTCGTAGTTGTTAAATGTATAAGAATTTCGATTTTGGTCTGAGTTAGAGGGTCTATTTCTTTCATAACTATTTGTCGTATTAAAATGTCTAGGTTGGCCTCCGCTAGGGTACCTGTTCCTTCCGTAGTGATTTGTCGCATGATCCGTGTTGGAAAACCTGTTCCTTTCGTCCTGTTGTCGAAAAAAAGTGTTATTACTACTCGTATTTTTTTGTTTGTTTACGTTAGAGCTAGTCTTATTGTCATTAACTAAATTGTTACCTCTTGGTTTTGTATGACACAAATAGTTAAATCGCGCTAATAAGTCGTAAGCATCTTCCATGCATTCTGGATTTTGACATCCAATTAGATTTTTTGCTAAAGGAGGAAGACCCTCTACAAAATGTTTCATTGCTAGTCTTTTTATAGCAGCTATTTCATATGAGGTATTGTCCTCATTTAAATTTATTGAGTTTATAATTCTTGCCAACAGTGAATTTATTTTATTATAGAAATCTTCTACAGTATAGGTGCATCTAGACACCATTAGCTCATCTAACAGTTCTGATGTCGGCTCTCTTTCCCCATGGCTTTTAATTAACGCCCGCTTAAGGTCAGGCCAAGATTCTAATGTGCCTTGCCTTATCAAAGTTTCCTTGGCTTTCCCTACAATTTTGTCGGAAATGTAGCCTAGAACCACTAACTTGAAATCATTGCTTAGAGTTTCGATCATTGGTATCATTGCTTCAATTCTAGTTATAAAGCTACTTAAGTAAAATTTGTTTCCATCAAATGGAGTCATAAAGCTAATGCTTTTTGCAATGTATTGTAACGTGTTTTGTACTTCAGAATTCATTGTTATCAATTTATTTTTTTTTTTTTTTTTTTTTTTTTTTTGTGTTCACTAAGAATAACTTATTCTATGCCTTTAATTCGAACTTAAATCTTGTACTGCAACTCAATGGCTCCTCTCCGCATTAAATTGGATGCTGTTTTGTGTTGTTGTGGTTGTTTTCTAAATTTGGATGATGTTTTAATTCTCGTTGAAACTTGTTTGTAGAAGTTGTTTTGTTTTTTTTTTTTTTTTTTTCTCAAATGATCGAAAAGTTTTCCAGGGTTATTTGTTAAAGTATTTTCGTTACTGATTAATACTTCTCACAATTATTACAGTAATACTGCACTGGTTTAAAGATGACTAAAATTCTTCGAATGTTTGTCTTTCGCTTGCGTTTTGATTTGTTCTAACGATCGCTGCATTAACACTGCGTCGATTTAATTCACAATATTCCAGGAAAGTAAACAATTTAACTGCTTAACTGGATTTTTTCTTTGACCATTTCTGCACTACAACTGCATTAAAAAATGCCATTACTCAATTGTCTTAGTTACAATATAACTGCACTAATTTTATGGCCGAATACCGACTGCGCCAATTAAGAAAAACAACTTCATTTGCTTTCCAAATGTAGACTGAACTTTATTTTTCAATTCTTTTCAAACTTTACAAACTAAGCTCTTAATATCTAAGTCAGCATAAAGTTGTTGACGCTTGGTTTCTTTTGCCGTTATCGAATGTATTCTACATAAGCGTGAGATTGCTGACGTTTGGCCTTTTTTTAAGCGTGGGATAGCAGCTGCTGAACGGAAGCAGACTTTGCTTATGTTGAATATATTCGATAGAGTTTGTTTATTTTGTTATTGCATAACTATATTTAAAAGTAGAGAATAAGAAAAAATTAGAGAAACCTTTCAAAGGCCCTTTTGAAATTATATCTCAAAATGGACCTAACAGTACTATTAAAATAGATAATAGAGAAAAAGAAGTACATAATAACAACTTAATAAAAGCTAGAAATATGTAGAATCTTAATATTATCAATTATCATAAAATAATTTTGTCATTTAAAAATAACAAAATCATTTTTTTTTAAAGGGTGAGGGTGTTGTGTGTACACAACCAAATTAAACAAATAAACAAATAAAACAAAACAATAAAACAAATTTAGACCACCTTGTCTCAAAATATGAAATGCTGAGCACATGTGAATGTAATCTGATCTAATTTGGCGACGACAAAAATAGTGACAATTAAAGAAGAATGATTCATAAATTACAAATTTGGTTTAGCGCGAGCGTTCACTTATGTTGGAAATAAAAAAGACAAGATCATATTGCAGTGTGCACATGGTCAGCATGTGAGGGAATGTGTCGATATGCATAATCATGAGTAACATGTTAAAGTAGCGCATCTGATGAAACGATTAATTTCTAAATTGGAATTTCTTAATTCTGAGAAGCCAATATAGAATCAATCAGAGTAAAAAGGAAGCATTGTGATTTTTAATATGTGACTTGAGAAAATGCAAGTCTTAACTTTGTTTATGATTGGTTACAAAAATATAATTGGAAGAATAACTGGAAATGGGGTGTGTCTTAGATATAAGAACATGTTGTAAATTTAGTATTTAAGCAAGCAAATTTGAAAAATAAAGGAAGTTATTGAGTTAAGCGAAAGCTGTCTTTTTAATTTCGAATATAATCAGAGCGGCCTTGAGGCCTTAGTTATCAGCGTGGCTCGCTTAAAAGCCAAAATATAATAGGGAAATTATCTATAAAGTAAAAAGTCAGCCGTTTGTTCCCAGTGATGTGATTATTGACGATTTATCGTCATTTTGACGTTTTTTGGCTTCAATTATGACTTGACGTTTTTCATTAATTTTAATGGCAAAAATTACGTTTTTTGATTGACTCGTTTTATATATTACTGTTAAAAATGCCTTATAAATACCTTTATCGCTGAGCATAATCTCGCCTTTAACCTGGCTGATCATTTAGTAAAAATGGAGAGAACCTCATTCGCTGACTCTAAAATTTCTGTTGAAATTCATTCGAACCGGACGTAGTCAACGTGTTTGGTAAAGAACGTTTTAGGAGCTTAACAATTCGAAAATATCATACGATTGTTACAAAATAATAAATTTTCAATCTGTGCCGACGAGTCTACAGATATATCATGTACAAAAATTTTAAGTATTGTTGCCAGAACATCAATAGACTTCAAAGTCTGTGACTTTTTACTTGATCTTGTCGAAGTGGAATCAGCTAGTGCCAACAGTCTTTATAATTCTATAAGAAAAGTTTTGTTTGAAAATGGTATAGACTATAAACAAAACTTAATTGGTTTCGCGGCTGATGGTGCGAATAACATGACTGGTCAGAACCATTCGGTTGCATCTCTTTTAAAAAATGACTGTAAAAATCTTGTAATTTTTAAATGTATTTGCCATTCCTTTGCCTTATGCTCCTCATACGCGTGTTTGAAACTTCCATCGAG
Organism: Pherbina coryleti; assembly: GCA_943735915.1. Lineage (NCBI taxonomy): Eukaryota > Metazoa > Arthropoda > Insecta > Diptera > Sciomyzidae > Pherbina > Pherbina coryleti. The sequence continues at coordinate 115,909,838 of OX030948.1, read as the reverse complement.
TGTCGAATCTATGGTAAGAGACATTTACAATTATATTCAAAACAGCCCAAAGAGAAGTTCACAATTTGCAGAAATTTTAACATTATTAGAAGAAAAACCAATTAAACTTTTGCAGCCAAGTCAAACCCGCTGGCTATCATTAGAAATTGTTGTGAATCGTATATTTACTTTGTATGAGCCTCTCAAAATTTATTTTGGATTTGCAGTAAACTCAGATAACATTGACAACGCTAAAATTATTCTTAAAAATTTACAAAATCCAATGAATTTACTATATCTTCATTTTCTAAAATATATTTTGCCTAAAAATAATCTTTTAAATAAACTTTTCCAAAGCGAAAAGCCACAAGTACATAAAATGTATGATGAGGTTAGTCGTCTTGTACGAACAATTCTAGACAATTTTATTAAGCCCGAGTGCTTAAAGCAAAATTATATTGATAGCATAAATGTTAATCTTTCTTCTAATATTATTAATTTAGAGCAGCTATATTTGGGTGTCGAGGTTAAATTAAAATTAGAGGAATTATCCAATTCGTTAAATCCAATTGAGATACTAACATATAAAAATAATTGTATTTCTTTTTACATAGAATTGTGCAATCAGTTTTTTAAACGCTTTGATTTTAAAAGCAACATTTTGAAATCTCTTGCTCTCATTGATCCAAAAAAAAAAAAGTAAAAAAGGTGAAATTGTTTTCTTAACCGATTTGTTGAAACTATTCCCTAATATTATTTCCGAAAACGGCCTTCAAAGCCTTGATTCTGAGTTTCACGAAGTTCGAAATTTAGATTTTAATAATCTTTTTACTGATTTCAAAGAATAACTAGAAATTGAAAGTTTCTGGAAAACAGTTTGTTCTGTCAGAAGAGGGGACAAATCTTTGCCGTTTCCCCTTTTGGGAAAATTCATTTTTAACATTTTAAGTTCACCTAATTCCTCAGCAAACGTTGAACGCACGTTTTCTCAAATCAATATGAACAAAACAAAAATCAGAAACCGTTTGTGCACTGAAACCTTGAAAGGTATTTGATATACCAAAGATTATTTAAGATTAAACAATTCGTCTTGTCGCGATTTAGAAATAACAAAACAATTAATAAAAAAATACAATTATAAAGACTTATACAAATAAGAAATTACTATATTGCTATACTATTGTACCTTAAGGTTAAATTTCTCGTTTGACAAAAAGGACTTAAGGGCCTCTGGGAGTTTTTCGAAAAAAAAAATATTAATTTTTAATATGTTATTTTTTAAGCTACATTTTATTTTAGACCAAAATTTATTTTACACTATTAAAGATGAACTATTCAAGATTTATCCCTAACATTTTGGTCCAAAAATATTCGTCGATGAGGTAAAAAACCGCAATGCCTCGAAAGGTCCTTAAATTTGTGGTGAGCAAGATATCTGGAGTATGATTCATCTGAAAAAAAAATAACATTTTTTCGCTTTAGTAAGGAGTTTTTGAGCGTTTGATGGTTGATTTTTGCAAAACATTAATTTTTGACAAAATAATATTTTTTGCTTAGAAAGAAAATATTTATTTTGAATGCACAAAATTTAGGACGTTTTAGGTAATAAATCAAAAGATATGTATCCAAAAAAAAAAAAATAGAACGATTAAACGCCCAAGAACTCTTTATTAAACCGAAAAAAATTTCAATTTTTTTTTCAGATGAATCATACTCCAGATATCTTGCTCACTACAAATTTAAGGACCTGTCGAGGTATTGCGGTTTTCTACCTCATCGACGAATATTTTTGGACCAAAATAACAGGGATAAATCTTGAATAGTTTATAATTTAATAAATAAATTATAAAATATATATAAATAAATAAAATAAACATACGTACATACATACATACATCAAGTCGGATTGATTCTCATTCTCATCAAAAAAATCCTCAACATGCTAAAGGTGGTCAGTAAATCCCCTTTTAACAAAACTGTGTTTGATTAATTCACCACATCAAAACTAATTTGAACATATTAGAATGTACTTCGGTCCATTTAGCTTTCAGCACAGCAAAGTATGTATGTATATGTATTTGTTTGTTTGTTTTGTTATGTTGTGCTTGCTGAGAACAAAAAGAGTATAGTAGAGAGCAACATGCAGTTTATTGAGGCTCTCGCAGCACAAACGTATGAAAAGATAACCATGGTATAATAATACATGGTAGCATTGACAGTTGCTTGGGAAATCATATACTGTCAAAAAATATACTCAAAAAGAGAGCGCTCACAATCCGCCATTGAAAACACAAGCAATGTTGAAAACGTTGAAGTGAAAAAAAACAACAACCACAGCAGCTGCTGATGTATTTCCACAAAAAGCTGTTTTTGACAATTTATGTTTTCCTGTTGAAGAGAAAATAAGCAGTTGTCAATGCTACCATGTATTATTATACCATGAAGATAACGATCAAGCAATGCATGGCACTGTTGCCAGATTGGGCGATTTATCGCCAATTGGGCGCTTTTTTTCTTGTTTTTGCGCTTAAATTTTTTGGAAATCGCCTGGCGATTTTTTGGGCGATTTTTGTGAAAACCACGCTTTTTTATAAACTCATCTAATGTGTGTGGGAAAAATGTTTGGCAATATTTGTAAGTTGGCATTCATCTTTCTTTCCTTGCCACATTCTATTGCATTTTTGGAACGTATTTTCTCCGTCAACAGAATGAAATCAGATATGCTAACTTCAATCATTCGAGTAAAATGCTTCATGAAGGCTAAAAACTTTTGCAAGTCGCTGCCAAAATCCGATGATATGATTTCAAAAATAAATAAATCAATGAATGAACTAAACAATACTTCGAGAATTGACAAAACGGAGGAAGAGTCTAATATGGCTGAAGTATTTAATAGAATGGAACTACGTTTTTTGTAAAAAGTTTTTATTTTTCAAGTTGCATATTGAAAAATTCTAAATAGTCTCTAAAAAAATGTTCTTTAACAATCAAAATTCTCGTATAAAATGAAGTATCTTTTTTATAATTTTTTACAGATCTCAATATTTTTTCAATAAATATGAAAATAAGAACTTGTATACATATATATAATACTATCAACAGCTCTCAATATTATTTGAAAAAAATTTACATAATTTTTTGTTTTTTCTAATATAATAAATTTCTTAAGAAAAATGCGATTTTGGCGATTTTTTTTTCATTTGGCGATTTTGGGTAATATTTTTTTTAAATCTCGCGCTTTTCTCAAAAAAGTTCTGGCAACACTGATGCATGGCATTCTTTATGATTTTTTGAAAAACTGAACACTTTAATTAAAGATACTTATTATTGAAATTTCGTAAAGATAATACCCAATGATCCTTTTGCAGCACAAATGTGATATTTAAAAAATTATTTCATAAAAATTGGACCATAGATATAGATATAGATCTAGATATAGATATAGATATAGATATAGATATAGATATAGATATAGATATAGACATAGATATAGATATAGATATAGATAGATAACTTAATTTTATTATAGTTATTTTACTTAAAATTATTAGAAGTTCTACATTAAAAATCCTTACAGAATTGATAGCATTCATGTAAACAAGTATTTAGTTATCTTCTCACACAAAATATGTATTTTTTCGCACGAACGAAAATCTCGCACGAACTGTTTATAATTTAGTTTTATAATTGGGTTGCATAAAACTAATTGTACTATAGTTATCAATAAAATAAAAATAAAATAAAAAACTTTGTAATTTAGTTTGTATGGTTAGTGTCGGCAAATATACTAAAAATGGGTTGCCACACCCCCTTTTACCGCCCACTAATCAATAAAAATGCTATCTATATCAGACGGCTTTAGTCGTATTAGACTGAAATTTGGTAATTTAGTTTGTATGCTTACTTTCGGCAACTGTTCTAAAAATGGGCTGCCACACCCCCTTCAACGCCCACAAATCAACGAAATACTTTATTTCAGACGGTTTTAGTCGTATAAGACTAAAATTTGGTAATATAGTTTGCAGGCTTACTGTCGGCAAATATACGAAAAATGGGTTGCCACACCCTCTTTTACCGCCCACAAATCAATAAAAAAGATTTATTTCAGACAGTTTTAGTCGAATTAGATTAAAATTTAGTAATTTAGTTTGCATGCTTACAGTCGGCAACTGTACTAAAACTGGGTAATGTCCATCTACTAGAAAACTGGGATGGGTATGTAATAAGGGGATGTGGCTCCGAACATACAAAAAAAATTTTTAATATCGAATAGCTTTGGAAGTAAAAGTAACATTACTTACATACAAACTCAAAATGGAGTTACTATTTGGTGATGTCATGCTACTGGGAAACTGAAATGGGCAGTGGAAAATGACAGTGGTGTCAAACTATGGGTCGAAGAAAAGTTTTGAATATAATTATTATGTTCCGATATGGTTGCTGGGTGCAGCAATGCGCGCCAGGAAATAAACTAGTGTTTCAATAAAATTTATACTCAGGCGTGGATAATGTTAATACGCGTTATTTCCCTTAGTGTGCCTTAGAGAAGAAAGGTGTCTACACAAAGAGTTTCGTTTTAGTTCAACCATAGCTGTTTAAACAGATTTGCTTCGGCAGAATTGTATACTTTTGTGTTATCATATTTTTTCGGCACATCCACCACCGTGACATCAATTCCTCTAGAGGACAAGGCTGCAGCCATCTCTGCGTACACATGCGAGTTCTTCCTTGAGCTGCGCACTCGGAATTGGAATAATTTTTGCCTTTGGAATATCTGATTCCCGAGATGTAAAATCTTATATTAATTTTTTTGAGAAAGTTAAAAAATTGCATTCAAGTATGCATTTCTCAAAAATAGGAAAATTCTTATGCAAAAATGATGATTATTATTAATTCGCAAAATTTAAGGAAAACGTTGACACTATAACTAATACCACCAATATTTAGACTATTGGGTAACAATTAAAAGTTCTGTACCAGCTTGATTACAACTTTAGCTTCGAATATCCTTCACACAGGACACTGTGGATAAAAATCGCGAGTGACATCGTGTTTAGCAATATATTGTTAGTTTAAACATATACCTACTTTTGCTTTCAGACATACGTAGTGTCTTTTATAAAAGTCAAAGCATTTTAAGATCGTTATTTTTTACTGTTTTCCTCAAAAACAACTTTGTCCTTGCGGGCCAGGAGGACACCCTTTTTTTTCCTTAAAATTTTTTTTTGGGTGATCTTTACAACCCCATGCAATTTTTGAGACCTCTTAGAATACGATCTAAATTTTTCGATATGCCCTAATGTACACTTTTAAAATTTTTCGTGTAAATTCGCGACCACTCGTGAAAAGTGCACATTTTTGTGTAATTCAAACTCAAGATTTACACACAAAAATGTTTCAATTTACACAATAGTCTACGCCCTTTCGGTTTAAAATTAAGGGTGGAAACGCAGTCAGACCTGTTTTGTTTTTTCAAAATTTTTTTTTGCATTTTCTTAAAGCCTTAAGTCTCAAGAATATGTGGTGAAAATTTCAAGTCGATATCTCAAAAATAACAAAGTATAGTATTAAGAAAAAAAAAACTAAAAATACTCTTGAATGTGGATATTTTTAGGAATAAAAACCCTCATTTAAAAATATCCCATAGGTTTCCTTAAAAAAATTCACAAACATTACCTTTTTTTCGGCCTCTGGCTGCATTTCCCCCCTTAAATGACTTTTAAACCTTACCAGCTTTATTCATAAACACATTTTAGAGGCAGTGTAACTTTAAACGGGCTTTAAACAAGAAAACGTTATTCATAAACATTTTTCGCAGTTGTTTAAGAGCTGCGTAATTTCAACGCCGAAATTGGCGCTTAAAGGCTGCATAAATACAACCATGTTCTTTGTTTGTCTTTTCGTTTAATATCAAGGACATTCTCCATATGCGCCCTCTGCAGCATTTTTTTATGCGGCGGTCATTGCAAATCCATAGAAATTCTTAATTTTTGTAGAGATTTTTTGTAGTTCAGATACAAACTTTACAAACGTGAGCAATGAATGAAAAAATGTTTATGAATAACAAGTTAAGCAAGGTTGCGTAGAGGCTGCATAAAGCCTTAAACAGTGCGTAACTAAACAAGTGTCGAACGGTTGTTTAAGGAAATTTATTGAATAAGGCTGTACGTGTTTAAATTGAGACACAATTTCAACATTTAATGCTTGTTATTAACCTTTGCTTGAGCACTACCCACTAGGGTTGCTTTTTGATTCCTAGCTCAGTGCTATTCAAAATTGCAACACAAATCTTTCGAAATTTGCAGTAAATTTTGATATTAAGTTATTTACTTTTTGCAAATTACACTGTGCAACAGTGAACAAAATAACAGCGTGCCACTATATAGGATCGATACTATCATCAGTGGTAAGTATAACCCTAGCGCGGTTTCGCGAGTTTGGCGCCCGTTTCATTTTTATGGCCCATTTTATATAGTGGGTTTTAGTGATTTTGCCAAAAAAAGGTATTATCAGTTTTTCTTCAATAACTCCGTCAGAAATAGATATATCGGTTTATTGTCTTTGGCAAAGTTTTAGCTCACAATCCAATAAACAAACATATAAGCAGAACATACTCATCAGATCATTTTTTAGGTGAAAAATATTAATTTTTTAGGTGAAAAATATTAATTTTTTGGGCTGTTTTCGCAATTTTTCGATGATAACTCCTAAACTAAGCAAATTTTTATCCACATATCTTCTACAATATTGTAGCAAAAAAAAAATTAATCAACTTTTGTGAATATACTTATATAATCTGAACAGGTCAACAGTACTCAAAAAGCTCAAAAACACCATGTTTTTTATTTAACCCATTTCTTGCCATGGTTGCGTTTACGCAACACCAACTTTAATTTGAAATAATAATGTGCTATAGAATAAAAACCATGTCGCTATTGCTGTAGGCCTAAAGGTTGACATGTTGCTAATATATAAATGGAAACAAAAATAATAATCCAAACGTGGAAAGGGGGTTAGGGAGGTCTTGGAAAAGTCCAAAAAAAGTATATTTTTTAGAAAATTAGTTAAAAATATTTATATTTATTATAATATTAACATTTGTCTAAAATATTGTAGTCAATAGACCAACCTAACAGTCACACTCCATAATGACCGAAAATGTATACCTTACATGTCTTGGTGGCCACTTACGTGATGGCGTTGCGTATACGCAACATTGGCCGTTAACTGACATAGTTTTTTTCCAAATTTTCAATTTATTTGTTGTTGCGAGTTAGGTTGTTCTTATTATGATACAATTATGACTTCCGGAATACTGTTCTATGATGGGATCTGTATTGGTCTGTTCAACCGGAATTTGGTGTGAAAATAGTTAGGATGTCGTTAGCCATAAAAAAATATTTTCATTTGACAGAAAACGACAACATTGATACGGCTGATCGATTTGCAAAAGTTATGCTCCTTTTGACAATGCTAAATGAGAGATATATGCAATAGGGTTTATTTGCGACTTATTCAAGTATCGACAAGCAAACAATCCCATATTTTGGAAGGCATTCATGTAATGTTGTTAATCCGCGGAAAGCCTATCAGTCTCGGGTGCAAATATTGGTGCTTGTGTTCTTAGGATGGCTATCTGTTTTGTTTGAGGTGCTTCAGTAGCGCATAACAGGGATATTGGTCATGGAGCATCGGTTTTATTGAATTCGCTGTGAAATTTTGGGAATCCTGAGCACTATTCAGTTCATTTTTATTAGTTCTTTGCATCTTACTATCCGATGTGCTTACTAACTAAGCGACGTTTTCGTGGGACGGGGGCAATCCGAAAAAATGGCATGTGTGGTGCGGGTTCCAATTTGAAAGGTGGAAACAGTTTAAAAAACTACATGTTCGACGACATGTTGGATGAATCGAATAAAATATTAGTTGCTCGTTGGCAGGACAATGTGGAGGTTACCATTGCTACCAATCACGTTCCTCTCGAGCTAGTAGTAATGGCTCAACGATATGATAGAAATAAGAAGACAAAAATGTTCGTAATGCCTAACGTTATGGCTGAATATAATAAATATATGGACGGCGTCGATCTCCACGATAATGGAGTTGCTACCTATAGAGTTGTGGTTCGAGGGAAGATGTGGTGTTGGCCACTTTGGACGAATACTATTAACAGCACAGTTGTGAATACCTGGAAAATACACGTCATGGTTTGCAAAATAAAAAATAAAAAACCTTTATCACAATTGAATTTTAAAGCAGAAATTGCCCGCCATCTAATGTTCGCTCAACAGCCTGATAACAACTATGATTCCGATTAAATTTCCGGAAATGAAGACCTAGATCCCAACCTGCCTCATCATATGAAATTATATAATTTCAATCAGCCGCATCATATTGTCAATGAAGACAAAAACAAAAAGAGAATGCATTGCAAGGTGTACAAAAGTAATTCCATTTTTCGATGCTTCAAATGTAATGTATCCCTCCACCCACAACAGTGTTTTGAATAAATAAATAAAAAAATGTTAATACATATGAATAAAAATAATAAATATGGATGAAATTTATTCTTCAATTTTCAAAGTAAGATAAGCAAAAAAAAAACAAGTTAGAAATGATCTTCCACTAGTCCCAAATTAAAATACCCCCACGGCCGAACCAAAGTATATTCAAAGTTATAAGCAATCAATAAAGTGTTTATTTGTAAAAACATTTTCGTTATAGTTTTAACAGAAAATATTCGCTATTGTTTTTTGATAAAGTTACTTTGTATGGGAGGTAGGCGTGGTTTTCATCTGATTTGGTTGAATTTCATATTCAGAGTGTATATTAAATAGCAAAGCTCATATGCAACATTTCAAGTTCATATATTCATTTTTTGTGGAATTTTGAGAGATTTTACCGTTTTTATAAAGTCACTTTGTATGGAAGCTAGGCGCGGTTTTCATCCGATTTGGCTCATTTTTGAACTTGACCTTTATTTTTTAGATAAAAGCTTAAATATCGAATTTCGTGATGACAGCTTGAAAATTACGGCTGTAATCGTGATCACAGACAGACAGACGGACAGGTAGACGGACATGGCTAAATCGACTCGGGTGGTGGTGCTGATCAAGAATATATAATTTTAAAAAAATTAATTTTTTTTTTTTCGAAAAACTCCCAGAGGCCCTTAAGTCCTTTTTGTCAAACGAGAAATTTAACCTTAAGGTACAATAGTATAGCAATATAGTAATTTCTTATTTGTATAAGTCTTTATAATTGTATTTTTTTATTAATTGTTTTGTTATTTCTAAATCGCGACAAGACGAATTGTTTAATCTTAAATAATCTTTGGTATATCAAATACCTTTCAAGGTTTCAGTGCACAAACGGTTTCTGATTTTTGTTTTGTTCATATTGATTTGAGAAAACGTGCGTTCAACGTTTGCTGAGGAATTAGGTGAACTTAAAATGTTAAAAATGAATTTTCCCAAAAGGGGAAACGGCAAAGATTTGTCCCCTCTTCTGACAGAACAAACTGTTTTCCAGAAACTTTCAATTTCTAGTTATTCTTTGAAATCAGTAAAAATATTATTAAAATCTAAATTTCGAACTTCGTGAAACTCAGAATCAAGGCTTTGAAGGCCGTTTTCGGAAATAATATTAGGGAATAGTTTCAACAAATCGGTTAAGAAAACAATTTCACCTTTTTTACTTTTTTTTTTTGGATCAATGAGAGCAAGAGATTTCAAAATGTTGCTTTTAAAATCAAAACTTAAAAACACTGATTGCACAATTCTATGTAAAAAGAAATACAATTATTTTTATATGTTAGTATCTCAATTGGATTTAACGAATTGGATAATTCCTCTAATTTTAATTTAACCTCGACACCCAAATATAGCTTCTCTAAATTAATAATATTAGAAGAAAGATTAACATTTATGCTATCAATATAATTTTGCTTTAAGCACTCGGGCTTAATAAAATTGTCTAGAATTGTTCGTACAAGACGACTAACCTCATCATACATTTTATGTACTTGTGGCTTTTCGCTTTGGAAAAGTTTATTTAAAAGATTATTTTTAGGCAAAATATATTTTAGAAAATGAAGATATAGTAAATTCATTGGATTTTGTAAATTTTTAAGAATAATTTTAGCGTTGTCAATGTTATCTGAGTTTACTGCAAATCCAAAATAAATTTTGAGAGGCTCATACAAAGTAAATATACGATTCACAACAATTTCTAATGATAGCCAGCGGGTTTGACTTGGCTGCAAAAGTTTAATTGGTTTTTCTTCTAATAATGTTAAAATTTCTGCAAATTGTGAACTTCTCTTTGGGCTGTTTTGAATATAATTGTAAATGTCTCTTACCATAGATTCGACACTCGATGGAAGTTTCAAACACGCGTATGAGGAGCATAAGGCAAAGGAATGGCAAATACATTTAAAAATTACAAGATTTTTACAGTCATTTTTTAAAAGAGATGCAACCGAATGGTTCTGACCAGTCATGTTATTCGCACCATCAGCCGCGAAACCAATTAAGTTTTGTTTATAGTCTATACCATTTTCAAACAAAACTTTTCTTATAGAATTATAAAGACTGTTGGCACTAGCTGATTCCACTTCGACAAGATCAAGTAAAAAGTCACAGACTTTGAAGTCTATTGATGTTCTGGCAACAATACTTAAAATTTTTGTACATGATATATCTGTAGACTCGTCGGCACAGATTGAAAATTTATTATTTTGTAACAATCGTATGATATTTTCGAATTGTTAAGCTCCTAAAACGTTCTTTACCAAACACGTTGACTACGTCCGGTTCGAATGAATTTCAACAGAAATTTTAGAGTCAGCGAATGAGGTTCTCTCCATTTTTACTAAATGATCAGCCAGGTTAAAGGCGAGATTATGCTCAGCGATAAAGGTATTTATAAGGCATTTTTAACAGTAATATATAAAACGAGTCAATCAAAAAACGTAATTTTTGCCATTAAAATTAATGAAAAACGTCAAGTCATAATTGAAGCCAAAAAACGTCAAAATGACGATAAATCGTCAATAATCACATCACTGGGAACAAACGGCTGACTTTTTACTTTATAGATAATTTCCCTATTATATTTTGGCTTTTAAGCGAGCCACGCTGATAACTAAGGCCTCAAGGCCGCTCTGATTATATTCGAAATTAAAAAGACAGCTTTCGCTTAACTCAATAACTTCCTTTATTTTTCAAATTTGCTTGCTTAAATACTAAATTTACAACATGTTCTTATATCTAAGACACACCCCATTTCCAGTTATTCTTCCAATTATATTTTTGTAACCAATCATAAACAAAGTTAAGACTTGCATTTTCTCAAGTCACATATTAAAAATCACAATGCTTCCTTTTTACTCTGATTGATTCTATATTGGCTTCTCAGAATTAAGAAATTCCAATTTAGAAATTAATCGTTTCATCAGATGCGCTACTTTAACATGTTACTCATGATTATGCATATCGACACATTCCCTCACATGCTGACCATGTGCACACTGCAATATGATCTTGTCTTTTTTATTTCCAACATAAGTGAACGCTCGCGCTAAACCAAATTTGTAATTTATGAATCATTCTTCTTTAATTGTCACTATTTTTGTCGTCGCCAAATTAGATCAGATTACATTCACATGTGCTCAGCATTTCATATTTTGAGACAAGGTGGTCTAAATTTGTTTTATTGTTTTGTTTTATTTGTTTATTTGTTTAATTTGGTTGTGTACACACAACACCCTCACCCTTTAAAAAAAAATGATTTTGTTATTTTTAAATGACAAAATTATTTTATGATAATTGATAATATTAAGATTCTACATATTTCTAGCTTTTATTAAGTTGTTATTATGTACTTCTTTTTCTCTATTATCTATTTTAATAGTACTGTTAGGTCCATTTTGAGATATAATTTCAAAAGGGCCTTTGAAAGGTTTCTCTAATTTTTTCTTATTCTCTACTTTTAAATATACATAATCTCCTATTTTAAAATTAGCTTTATTAATATATTTTTGCTTTTTTAACGTATTTTGCTTATTTTCTAATAAATTTTCTTTTGCTTTCATATGTGCATATTTTAATTTAATTTTAAATTCATTAATATAGTTTTCTAAATTATAAAATTTTTCTTCATTGTTTGCAATTTCACATGGTAAGGTACATAATTTTCCATATACTAATTCAAATGGTGTGTATTGCGTTATGCTATGCGGAGTTGTATTATATGAATATGTATAATAAGGTAACAATTCATCCCAGTTGTCTTTTCCGTCCATTGTCATTAGAAAATCGTTTAAAACTCTATGGTTTCTTTCTACTGTTCCTAACGTTTCATGATGATATGGTGTTGATGTGGTTTTATCTATGTTCAACATTTTGCATATATTTACTAATAATTCGTTCGTGAATTCAGTACCTTTATCTGTTTTTAATTTTCTAAAACAACCATATTTTAGTATGAATCTTTCTACTATTGTTTTTGCAACACTTACTGCATCTTTTGTAAAAAGTGAAAAAGCTTCTACAAATTTTGTTAGTTCACATTGAATAGTAAGTATGTATCTATATGCATTAGATGGTCTAAGCGGACCTACTGTATCTATTGTGACAACATCGAACGATGTGTTTGGTGTTTCTGTTATAGTTAATCTTTCTTTTGTGTACCTAGTGATTTTTACTTGATTACAAATGTCACATTTGTTAATATATTCCTTAACCATTTTATTCATACCTTTCCAAACGTACTTCTGTTTTAGTTTGGCTATGCTTCTTCTTATACCGCAGTGTCCTGCAGTTTTTGTATCGTGATTATCTCTTATTAATTTCTTCATGTCTTCTATTTTCTCAATTCTTTTCGGTGGAGTATATAATATTATGTCTAGACAATTCTCTTTATTATTTTCTTCTAACTCATTAAATATTTGTTTAAACTTGTGCACAGATATATCTTTAAATATTCTATCATTCTTTGCTAGCGCTAATTTCTTCAGCTTTTCATGTTTTGTATAAGATAACAATTTTTTCAAAATCAATTTTAATTCTGATAATGTCTTATGATTGTATCTAACATTTACTATATTATTGAATTTATATATTTCACAAGTGTGGCCTTTATTAATTTCTTTTGCATGTTCACATTTTAACTTCTGCACTCCTCTGGTGTCAGATATTGATATACACTCCCATATATGAAGATGATCAGTCTTCAATGGTGAAGTGTCCGCGGATATTTCATTTACTTCCTTACTTGTTTTCTTATTCTTATTATTTTCATTTACTCCATTAATTGCTTTCTTATTCTTCATTGCTCTCGTTAGTGCACTTATATTATTTACCGGTATCATTTCTTTTAATTTTTCAGAATTTAACTCTATTCTAGATAACGCGTCAGCATTTGTATTCATGCTACCTTGTTTAAATATAATATCGAAATCATAATCCATTAAATCTACTCTTATTCTTGTTAATCTTGAAGATGGGTCCTTATGAGTAAATAAACTAACTAGTGGTCTATGGTCTGTATACACTTTAAATCTTCTTCCATACAAATATGGTCTGAAATGATTTATTCCCCAATGTATTGCTAATAATTCTTTTTCTATTACTGCTTTATTTACCTCATGTTTGTTGAGTGATTTACTCGCAAATGCTATTGGTCTATCACTTCCTATTTCTCCCTGAGAAAGAACAGCTCCTAGTGCATAATTTGAAGCATCAGTTGTCAAGATAAAAGGTTTTGAAAAGTCTGGGTAGCTTAATACTGGTGGTGACATCAGTTTTTGTTTTAAATTTTCAAAAGAATTCTGGCAACTCTGTGACCAGCTAAAAATTACATTCTTCTTTAATAATTGATTTAATGGTTTTGCTATATCAGCAAAATTTTTAATAAAACGTCTGTAATAATTACAGAAAGCTACAAATCTACGTACTTCATCCGCGTCTGTTGGTATTGGATAATTTTCTATTACTTTATATTTGCTAGGATCCGTAGTTACACCTTGATCCGTTATGAGGTGTCCAAGATAAACTACTTCTGGTCTTAAGAAATTGCATTTACCTGGATTCAATTTTAAATTATATTTACGTAATCTTTTAAAAACTTCTATCAAATTTTTATTATGTTCTTTTAAACTTGAGCCAAAAACTATTATATCATCAACATATAAAAATGCTGAGGCTTGCAAACCACTTAGTGCGAGTGAAAGCATTCTCTGAAAACTATTCGTTGAAATTTTTAAACCAAAAGGTAAACGTTTGAATTGAAAATGACCTGAATCAGTCGAAAAAGCTGTTAATGGCCTTGATTTTGGGTGTAGCGGAATTTGATGAAATGAACTTGTCATATCTAATGTTGAGAAAAACTTCGCTTTGCCTAACTTGTCAAGAACATCTTCAAGTCTAGTTAATGGGAATTTGTCATCCACAATTTTTTTATTCAAAGATCTGTAGTCAACTACTAGCCTCCATTTCTTCTCTTCACCCGTGCTCTTCTTCGGAACTATTAACAGAGGTGAATTATATGGACTAACGGAAGGTTCAACTATGTCTTCATCTAATAGCTTATCAACTTGTTTTTTTATTTCCTGTAAATTAGAATGTGGTATTCTATAATTTTTAATGTATACCGGTGACTTATCAACTGTTGTAATTTTTTGTTCATAAAAATTATTTTTCGTTAAAATCTCGCCTTCCATATAAAAAATGTTTTGATAATCACTACAAAGTTCTAATATTGATTCTTTTGCTTGCTTATCTAGATTATCTATCTTAATTTCCTTGAGAATTTTTTGAAACCTATACTCATCTGGTAAGCTGTTCTTATAATGAAATATTTCATAATTTTTCATGTTTTCTGTACCCAGCGTCAAATTTGGTACAAAAATCTCATCCGGTGTTGTATTTAGAAATTGTACATGCTTAACTCCTAGTGCTGGAATTATCGTGTTTGCTACAAACACTCCTTTACTAATTTCTTTACCACAAACTATGCTTTCTTCAACTACATCTATATTCACAGCTATTACTGACTCTGCTCTTGGGGGAATTTTTAAGTTTTTAACAGTTATTATTTGCGTGTTCATTGGTATTACAAACTCTTCTTCATCTGCCGCAATTGTTAGTGTATACGTCTCATAATCTATTTTACAATTATTCTTTATAAGAAAATCTCTACCTAAAATCCCATCTGATAACAAGTTTATATTTTCATCTACTATATGAAATTGATGTGCTAAAATCCTATCCTCCCATTTTAATTTAATATTTGAGCTTCCTAATGAATGTGTTGTTTCACTAGTTATTCCATTTATCTTACATATATCATTATCGTTTATATAATCATTTAAAATGTAATTTTTTAATAAGGAGATGTCTGCTCCAGTATCTACTAGTAACGTTACTATATTATTACCTATCTTAACACTAACATAATTTGATATCTCATTTGATCGAGTTACATTTATAATTCTATATTTTTTATTTTCTCTCCGCTTCTTATGTAAGAGTTCCCCAGTCTCCGGATACCGGGGGCTTCTTAGTTTCCCTGGTTGTTGGTCCTATTGTTATTATTATTGTATCTATGCCCATTATTATTATTCGCTCTACTGTTATTACCTCTAAGATTATTGTGCACACCTCTACTATAGCTATTATTTATATTATTGCCGTAACCTCTATTGTTATTATTATTCTTATTTCTGTCTTGAATGAAATTCCGGTTAAAGTTTCCATTACTAAAATTCTTATTATGAAAATGATTCTGCCTGTTTTGATTAAAATGTCCTCGACCTCTTGGAAATCTGTTAAAATGCATTACTCTACTGTTATTTGTCGTATCGACCTCTGTAGCTACCCTGATTGCATCACCTAATGTTGTTGGGCGAGCTGCCAACACGACTGACTTAAAAGGTTCAACTAACCCATTCTTGAACGTTGTCATTCCTATTTGATCGTTCAGCCTTACTATTAATTCACGGTGCTCTTCACCTTGCTCATTTATCTGCAACTCATTCAATGCTGCTAACAGATTTTCTATCTTAGATGCAAATGCTGTGATTTCCAAATTTCCTTGATACATCTTGGTTAAATCATGATGTAATGTTGAAACTGTCTTTTTCGTTTTGAATGTTTTTTGTAGTATGATTTTTAATGTTTCTAAAGTCTCAGGTTTTGTTTCACTTAGTATTCTGTTTTTTACATTTTCTGATAATTTTGTGGCTAGTATAAACTTAATTAGTGTTTTTTGTTGTGTATCATCTTTTAAAGTATCATGATAAAATTCAATTAACCCTATATAATTGTTTAAATCTCGAAAGTCTCCTTGAAACTCAGGAATCAACTTAGAAGCAGTTACTAAATCAAATGAAGCCATTGTGGTTGTTAAATTTTCCTCTTTTGATTTTAAGAATGATTTTATTTTTTTTGTTATTTGATCAAAATTATGCTTCTCTTGATCCTCAATTATTTGCAGTCTTAAATTTTTTAAGTCAAGTAAAGTCTTTGTTATGAATTCAGTTGTATACGTCCTATTTGGGCTCTTTTTTAACTTCACAAGTATTTGCAAAGCATATTCACTCTCCATTTATATTATTTATGCGCATTTGTTACAAATTATTCTTGATTCTTTTAAATGAAAGCCATTTTTGCCAATTTTCAGTTCGCAAATAGTACATCTGAAGCAATTGAAATGAAAGCTATTTTTCTTGTAAGATAAATATCTTACTTTTCCAATATCAATAATTTTTCGTTTACATTTATAGCAGTGTTCGCTAAAAAGGATTCCAAAACATCCTTGGTAAAAGCATGTTGTAGCAAATTCTGACATTGTTATATCTATAATTACTTTTTTTTTTTTTTTTGTCTTTGATTATATATTTTCAATTACTGATAAAAGTATTTTGTTCTTAACATAATTTTTAAAATAAGAATATATTTTATATAATGCAACAGAAATTATTATTATCAAAAGAGCTGTTATGATAATTACTTTAAACATTCTGAATTCTGTTTATCCTTTTCTGAACGTATGCTTTAAAATATTGATTTATTCGATATGCTATGTATATAAATATGCAAATAATGATTATTGTTGATAGAATGGTTAGTGTTGTCTGCTGAATCTCGGTTTTTGTTACAGCTGATCCTAGATTATTTTCAATGTTCTCATTGATTGTAATGGTTTCCTTGCTCTTCTGGTCAAGCATCGTGAGTTGTCTGTAGACTTCTGTAATATTTGGTATCATGTAGTTCTTCTTTTGCTTTGATCAGTTCAGCTATCAGTTTCTTCTTGTTTTCACCTGACGCCAGATGGATCACGCGGTATAGCTCACCAAGCTTTCTTCTCAAGTTTACTGCTTTGCCTCCTCTCGACTTCTTTCTATGTTTATCCTCTTCTTGCTGTGTCCTTTTGCACTGTCTTTGCTGGTATTGCTCCAGTGTGAGTGGCTTTGGTCCAGCTGTCAATGGTGTCGGAATATATATCTGTGGAACTGTATTGCCTTGCGCTACATGTTCTGGTACATATTCAACTTCTACAAATGTTGCTGGTTGGTTCAACTGCTCGAATAGCTCATCTAACCCTACTCTTGAGTATGACATTAGGCTTTATATTATGTTAGGTTTTATATTTGTCGCAAGAACGGTGTCCGCAGGATCGCCATGTTATAGATAATTTCCCTATTATATTTTGGCTTTTAAGCGAGCCACGCTGATAACTAAGGCCTCAAGGCCGCTCTGATTATATTCGAAATTAAAAAGACAGCTTTCGCTTAACTCAATAACTTCCTTTATTTTTCAAATTTGCTTGCTTAAATACTAAACTTACAACATGTTCTTATATCTAAGACACACCCCATTTCCAGTTATTCTTCCAATTATATTTTTGTAACCAATCATAAACAAAGTTAAGACTTGCATTTTCTCCAGTCACATATTAAAAATCACAATGCTTCCTTTTTACTCTGATTGATTCTATATTGGCTTCTCAGAATTAAGAAATTCCAATTTAGAAATTAATCGTTTCATCAGATGCGCTACTTTAACATGTTACTGTTACTCATGAATATGCATATCGACACATTCCCTCACATGCTGACCATGTGCACACTGCAATATGATCTTGTCTTTTTTATTTCCAACATAAGTGAACGCTCGCGCTAAACCAAATTTGTAATTTATGAATCATTCTTCTTTAATTGTCACTATTTTTGTCGTCGCCAAATTAGATCAGATTACATTCACATGTGCTCAGCATTTCATATTTTGAGACAAGGTGGTCTAAATTTGTTTTATTGTTTTGTCTTATTTGTTTATTTGTTTAATTTGGTTGTGTACACACAACAGTGGTCATCAAACTCTATACAAGCATACTTTGTTTATGTATAAAAGCTCATTGAAAGCTTTGCACTGAAAAAAATACTACGTGAGTCTCAGTCCAGCTTTCATGCAAGACGATGGTTTGCTTGTTTGATTATTCAGTGGCGCCAAAAATTTTCATCTGGTGTATTACAAATCTATGGGAGAGGCGTGAGGGGGAAATATTTTTAAAAATTTTACTATTTACGTATGCTTGCTACTGTTCATAATAACATAATTCATATCGAAGAAACATATTAACATTCACTATTTTATGCACTGTTAAAAAAAATGAGAAAGCTTTAAAATAGTAAAGGTTAATTTCATTATTTAATTTCAATTTTTAAAATTCAATTTTTATTTAGAAGTGTCAATACTAACTATACGAAACTGTGTCTTTTTTTTGCTTTTTTGTTCCTTTTTAATTCTTTAGGTTTTTTTCGTTTTTGATTTAATTTGAATTCATTGTTTGAAAACAATATTTGTTTCTCTAAGCGCTTTTATTTTTCAATTTAATAACATTATTTATTATTTGGAATACTTGGTCTTAGCTTTTGTGATTGGTTTTTTTTTTCTTTATAATTTTTTAAGAATTTTATTTTATTTGTTTCTTAGCGTGGATTATAAAATATTTTTTTTAAAAATTCACACAATGGAGAATTATCCAAGATTCTTATAATTTAATTATCAGCATACAAATTATGGTTTGTTAACGGACTATCTACTATATAAAAATAAGTCGGGTTTTCCTTCCTGACGCTATAACTCCAGAACGCACGAACCGATTTCCACGGTTTTGCATTCGTTGGAAAGGTCTCGGGCTCCGTGAGGTTTATAGCAAAGAGGTTTTTGAAAAAATTCACGGAATATTGTACGAGGGGGCGTGGCACCTCCCATACAACCCAAATCTACGGTAGCGAATAGCTCTGAAGTTATAGGTCACATATCATCGGAATTCGGTGTTCTACCTCAATTTACAATAGCCGTTCTACAAGTAAACTTTTATGGGCGTTGAATGTGGGGCGTGGCACTTTTACAGCAGACCAAATTTTCGGTATAACTTTCAAGCTATAAGTCACACATCAATGAAACGTGGTAGGAGCGTACTATTTAGTCGCGTCCTTTGACTAGCGAAATTGAGCAAGTATAGGCCAAAGGGGTGTGGCACCGCCCATACAATTCAAATTTATGATATCGAATAGCTTTGGAACTAAATGCCGTATAATAATGAAATTCAGTATGGAGTTTCCACTTGGTGATATATTTCTACTATAAAACTGGGATGGGCTTTGGAAAAGGGGGTGTGGCTACTCCCATACACTTAAAATTTTTGATATCAGATAGCTTTGGAACTAAATGTCGTTTAACAACGAAATTCAGTATGGAATTACTATTGGGTGAGATAGAGATAGAGATAGAGATAGAGATAGAGATAGAGATAGAGATAGAGATAGAGATAGAGATAGAGATAGAGATAGAGATAGCGATAGAGATAGCGATAGAGATAGCGATAGAGATAGAGATAGATATAGAGGTAGAGATAGAGATAGAGATAGAGATAGAGATAGAGATAGAGATAGAGATAGAGATAGAGATAGAGATAGAGATAGAGATAGAGATAGAGATAGAGATAGAGATAGAGATAGAGATAGAGATAGAGATAGAGATAGAGATAGAGATAGAGATAGAGATAGAGATAGAGATAGAGATAGAGATAGAGATAGAGATAGAGATAGAGATAGAGATAGAGATAGAGATAGAGATAGAGATAGAGATAGAGATAGAGATAGAGATAGAGATAGAGATAGAGATAGAGATAGAGATAGAGATAGAGATAGAGATAGAGATAGAGATAGAGATAGAGATAGAGATAGAGATAGAGATAGAGATAGAGATAGAGATAGAGATAAGGATAGAGATAGATAGAGATAGAGAAAGAGATAGAGATAGAGATAGAGATAGAGATAGAGATAGAGATAGAGATAGAGATAGAGATAGAGATAGAGATAGAGATAGAGACAGAGATAGAGATAGAGATAGAGATAGAGATAGAGATAGAGATAGAGATAGAGATAGAGATAGAGATAGAGATAGAGATAGAGATAGAGATAGAGATAGAGATAGAGATAGAGATAGAGATAGAGATAGAGATAGAGATAGAGATAGAGATAGAGATAGAGATAGAGATAGAGATAGAGATAGAGATAGAGATAGAGATAGAGATAGAGATAGAGATAGAGATAGAGATAGAGATAGGGATAGAGATAGAGATAGAGATAGAGATAGAGATAGATATAGAGATAGAGATAGAGATAGAGATAGAGATAGAGATAGAGATAGAGATAGAGATAGAGATAGAGATAGAGATAGAGATAGAGATAGAGATAGAGATAGAGATAGATATAGAAATAGAGATTGAGGTTGAGATTGAGATTGAGATTGAGATTGAGATTGAGATTGAGATTGAGATTGAAATTAAGATTGAGATTAAGATTGAGATTAAGATTGAGATTAAGATTGAGATTGAGACTGAGTTTGGGATTAAGATAGAGATAGAAATCATTTCCGCTACGACAGCAACGCGTCGGGTATCAGCTAGAAAAAAAGCAAAACGCTGTCTGTGTGATGGTTGGAAACTTCAAAATTACTTAGACGATAGAGCTGAAATTTTGGCAGTACATTTTTTTCAAGTACGAGATGGCTTTAATTTCTGTCACACCCCCTTTTACCGCCCACAAATCAATAAAAATGGTATATTTCCTACGGTTTTCGTCGATTGGGCTACATTTTGGTAATTTAGTCTGTATGCTTACTGTCGGCAACTGTACTAAAACAGGGTAATGTCCATCTACTAGAAAACGTGGATGAGCAATATATAAGAGGCTGTGGCTCCGCCCATACAGTTAAAACTTGAATTTTCGAATAGCTTTGAAAGTAAAAGTAGCAATACTTACATACAAACTCAAAATGGAGTTACTATTTGTTGATCTCCTGCAACTGGGAACCTGTAACGGGCAGTGGAAAATAACAGTGGTGTCAAACTATGAGTCTAAGAAAAGTTTTGAATACACCTATTATGTTCCCATATAGTTGCAGGGTGCAGCAACGCGCGCCGGGAAAAGGCTAGTTATCTATAAAAAAAAGTAAACGAAACATATATGTTTTTTATAGTTCATAATACAAAAATATAAAATTTATAAAAAAGCATTAAAAAAAAATAAATTTACTCCAAATACAACTTAGGCCGAAAAACTTTTGTTCCCTCATTTGGAACATGGGTATATTTTTAAGAGTATTATCAACATCTATTTCACCATTATAACATTTTATTCGAACCAAGTCCTCTATATGCTCGTCAGATAATTTATTTCGTTGTTTCGCCTGAATAAGTTTAAGCATTGAAAATGCGCTTTCTCGTAAGTAGGTAGTACCGAACATGGAATACATGGAGCAGAAATAGTCCGGTAGCACACTATACATTGAGGTTCAGAAAAAAATATTTTCTGCAAAAAAGAATTGCAACTCCCATTCAAGTAGAGACATTTTGCATAAAAATAGCAAAAACTGATATTTTGATGAGTGTAGCATAAGTTGCGTATGCGCAGCAAAAAAAAAAACAATCAACAAGCATGCATGTGCCGCAGGTCTATTCTGCATGAAATTTCAATAGATACTGACGCAGTTCAGTGCTCGCCCGTGAGTTAATATGTATACAGAAAGCTTTTAAGCACAAAAGCTCAAATGCCCGCGGGCATAGGCTTTGATGATCACTGCTTTATAGCATTGACATTGTGTGATTCAATATGTTTTTTTATAAATAAACAAGAGAACTGGGACGGGCATAGGAAAAGGGGTTATGGCTTCGACCACACAAGTCAAATTTATGATATTGAATAGCTTTGGAACTAAACGTCGCATGACAATAAAACTCAGTATGGAGTTACTAATTGCCAGTCTTTCTACTGGAAAACTGGTTTCACCCCTGGAGAAATAGGGATGTGGCCCTATTCTCTATACAGAATAGCTATGTAAGCTAAAATCGCAGGACATTGAAACTCATAATGGAATTGTCGCCTGGGAGTGATGCTCTGCTACTGGGAAACTGTAACGGGCAGTGGAACATGAGCTTGGTGTCAGACTTAGGGACCAATAAAAGTTTTGAATTGCTTATTCTTTCCAATATACTTGCCAGGTGCAGCAACGCGCGCCGGGTATCGCTAGTTAACTATAAATAGTAGAGTGGAAGGAAATGTATTGAAACAAAAAATCTTCATGGGCTTCATATATTTTTGAAAACTACGCTTAAAAAAATAAATTTCTGCATCTTTAAACGCACGACGACGAGTCAGTTGTTGCGCGAGGTTGAAGAACGACGGTCGGTGAAGCGAGAGAGATGTGCTGTGTTCGTATCCTAATTAGATTTGTCATATTTTTGTCTAAACATTTTATGTAAATATTGTTTGTAATAAACCCTAATTTAACTCATATTAATAAAAACCCCACATTTTGAGGAGGTCAACCTCGTCCGGGGTTGAAAGAAAAAAAGCAACCGGGTTTCGATCGCATTATTTTTTTTTTAAGATGGCGTGCTTAGGAGAAATAATCCAAAATAAATTACGACAAGCAAGTAAAGCAAGCATTTGTGCTATACATAAATTTGTAGTTCATCATGAAGGCGATATAGGTAACAGGCAACGGCTACGTGATTTTGTTTTGATTTTGCAGAAAAAGACGAGTTGTTTGAAACGTATAAACAGTACGTGAAGCAAAACTTAAACGAGCGTGACCTTATTTCAATTTGCATGGTTTTGGGTATAAACTACAATGTTCACGACATACAGTAACATATTTTTGAAAATTTAACTGCCAACAATTTGCTTGCGCACAGCGACGCCGAGTCGGACGACGAGGAAAGAAACGAAAGCTACATATCTATACGTACTAAAAATAAAATTAAACCAATTAGACATTTTAAACACACGACTTTTATTGATAATGACGAGTTCGAATTAGACTTTTACGTGGTTCCAAATAAACGCATAGACATTGAAATGATTATTGGCGAGAAACTCTGTTTATACGCAGAAATATTGTTAAGTCGTGATGGTTTAAGCGTGCGTAAAATTCCAATAAATAACGAGGAAAATGATGAAGTAAATTTAATGAAAATAGACATTGTCGATAATAATGAAATAAAGGTAGACGACGCAGCGAGTGAGTTTGCAAAACATGAAGTTTTTGAGCTTATTGCAAATTATAAACCAATGAATACTTAAACAACGAATATAGAAATACGGATTACATTAAAAGATGAATCACCAATTTTTTCAAGACCGCGACGACTTCCGTTCAGTGGAACAAGTATTGTTGATGCGCAGATTTTTGAATGGTTACAAAACGATGTGATTGAAGAGTCTAATTCTGAATTCACTAGTCCCGTAGTTTTGGTCAAAAAGAGTGACGGTTCACCAAGGCTTTGTGTTGATTTCAGACGGATAAATAAAGTTATCGTTAAGGATCACTTTCCATTACCGCTTATAGATAGGCTTGCCATACGTCAGAATTTAGTGCGGATTGTCCGGACTTTTCGTCCAAGTGCGGACTTTGTTCGGAATTGCGATTTTGTCTGGACTTGGACTCAACAAATTGAAAAAATAATTATAATATTTCTTTCTTAGAAAAAAGTTCTCGTGTGAACACAAAGTGATCTTTAAGAAAGGAGCTCAAACACCCTGTGTAAGAAACTAATAAAATAATTTAATGAACTGTTAATCATATCGTTGTTATATTTACCATTGTTATTTTCAGTTAGTATTAATTTGTTTTGACCCTTCTTGATTTGCGAAATGTTGCGATTTGTTTTTGTAGGTGTTTTAGTACTACTTTGTACTAAGTAGCCTCACATTTGATACATATTTAGTGCAAAATTCATTTTAGTTTTTATTTTATTTTTATTTTCATATAATTATTTATTGTGGAGTTATTGTTACGTTTTTATATTCATTCTAAGTTTATTATTTTTTAAAGAACTTGTTTATTTTTAAATATTTCGTTAAATAAAATGAATTACATACTTCCTAATTGTTTTATATTCCTACTAATTTGAAAGTATCAAAAGTATCAAAGAAGATAAGAAAAAATCAACAGCTTCTTACATAATTCAGTTAAGAATTCTTGCTGCAAGCTCTATCGTAAAAAACATGAATTGTACAAGTGCAGCAAAATTGTGGATGTCATCTACTCATACCCCCCCCCCCCTCCACAAAAAAAAAACTCAAAAAGTGTCCGGACTTGTTTTAAAAAAATGATGGCAAGCCTACTTATAGAGGATCAGCTAGACAGGCTCCAAGATGCAAAAGTATTCAGCACAATTGACCTAAAAAACGGATTTTTCCACGTGCCGGTTGCAGAATCGAGTAGAAAATTCACTTCTTTTGTGACTCAGAGTGGTCAATACCAGTTTCGAAAAGTACCTTTTGGACTTTCAAATTCACCGGGTGTCTTCCAGAGACACATTAATGCCATTTTTCGACAACTTACGCGCAGAGGCATTGCATTACCTTATATAGACGACGTTATTATACTGGCCAAAAACGAAGAAGAAGCTTTGATGAATCTTTAAGAAGTAATTAGTACTTGCGCAGAATATAGACTGGAGCTGAATTTAAAGAAATGCCATTTTCTGAAGACGCGTATTCAATTTTTAGGGCACATCATTGAAAATCAAAAGCTTTACCCCATGCCAGAGAATATAAACGCAGTTTTGAAATTTCAAGTTCCAAAATCGCTGAAGCAGCTTGAAAGTTTCTTAGGTTTAACCGCATATTTCCGCAAGTTCATACCAAACTACGCTTATATTTCGAAACCACTCACAGATTTGACGAAAAAGAACACAGAGTTTAAATTGGGTCCCGCTGAAGCACATGCGATTGATATTCACAAAAAATTGTTGACTGAGAATCCTGTTTTAAGCATTTACAATCAAAAATTTGAGACGGAAGTTCACACTGATGCTTCCATGGACGGCATCGGTCCAGTTTTAATGCAAAAATCCCCTGATGACAGTCAATTACATCCGGTATACTTCATGAGTAAAAAGACTTCGGATGCACAGCTAAAGTATACTAGCTATGAATTAGAAATTCTCGCAGTTATAGAGGCTGTAACAAAGTTTAGAGTCTACTTGCTTGGTTTGCGTTTCAAAATAATAACAGATTGTAACGCTTCCACAGAGACGTTGGATAAGCAGAGTTTGTGCACACGGGTTGCACGATGGGTTCTATTCCTCCAGGAATATGATTATGTAGTTGAACACCGCGTTGCTTCCCGTATGAGGCATGTCGACGCCCTTAGCCAATATACAGTAATGACGATAGCTGATGATAACATCATGTTGAGCATGAAGAAAGCGCAAGCCGAAGACGAACAAATAAAAGCCATTAAAGAAATTCTGAACAATGACAAGCCATATGATAATTATTTGGTACAATCTGGTATTCTTTACAAAATTGTGAATGATGCCGAGCTAACTGTAGTTCCGAGAGACATGCAGAAACAAATCATAAGTAGTGCTCATGACAGAAGACATTTTGCTACGAAGAAATCTAAGGAATTGATTTGTAAGGACTATTTTATTAAAAACATCGACGAAAAAATTCAGAAATACATCGACTGCTTTATACCTTGTATCCTGAGCAACCGCAAACAAGGCAAACAAGAAGATATGTTGCATCCGCTACAAAAGGAAGAAGTCCCGCTGCATACTTTTCACATCGATTTTTTGGGTCCTTTGGAGTCCACGAGCAAAAATTATAAGCACATTTTAGCAGTTATCGACGCGTTCACGAAATTCTGCTGGCTGTATCCCACAAAATCGACTACGGCAAATGAAGTTGTAGCAAAATTACGTAATCAGAGTATGATTTTTGGAAATCCAGCGATCATCATATCTGACAAAGGCGCAGCATTTACTTCGCAAGATTTTTTAAAATATTATGACGACGAAAATATCAAAGCTATCAAGACGACTACAGGTTTGCCACGGGTAAACGGCCAAGTTGAGAGGTTGAACGCTATTATAATCTCGGTTCTCTCAGAGCTTAGTATCGACGACGCTTCAAAATGGTATGTTGACAGTGTTCAAAGAGCTATAAATTCGACGTTTACCAGAAGTATTGAAACCACGCCATTTGAGCTCCTAATTGGTGTAAAGATGCGATTAAAGACTGATCATCAGCTGCAAAATTTAATCAACAAGGAAATAATGACGATGTTCAACGAAGATCGAAATGATTTACGTGCAAGAGCGAAGACGCAAATTTTGAAGTTACAAGATGAAAATAGGAAATCCTACAATCTACGACGCAAACAAGCTAGAAAGTACGACGTTGGCGACTTGGTAGCCATACAACGCACCCAATTTGGTACCGGTCTAAAATTGAAGCCAAAGTTTTTGGGCCCTTGCCAAGTGGTCAAAGATAATGGCAATAATTCTTACGATGTTGAAAGGGTTGGTAATTCCGTTGGTCCTTAAAACACATCTACGTGCGCAGAGTATATGAAGCAATGGTCCATCGACGGTGACGACGACGACACATTCGAGACGAGTGTTTAATCAGGATGGCCGAGTGTGGGTGTAAAGATGGTTCCCTAGACAACAGCAGGAACAACGAGCAACAATGAGCAACAACCAAAATGACGACTACTAAAAACGCACGACGACGAGTCAGTTGTTGCGCGAGGTTGAAGAACGACGGTCGGTGAAGCGAGAGAGATGTGCTGTGTTCGTATCCTAATTAGATTTGTCATATTTTTGTCTAAACATTTTATGTAAATATTGTTTTTAATAAACCCTAATTTAACTGATATTAATAAAAACCCCACATATATTTCATTGTCAGACTTTTTTTTTTAAATCCAAAAAAATTAGGAGCTAATTTTTTTGATGCAAACCTCTTCATTAACTCATTAATAATAACTTGTCAAGAGTTCCCTATGATACCATGTATGCGCTAGAATATATTCAGGTTCAAAAATCACCGAATTCGGTCATTTGCTTATATCTCCGCTTTACTCAAAGTTAATATGAAATTTCTTCTTTGCGCTATTCAAACATATCTAGTCGCATAGCGTGTTTTATGTTAACCCTTAAATGTACCATTCAAAACCGACGGCTATATTTTTTGTTTGATTTTTTCAAATCAGTTCTATATTATTTAGAATATTTTAAGTCTTAAATAAAAAAATAGTTTTTACTTCTATTTGTCATACTTTTTAAAAAACTTATGTACAATGTCAGAAAAAACATTATTTATAAATTATGTAAACACTATGAGTGGCGTCCGTGGCGTAGTTGGTTAAAGTGCGTGGCCGCTATGTCAAAGAACCTGGGAGACCCAGGTTCGAACCCCAGCAGCAACAGAAAATTATTTGAATTAAAATGGCAATGGCAAACAATGGCAAACCTCAGAGCAGGCCCGTAGCCAGGATTTACCTAAGGGGGGGGTTTGGATTAAAAAAAAAATATCGATAGTTTTTTATATCGATAAATGAAAAGGTATTTTTTATATAATTACCAGAAAGATGGGAAAAATCAGTGGCTATGCTTTGGTTCTTGTCTGTGTTGTAGGTAAATTGTAGGTTGTGGTGTAAACTGTGTTTGCAGGTTGTTCTATTGGCTACAATTGTGCTGCCTTCGACATAAGCAGAATGATATCATGGCCTGCTTCTTTATATATTACTTGTAGTTAACCGAAAAAAAATCATCGCCTTTTGCTTGGATGTTGCTCTTCATTTCTGCAATTTTTTTTTTCTGTTTAGATCTGCCGAAATTTGAATTGGAAGAAAAATAAAAAAAAAGTTTGAATTGGCCTCTAGCTGCCTCACAAGCGCTGAAAAATATTGCTTGTTTTTTAATATTGCAATTTAAGTAATAACTATTGTATTCAATTTTGAATTAATTAATTTTTAGTACTTAAATTGCACTTATATGTTAATATATAAATAAGTTTTATTATATATACGTATTTTTTGGTTAAAATATCGATTTTAAAATAAAATTTTCTCAACGAATACATCACAACGATAACATGAAAGCATTCGTTTGATTTTGACGTTTGAATTCGGTGTTTCAGTGATCGTTAGAAATACATATTGCAAATATGTAACTGTACTACGGCATCGTTCGCTAGCTGATCAGCTGTTTTCGTTGTTTGCTAATGTTCGATTTACAAATTCCAAAACTTGAACGAACACTGTTGTGAACGAAACGATTGATCGGATAGAAATACAAAATGAAGCCATAAGTCTTCTTATTTGTTTTTGTTTATTCTAATAACACAGCGTCTGCTGTGACACTGCAATTCCTATGTATGCTTAAGGATGCACACCCAATTAACATAAAAAACGTGTGTTCTATAATATCAAAACTGTCGTTTGTTGAGCTCAATGTGTTTCGGCTATATATCTTACTTATCGTTGCACTGTCATTTTGCAATACAGAAAGACGTTAAAAAAATAAAATTTTCAAGACAAACTTCTAAAATGACGATAATTAAGCCTCTTATTTTATAATTTTAATAATTTAATTGCAAACTTATATCGGTTTAAAATTCTATATAAAAATAACCACGATTAGAAAACGACATTTTCTTGTATTTCCTGACTTTTGTAAAGGCCACAATCATATATGTAATACTTCTATATTGGCAGTACACTCAAGGTACATTCGCCAACATTAGAGTGCAGATATATTGTAATATGAGCGAGAAAATATATAAACGAATGTACCCGAAATTAAATTTGAAAATAAAAAAACTCAGGAGCGGTGCTTCCATTTTAATTGAAATTTTTGTTGTTCGAATTTTAATGGATAAAATCTTGATTGCTTCAATTTTTCTTGTTGAAATTTAATCATATTTCACGAGTTGTTATAATTGTTTTCTAATGGTGCGAACCTGTGAGTTATGCAGAACTAATATGATTTGTTTTATTTAAGCTATGCTGAAAATAGCCTCTGTGACGATTTGACATTTTTTGTGTGTAGTAATTTTCAAATATTCAAATATACTAATACAAACAACAAAATCTCATGTAGGCTGTCTCTCTTTGATTTCGTAGTTGAAATTCATTGAAAATGCAGGTTGCTGCCAATATAGAAGTATTACATATATGGCCACAATGAAAAGGTTAGAAAATTTTATTTAAAAAGTTTTTATTATCATTCGGCTAAAAGATACGCAAAACTTGCAATAAGCTGCATTTTCCAATTTGGAGTAAACCAACCAATGCCAACGGTTCAACCAAGAATGCTTAAATCGGAGTTTGCGAGAACCGCTGGCAGGAAAATTAAAATTTTGTGGAGGCACATAAATGCTTTGAAAAATTTCAAAGCGGTTCGAGTAGGAAATATTGCTCATCAACTTGGAAATATCGTTATTTGGACATTGATATACTCTCGAAGTCGGAGGCAGTTCCGATGAATCAAATTATATTTCTGGAAAAATTTCTACAATCATACACACAAACTTAAAAGTTATAAACATTAAAAGTAAAATGTTTATACTACAACTTGTACTACCGCTTTCCACATAGCTGTCAACATTAAAGCTTTCTTCAAGTGCAGGTTACAAAGGAAGTTCTGAAGACTTTTCAGATTCCAAAGTTTCTTTAACGTTTTCTGCAATACAGATAAAATATAATATTATTCGGATTTTGTCGGTTCCGCATCAAGCTAAAAGCTAATCAATTAATATTCAATCAATGCAAACACGCTACAAAAAAAAAAAAAAAAACACAGCTTTCAAACATTCAGAAATATTCGGCAATTTTTTAACACATTTACGCATTGATAAAGGAAAAAAAATCATTTAAATCAGGCAAGTACTTTCCACCGTTCTAGCCTTTTTTACTTCTGGTTTCTGCAGCCAATTAAGTAGAGTCATTTTTGTAGTTTTGGCACAGTAAAATTAACAATAGAAACTCCTCAACTTATCTAACGAAACTCAATCAAAATTTCACCACTTTCACGATACACCTGTTAAAGCAATAAATTCTTAAATTGCTGGTGGTACACAAAGTTCAATTGAATGTATCGAACTTTTTTCGATACTTAAGCATGTTGATGTTTTCGCTGTTGCTGTTTACACTTGCAGTTTGCACTGTAAGAGAAAAAAGACGCACGTGCAGCAAAGTATTCGCAAATTGGCAAAGTTATATTAATGCTAATATATTATTTTTTTATACTTTTTGGACCATAAGGGGGGGGGGGTGGGGTTTAACCCTAAAAACCCCCCCTTGTCTACGGGCCTGCCTCAGAGAGTAATAAAAATGAATAAAAACATTCCGTTCATCGCCGTTCGGAGTCGGCGTTAAGCCTGTAGGTCCATTTCTCGGTCAATTGTGTACAAACTTAATAACACGCACAACACAATTGATCATAAGAAGCTAGGTCAAAGTCCTTTCAAGGGCTGAAATGGCCATTTATTTATTTTTTATTTTTTTTATGTAAACACTATTTTGAAGAGTTTAACTTCTAGGAACAGATAAAAATTTTGATAAGTAAAAGAAACTGCCTGCTTTCAAAACATGTCCTTTAGTGATTTTAAGTGGTTCGAAAAAATTTCGATCATTTGGCACCACACTGGGTCACTTTAGTTTGTTGTATCTTTAAAGATTCAGTGTGCACTCCCTGCAGCTTTTGATAATTTTAACTTTTTATAATAAATGAATTAATAAAAATTTCATTACATATTTCTTTTATTTTGACATATTTTAATAGGGATGTTAGATGTGGGTAAATTCACATTGTATCTTTATAGATAAAACCACTTTTTTAAAAAAATTTAAAAAAAAAAAATTCAAAACTAAAACCGCAGTTTTTATTTTTACTCAATTTTACAGTGGCGTGGCGTCCGTGGCGTAGTTGGTTAAAGTGCGTGGCCGCTATGTCAAAGAACTTTGGAAACCCAGGTTCGAAACCCAGCAGCGACAGAAAATTATTTGAATTAAAATAATTTTTCTGTACGGCCGCCACCTCTCTGCAGACAATGGCAAACCTCAGAGAGTAATCAAAATGCCATGTAAAGCTTCTTGAGAACGAGAACTTTCCGTTCATCGCCGTTCGGAGTCGGCGTTAAGCATGTAGGTCCGGTTCTCGGTCAATTGTGTACAAACTTAATAACACGCACAACACAATTGATCATAAGAAGCTAGGTCAAAGTCCTTTCAAGGGCTGAAATGGCCAATTATTTATTTTATTTTTCAATTTTACATAAAATATATTTTTCGGTTAAAATATGCGGCCTTGTGCATTTAAGGGTTAAAACTGTTAAGGGCATTTTTGTAGAGAATTATCTGATCTACAATTTTGTTTTGATCATATTTTCTGTCCTACAAAGAGGAGCGGAGATATAAGCGAATGACCGATTTCGGTGATTTTGATCCTGAATATCTTCTAGCGCATACATGGTATCATAGGGAACTCTTGACAAGTTGTTATTTATGCGTTAATGTAGAGTTTTGTATCAAAAATTTAGGAACTAATATTCAAACTATACTTTGTATTTAACAAAAAAAAAAAAATAAAAAGAAGTCTGGCATGAAATACATATATAAACCCACTTATATATTATAAACTTCGGGCGCAGTCAAAGTTAGGTCGCAGAAAAAAACTAAAAATGCAGAAATTTATTTTTTACTCGTAGTTTTCAAAAATATATGAAGCCCATGAGGTTAAAAATTCGTTCCACTCTAATAAATAGTGATATTTTTTTATTTTTTTGTTTTTTTTTATTTATTTTTTTTTTATAATAATAAATACTAAATGTTAAAATTAAAGTTTTCCAGCAATAGTTCTGTGACTTTTCTTTTAAAAAATACAATGTCAGGTATATTCTTTATTTCATTTGATAATTTATTAAAAAGTTTAATGCCATAATGTCGAATAGATCTTGCGCTTCTTTCTGTTCGGAAGTAAACAGTTTTAATATTATATGGGCTCCTAAAATTGTATGATGGGTTATCTGCTACTGTTTAATTTACTGCGAAATTATGTTTAATTAGATTATTTTTTATTTTATAAAAGGTGATCAAAGTTTGTAAGTTTGAGTATTTTCGAATATTCAATATATTTTCATATAGACTTTCTGTTGCAGTTCTTAATGGTAGAGAGAGAATGTTTTTAATAGTTTTGTTTTGAATTCTTTGCAGCTCGTTAGTTTTTTGTTCTGAACACATATTCCAAATAGTATTGAAATAATTTATATGTGATATGAAAAGAGTGTTACATAGAAGCCATAATTTTTTTTTGAAATAATATTTCTATTTCGATGCATGACAAAATTAAAAAGGATTTCTTTTGCTTTAAGTTTGTTAATATATTCATTCCAATTTAAATTAGAATCAAACCAAATACCTAAATACTTTAGTTTTGAAACTCTTGCTACGAAGTTTTCTTTAAAGTACATACCTGAGAGCTCATTTAGATTTGGAATGTTCTTATAATTATTAAAAATTATGAAATTTGTTTTATTCGATTCATTTTTAGTACATTTTTTTCAAACCATTTTGAAATTATATTTAAATCTGATTGAATATTATATAAAAGATCTTCTGAAGAGTCTGTGGAATACATGAAAGTTACATCATCAGCATAAAACTGTGGGATACCCTTTAATTTTAAACTAGAAATTCCATTAATATATATCAAAAACAAAGAAGCAGCAAGTTTAAATCCCTGGGTTGCTCTTACTTTAATTGTTTTTAAGGAGCTTTTTGTTTTATATATTTCAACATATTGCTTCCTATTGAACAAAAAACTTTCAAATAGTTTGATTGCATTTCCTGTTAAACCAAGTTCTTCTAGTTTTCTAATCATTTTTTTGCAAATTTACTGAATCAAAAGCTTTCGATAGATCATTGCCATATATACATACATTGCCATATATTTTTTTTTATCTAGATTTTCGTAGATAAATTCAGTACAATTCAGACAAGCAGATAGAGTGTTAGAATTTTCTGTGAATTCAAATTGGTTTACATTTATTATGTTGTTGTTTATCATAAATTTATTTAGCCTATTGCAATTTACCAAAATGCTCTCAAAAATGTCATCGATACTACTGAGCTTTGTAATAGGTCTATAATTTGTACACAACTCCTTGCTACCAGTTTTATGTATGGGGATCACTGATCCGATTTTTAATTCTTTGGGATACTTTCCAGATCTAAAGCTTCCATTTACAAAATTGGCCAAAAGATTAATAAGTGCTGCTTCATATTTCTGTACAAAACGTGCTGATACATTATCAGGTCCATTTGCCGATTTTCAATTCAAATTTTAATTGCATGTTCGATTTCAAGTGAATCACAATCATTTATAGTAAAAGGATAAGCTATTCCAGATTTAGGTTCATATAAAAATTCACTATGGTAGGAGATGAAACAGCAGTAAAAATATAGTCATTAAATGAGTCATTTATTTCAGTAGAGTCTGTTTAGGTTTTTTCTTTGTATATTATTTGACTTATTTCAGTTTGGTCACATTTGTTTTTTTCTATAATTATTTCTTTTAAAATTTTCCACGTTTTTGCGAGTTGATGTTTGTTTCTATTTCCCTACCATAATACGCTTTTCTCAAATTGTTTATTAGATTTCTAACCTGAATATTTAGCTTTCGAAACTCATTTTCGAAATATAAATTATTGGCGAATTTTTTATTAAATTTATAAAATTTGATTTTTCTTTTAATTAATGTAAATAAAATTTATTCAACCATGGTTTCCTGAAATTGGTTTTTGATGTTTTCAATTTCTTCGTATAATTATCAATTTGTTGGCAGAGAGAGCTATGACACTGCGAAAAATTTGATTTATTTATGATTTCATTTATACGATCTTCTTCATCAAAAACGCGATAATCAAAAATGTCGATATTATTCTTATCGGACTTTTGAATTTTTAGTTTATCGAGATGTACAATTAGCGAAATTAATCTATGATCTGATATTGGATTATCGTCTAATGCAAAAGTATATTTGAATTCAGTAATATCTGAGATCACGTGATCAATAATTGTTTCAGAACCATTTCCCTTGCGCGTGAACATATTTTCATCTGAGCTATTCAAGCAGAAGAACTCATTACTGTAAATCGTGTTCATATAGTTGATTGTTTCTGTTTTTGTGTTAATAAATAATTGTTATAAATTGTTGATAAATAATAATTGTGCGATAAATTCAAATTAAAGTCACCCAATATTATTGACCTTTTTACTTTGAGAATATAATTTTCAAAAAATTTACAAATACTTTCAACGTCGGAGGCATAAAATCTATACAAACAGGTAATGCGAAACCCTAATTTTATGAGTTCAACAATTAAAAACTGCTTCCCTCAAATTCAATTGAAGATACAAGTGTGGAGTGCATCGATTTGTGTAAAAAAAGTGCACAACCACC